>JAOTOL010001598.1:1235000-1595000 GCA_034440575.1 Imbricaverruca yamaguchii | reverse complement strand
CAACATCATTGTCCTTCACTTGACCTTGCAACGCTAACTCTCCCAACTATGAGTCGGCAAGATAACTTTCCAGATTCTACCCGTCCGCTGAGTTTTGCCGGGGTGGTCGCGCCCCCTCGGCCCGTCCCCCGGTGCTGACGGAGTCCTACAGCCGTCACCGCAGCGGGCCTCAGCTGACCCACCGGTCATCCACGAGCCCCGGGGCAGCGGTCCGACCCGGCCGAAGGTCAGGTGGCGACTGGACGAGCCGAGTTATCTCGGTAGAAAGCATCTGATCGATTTGCGTGTCGACCGGACAATGCATGCCTCTCGGATTGATGAACGGACATTTAAAATCCATTTTTAAATGGCCAGTAACTCAGAGTTTGAGCGTTGCGTGTTGTGTGGACACATCTGAGAACGACTTCAGAATTGAATGAGACGATGCGACAATAGCCAGCCCGTTCTCCTCGGGCGCGCATATTTTACGTTGTCTGTTCTTTCTTCTCTACTCTTGAATAAACGAGCTGGCCAGATTGCCTAAGCTGCCAACAAAGCTCGAATTAATGTTTGGAATTAAATGAGCTAATGCGTCGCGTTAAATGTCTCCATACTCTGTTCACTTTACTACCAGCTGTTCAGCGGCCTGTCGGCGATTCTCCGGAAAGGACCGTGAGCGCAGCGGCACTCGAGAAGAAATCATTCATTATTCACGCCAGAACGATTTCTGTTCTGTGAAGTGTCCAACCCGTCCGCCAGAGGACGCCGAAAAACTGTCTGTCACTGCCGGCAGACGGACGAGAAAATAAATAGCCTCCGAGGATGTGGGCGATTTCACCAACCGGCGCCGAAGTCCATCCAACAACACAGCGGCGCGAAACGCCCGTGGGAATTCCATAACAAAGGCCAGCGTTGCGACGGCGACGGCGGCCGCGGCCACCCCAGAGGAGAAAACGACGGCGCTGGGCGCAGAACAGCTGTAAAGAGCCGATGAGCTCCGAGACGGGCCGTCGACTAAGTCTCTTTAGAATCTCACTTCAGCGGCGGCGAATATTCATGAGCACAGGGCAGATCAACAAGACGAGAAAGAGAGATATATAGAGGAACGGCAATGCAAAGGAAATGATGTAGAATGATTTTAATGCGACTAAAGTGCAAAGCTGCTGCTCCAAAGCATGTGCGAGACATTCAGTGTCTAGAGAGCGATCACAATTTATATCTCAATAGACGAAAATTGGGTTGTGATTCCGATGGCAGCGGCTACGCCCGGTACCAGTGGTGTCGCGGCGTAACGTCCGAAAATGCTGACAGGGCTGGCGGTCAGCCGGCTGTATCGTCAGTCAGCAGAGGGGTGACTCCGACTGTCGATACTCACACAGCCTGACCGTGGTCCGGACCGGCCGGCACTACAGATAGCTGGGCGGACGATGCCAACGCACAATCAGATGTGGTGCATGCGCGACGCTATGCTTGAGATTAGCACCTATTACCGGGAGTTGAACCAACAACTGGAAGTTGAAGCACTGTTCTCATATCCAGGAATTTATTCGAAAAGTAAACAAACTTGCAGTAGCACGTCCCCGAAATGTTCTCGTTTCGCTTTGAGAGTGTCAATGCCATATGTTCGAGATTGGCTTCATAGCCGTATTTTTACTCACGATCTGGTTTATTGCCAGCTATAAGTTCCTACAACTGCGGGGCAGAACAAAGCAATAACAATAATAGTCAATAACCCCGAAGCTAATACATGCATTATTTTGAGCTATCCGGATACCATTGGCCATATACTAGGTACAATTGGCATATTTCCCGGCTCTGACCATTAGATGACCTATGATGCAATGCAGTCTGTTCGGCAAAACGTGTAGAGTACTGGGACACCGTGTCTTTTTTTAACAAACGGATGTCATTAACATGGCGGTGGCTCTAATGTCCTTATAAAAATTAAATCAACTATATGACGTCGACTCTAAATAGACGCCTTCAAGCGTTGCCAATGCACCTGAAAACCTCAAAATGGCGCCTCTGCCGAATGCAATACGCTGTTTGACGACTTCACAGAGCGTTGCATGCTTTGCGACAGACAAGTTTACCGGAATGAGCTGTACGTGCCATGCCAATACATTTTGTATAATTGGAATATGCTGTCTCCCGTGGAGTTTTTTGTTTGATCCCCCAACAGTATCAAATAAAGATCATTCAGCGCAACAGCCTGACGTCACCTTGTATGATCTCATGTGACCCTGCGAGCCGACGCAACCTCCCGGGATTCAGTGCATTTACCTGACATCACCTGGTATGACCTCATGTGACCCTGCCATTCAATGTAACCTCTCGGGATTCGGTGCAATGCTCTGATGTTACTTGTGATCCAACGTAACCTGATGTGACCTGTCGTACCTGTCCAACGAACCTGTCGTAACCTGACAGCGTCACTGTGTGAAGACGGAACTACGGCAGCGTCACTGTGTGAAGACTGGGCAATGACAGCGTCACTGTGTGAAGACTGGGCGACAGCGTCACTGTGTGAAGACTGGGCGGCGGCGGCGCGCTGTAAACGGACAGCGTCACTGTGTGAAAGCAATGACAGCGTCACTGTGTGAAGACTGGGCAATGACAGCGTCACTGTGTGAAGACTGGGCAATGACAGCGTCACTGTGTGAAGACTGGGCAATGACAGCGTCACTGTGTGAAGACTGGGCAATGACAGCGTCACTGTGTGAAACTGGACGCTGTGTGAAACTGCCGCAGCGTCACTGTGTGAAGACTGGGCAATGACAGCGTCACTGTGTGAAGACTGGCAATGACAGCGTCACAACTGGCAAACAGCGTCACTGTGTGAAGACTGGGCAATGACAGCGTCACTGTGTGAAGACTGGGCAATGACAGCGTCAATGTGTGAATACTGGTCAATGACAGCGTCACTGTGTGAAGACGGGGCGGCGGCAGCGTCACTGTGTGAAGACTGAGCAATGACAGCGTCACTGTGTGAAGACTGGGCGACAGCGTCACTGTGTGAAGACTAGGCAATGACAGCGTCAATGTGTGAATACTGGTCAATGACAGCGTCACTGTGTGAAGACGGGCAATAAACCGCTGGCGACAGCGTCACTGTGAAGACTGGGCAGACAGCGTCACTGTGGGCCCCCTGATGACAGCGTCACTGTGTGAGACTGGGCAATGACAGCGTCACTGTGTGAAGACTGGGCAATGACAGCGTCACTGTGACTGGGCAATGACAGCGTCACTGTGTGAAGACTGGGCAATGACAGCGTCACTGTGTGAAGACTGGGCAATGACAGCGTCACTGTGACTGGGCAATGACAGCGTCACTGTGTGAAGACTGGGCAATGACAGCGTCACTGTGTGAAGACTGGGCAAGAAGCGTCACTGTTGCATACAGCGTCACTGTGTGAAGACTGGGCAATGACAGCGTCACTGTGTGAAGACTGGGCAATGACAGCGTCACTGTGTGAAGACTGGGCAATGACAGCGTCACTGTGACTGGGCAATGACAGCGTCACTGTGTGAAGACGCGGCCGGCGGGAGTGTCACTATGTAAAATCTGGGCGGGTGGGGGTGGGGGTGTCACCATGTGAAGACGTGCCCGGTGGGAGTGTCGCTATGTGAAGACACAACCGACGGGAGTGTCGCTATGTGAATACTCGGCTGGTGTGAGTGTCGCTATGTGAATACTCGGCCGGTGAAAGTGTCGCTACGTGAATACTCGACCGACGGGATTGTCGCTATGTGAATACTCGGCTGGTGGGAGTGTCGCTATGTGAAGACTCGGCCGGTGGCAGTGTCGCTATGTGAAGACTCGGCCGGTGGCAGTGTCGCTATGTGAAGACTCGGCCGGTGGGAGTGTCGCTATGTGAAGACTCGGCCGGTGGCAGTGTCGCTATGTGAAGACGCGGCCGGTGGGAGTGTCGCTATGTGAAGACTCGGCCGGTGGCAGTGTCGCTATGTGAAGACTCGGCCGGTGGCAGTGTCGCTATGTGAAGACTCGGCCGGTGGCAGTGTCGCTATGTGAAGACCCGGCCGGTGGCAGTGTCGCTATGTGAAGACCCGGCCGGTGGCAGTGTCGCTATGTGAAGACCCGGCCGGTGGCAGTGTCGCTATGTGAAGACTCGGCCGGTGGCAGTGTCACAGTGAGACGGGTCGAGCGGTGCCGCGTCTGCAGAAGATGGCCACCATTTTATGGGCCATCGCCGTCGCCGGCAGACTGGGCTGTTGGCGGCACCGCGCCGACCCAGCGCGTAAAATGCGCCCCGCCGCCGCCGCGCCCACCCAAGTTATCAGAGTCGCCGCCCTGATGGTCGTAAAATTGTCAATAAAAATCCTGACCGCGGCAGAAATGAGGTGGCGGCGGATTGCCGCCCGCCGAGGAAACAGGTCGTATCCGGAATGTTTTCGTTGCACTTCAGGAAATTATCGGTCGTTGATCATCGAAGCGCGGTGGACATTGCACTTGGAGGAAGTATGTATTCATACAGTCACCAACACAACATTTTCTGCATTTTTTTCTTGTCGTTTGAAGAGCTTTAAAGAAGATAATCATCATCAACCTCATATATTTCGAAGTATCCATTCCATGGCTTCTCAGACTGTGAACATCACAGGCTTTTAGCATATATATATATATATATATATATATATATATATATATATATATATAATATATATATAATATATACATATATATATATATATATATATATATATATATATATATATATATATATATATATATATATATACATATATATATATATATATATATATATATATATATATATATATATATATATATATATATATATATTCAATGTGCTGAGCGCAAAAATAAAAGTACAACACAGGTAGCGGAATCAAGAAAAGGGAAGGCTCGATTAAAATTTCCTGGTGTAAAGTTCCACATCTACATTTAAGCAGTCAGTCTTGAAACCCACAACGACGTCACAATAACCCACAATTTACTATTTGAAAGGCTTTCAAGGCAGTCTTCTTGCCAATTTCTTGGTGGCTGGCATTCGTTAAAATTTAATAGGTAGTTGCAATAAAGAAACGGTCTAGATAGCCTTGTTTACATATTGAAATACTTATTGAAACATGATAATTGCTTATATCATCATAGCATTTCCACCTCCCGCTTATATCGTTGTTCCTGGATGAGATCAGTCCAATTCTGTTAATGCATACAAGACACCAGTTGCAACAATAAACATAGATAATGGCCTGCTTATAGTCACCGAAGTATTTCAGTGTAGCGTTCAGGAAAGTGGACGCCATCCGAGAGAAGCAAGCCGTGCACCACGCTCAGAACAACAGCGCGGCCACATCATTCAGCATCTGTGAGCCAGCACACCACATGCAGCATGCCCCGCGGGGATAATGACGTCACGGTGGCCGGCGAGCGTCGGCGGCGCTCAGCCGGAGCCGCAGCACGGTGAATAATGGCAGAGTCGGCCCGAAGCCAGAGTCGGCGGGCGGCGCGTCGCGGCGCGCCGGGCGTCGATGCGTCACGATGATTATACGCGGGAGACGGACGGCCCGGGCGTCCGCGGACCGCTCCGCCGGGTGGGGGGCGCTGCGATTGCCTGCAGCACGGCACCAAGCGTCCCCTGGGAGCACAGCGGCGGCGACCGGCGCGTCTGTTGTCGCCCGTGATCACTGTAAAGTGGCGCGCCCCGACCCCGCCGCCGGGTGTGCGGAGAAAGGCGCGCCGCATCGGTAGTTCGGGCGGCGGCGTAGTTGCCGGCCTTGCTTCCTTGGCGGGGCGTCTGGGGAGACGAGATGCCATCAATTTGACGCTTTTGGGAAAAGATGCTCCTCGACGAAGCAAAGGATGTTCCTCCACAGTTTTCACAAGGATATATATATATATATATATATATATATATATATATATATATATATATATATATATATATATATATATAATATATAGTGTGTGTGTGTGTGTGTGTGTGTGTGTGTGTGTGTGTATTCCAGCTCCCCTCTCTCTCTCCCTCTCTGTATCTCTCCATCTCCCCTTCCCTCTGTATCTCTCTCTCTCTCTTTCCCTCTCCCCTTCTCTCTGCACATCTGTCTCTCCGTCACTTCTCCCCAACATCCGGACAGACACAGACATTCACATAGATGCGCTCTGTGGCGTTGTGACCGGAAATGTATGCAGAGCTGAGACAGAAGTCAGAGCCAATGTATGCCGAACTCACAGTTCGGAGTTCGGCATACATCGTCTGAACTGAAGACGAAAGCAGCTCCGGTGGGATAGTCATGTCACCGGAAGCGTACAAAATACAGTAAATGCGAGTCCATGCTGGTTGCGAGAAGCATGAAGGCGAACACAGAATTTGATGATGAAGTTAAGAAACATCTGGTGGCAGCGATAATCTCAAGGTAGATTAAGTGTTACCGTTACACCATATAAGGGAAGTGTAAACAGGCACCATTTCATCATCATGATGAACCGTTGAAATGCCATTCATCGCATTCTTGGAGTTATGTTTCTGTGCGTGAAGATGTGTATGATGATGTGAGATGATGTCCACATACCGACGATAAAGTAAGATGTCAACAGCTGTTCTAGTCAGGGCAGCCAGCGCTGACAGCCACGTACAGCGAAGTGATTACCATCACGTAAAGACAAGCATAAGCGATATTAATTCGGATTATTCCACCCAATAAATATTAAGACAGAGGTCAGTAATGAGTTTTATAGCGATTGGAAATAGCTCATATCTTTATTGGATCTTCGAATGACCCTTCACCAGAGCGTTTTGAACACCAGCGCGTGGCAAGATAGACCGCCGGCTGTTGGTATACTTTTCGTGAACGTGGCCACCTGTCCCTGCGGGCACTGTTGAAAATGATCAAACTGGAAGAATATTGCCTTCGTCGTTTTCTGGGGCATTCTTACAACTCTGGTTCTCCGCGACAAACTTGCTACGTTGTTGCAGCCATAAATACTGCAAGGAAGAGAAAAGGAGAAGCTAAATATGCTCCATCGTGTTCTATTATGCTCAGTAATACGTTTCGTTACTCTCTAGAAACCCATTTCATCAATTTCAAGTGCATTATAGATGCAAGGTTATTGTTCACTGCCATACATGAATTGTCAGTTCGCATATAGACGACGCAGCATTCGGGCTCCAACCGATTTTGCTGTTCGTACAAATGTGACCGAGTCTGCTCCCCACCCGACCCAAGGAAACGGGGCAGCTGGGAGTGGCGAGCTGCGTGTGTGCAGGTCGACCGGCGCTGTTGTCGGTCGCCATCAAAGCAGCGCCGACTGTTGGCCGGCCCGACGTCCCGACTCGTACACCGCAACCCGCTGCCATCTTAAGTTAACATCATCAAAGAAGCGGGCCGAGTAAACACCCAGATGAAACGCAGACGAGGCTCACGACGGCCGCCGGCGGCGCCGACGGGGACTGGCCGGGCGGCGGCTGCCACCTGGAGCACGCGGGCTCCGGCGGGGACTGGCCGGGCGGCGGCTGCCACCTGGAGCACGCGGGCTCCGGCGGGGACTGGCCGGGCGGCGGCTGCCACCTGGAGCACGCGGGCGCCGGCGGGACTGGCCGGGCGGCGGCCGCCACCTGGAGCACGCGGCCGCACCTGGCGCGCCGGCGGGGACTGGCCGGGCGGCGGCTGCCACCTGGAGCACGCGGCTGCCACCTGGAGCACGCGGGCGGCGGGGGGCGGCTGCCACCTGGAGCACGCGGCGGGACGCGCGCGGCTGCCACCTGGAGCACGCGGGCGCCGGCGGGGACTGGTCGGGCGGCGGCCGCCACCTGGAGCACGCGGCCCCACCTGGAGCATCCACCTGGAGCACGCGGGCGCCGGCGGGGACTGGCCGGGCGGCGGCTGCCACCTGGAGCACGCGGGCTCCGGCGGGGACTGGCCGGGCGGCGGCTGCCACCTGGAGCACGCGGGCTCCGGCGGATGCCGGGCCGGCCACCTGGAGCACGCGGCGCCACGGACCGCGGCGCCACCTGGAGCAAGCGGCTGCCACCTGGAGCACGCGGGCGCCGGCGGGACTGGCCGGGCGGCGGCCGCCACCTGGAACGCGGCCGCCACCTGGAGCACGCGGCCGCCACCTGGAGCAAGCGTCCGCCACCTAGACCACGGCGCCACTGGAACAGCGGCCGCCACTGGCTCGCTGCCGCCACCTGGAGCAAGCGGCCGCCACCTGGAGCAAGCGGCCGCCACCTGGAGCATGCGGCCGCCACCTGGAGCAAGCGGCCGCCACCTGGAGCAAGCGGCCGCCACCTGGAGCACGCGGGCGCCGCCGGGACTGCCAAGCGGTCGGCACCACCTGGAGCACGCGGCCGCCACCTGGAGCAAGCGGGCGCCGGCGGGACTGGCCGGGCGACGGCCGCCACCTGGAGCACGCGGCCGCCACCTGGAGCACGCGGGCGCCACCTGGACAAGCGGTCGCCACCTGGAGCAAGGCGGCCGCCACCTGGAGCACGCGGCCGCCACCTGGAGCAAGCGGCCGCCACCTGGAGCAAGCGGCCGCCACCTGGAGCAAGCGGCCGCCACCTGGAGCAAGCGGCCGCCACCTGGAGCAAGCGGCTGCCACCTGGAGCACGCGGCCGCCACCTGGAGCAAGCGGGCGCCGGGCGACGAGCGTGCGGTGCGCCGCCGACGGCTGCTGTCGTCTGGGCCGTCGTCGACGCCGACGCGTCGGCACGCCTGGCCGCGTCAGCGCGGGCACGCAGGCGAGGCGCGGCAGGCGACGCGTCCGCACGTCCGGTCGCCGACAAGGGGAGGCATGAATGGTGACAGTGTAGGCATCAGGTGTAGGGAAAGGTAGGCATCGGCTGTAGGCAGAGGTAGGCATCGGGTAGCGCGTCAGTGCGTCTGGTCGTCGATAAGGGCAGGTATAGATGATGACGGGTAGGCAGAGGTAGCCATGTGCGGGTGACGCGACAGTGGGTCTGGTCGATGACACAGGTAGGCACTAGGAGGGACGGTTGGACATGGTTGGGCACGGTCGGGGACAGCTGGGCACGAACAGGCACGGCTGGACACGACTGAGCACGGTTGGGCACGGTTGGGCACGGTTGAACACGACTGGGCACAGCTGGGCACGGTTGGGCACGAACAGACACTGCGTCGATACGACAAACAATCCCAACGTGAAGGTGCCACTGCGACACGGGTGTGTACACGTGTCGCATCTTCCAGACAGGATGTCTGGTAAAGATCAAGAGCCACCAAGTGGCCACCTGAGAAGCGATTCCGTAACGGGTATGTGGAACCGAATATACTGACTACACCCGCTCACCGGTGTAATTTCGACGCACTTCCCTAGCTACGACGTGCTCCCAAATGCACGACTGTCGCTCCCCGATCTGGCAGCTTTGTTGGGTTATCTGGCAGCTTTGTTGGGCTAACCGGCAGGTGTGCTGGGCTAGCTGGCAGCTTTGCTAGGCTATCCCCGTCAGTCACACGGCATGCGGTCGTCCAGCGTCACAGCGGTGGGCTGGGCAACGAACAACACTACACCGTGGTAATTTGCAGCACGTGCTCGTTCCCATCGCGGCGTCGCCAGCTGCGAGCTGGATCGAACTCCGAGCGAGTCTACTTCCGCACACACACCGCAAAAAGTTCCTATGAGTGACTTGATCCGGCCCGATGCGGCTGACTGCCACAAAGTCGACATCCCATTAGCTTCTCTTCTACGTCATTTCAAATTCTAACTTTTCACCCAGGAAATATCAGCTGTGTATACGTTGACTTTGACCAGTTTCTATCGTGATATTTTACCTTTTCAAATCGATATTGAAAGGATTCGAAAAGGGATGGCGAATCCATATTGAAAGGATTCGCAATCAACATTAAAATGAAATTTATCAAACCTCACCTGAAAACAAAATTTGTCTTGGTACAGGACTTGCAGGAAGACTAGACAAACATTTCAAATGGAAAATTTTATTTTGAGCTCAAGCTGGGAGTAAGAGAGGTATCTAAATCAGATGAGGTTTTGACAATATGAGATAATTTTCTTTGTTTCCCCTCGCCCAGTCAGCTGACTAAATCCTGCCCTGCTTGATCGCCTATGTAGGCACTGATGCAATCATTCTCGAAAGCCTTGCTTAGTCACAGCACCACATGTTTGGCTTTTAAAGCCAATTCGCACATTCATCATGGGGTCACAATATGCTGACTTGCTTCTTTGGTTCATTCGCTCTTCATCCAGCCTTATAAGGCGTTTATTGGGCTTCCTGAGGTCTTGTCACAACGGAAGTCATCACGACTGCCGACGTCCCCATCCGTCTTCGCAGACAACGCACTGGACTCTAGTCTCTAGACTCAGACTCTAGTCAATCGCCTTCCGCAAGAAAACACAAATATAATGAAAATGATTAATCAGTTAACACCTGACAGCAATAGGAACACTCGGCACCTGAGAAACGAGCAAAGCAACTTGAACAAAAATGAATGTAACTCAGCTAGGAACAGGGCGATTAGAATGCCAGAAACCATTGATAGGAGCCTTGAACATAAATTGACGGAAGCTATGAAATAATGTTATTTGCTTGAGTGATAAACTACCTTAGAAACGGATTCAGGCATGCTAGAAAGAGGGCAGAGCAAAGGGTACGAGGTTTATCAGTGGACTAGGCCTTTTGTAAAATCGGGAGAGGTTGATGGCATTGGATATGCACTCACTTAATCACAGGAAATTAATAGGCAATGCGATTTAAAAAAAAAAATATTTAGTCGGAATTCTTGCTGAGGTGGTTTTACGGACCAGTGCCCAATTCCTAAGGCGATCTTGTTGCGTGAACCCTGGCCCCACCACCCAATCCATGAATTCCAGTTATACGGCAGAATTTAGACCGACAGTTTAACTTGACGTCAATGCACCGACACGACCGTCCCGTTAGCTCGTCCCGGCCTTATCGGGACAGTTGCCAATTAACTCTCCCAGCCGGGGGAGTCTAAGCTAGCAACTGAGCTAAGTGCGAGCTCTTGTAGCGACTCGAACTGCAGGTGTTGCAGGCCTATATAACAGCATGAATAGAGTGTATTTAGCTCACGATACACTACGACCCCTCCAAGAAGTAATCTACATTGCCACTATAGTACGAACTGTTTTGCCACTCCAAACTGTAGCACACTCCCGGGAGTGGTCCTGGGAGGAGTGACGGGACTCGGAGATGCAGCAGCGTCTGATTCGATCCTTGTAAGGTGGCAACCACGACCATCACGGCTGGGTGTGGCTGAGTGGCGGGGAAGAACCAGAGGCGGAACCTCCGCTCCACTGATCCTCGAGTGGATCGAAAGTGTATCCCTCCCTTTCCTATCAGCTCACCTAGCTGGCGCCAGTCTAAGGGCGCACACATGAGATACATTTGTCAGCCTGAAGCTGACTGGTCAGCCTGAAGCTCACCACTGGTAATCTGATATTTGCAACTCAAAATATTTAATAACTTCTCCTGGACATACTCTCTTCGGCATTCAATTTGCTCTGCCAAAGAGAACACTTCACTGCCTTATTCCCCGTGAGCTTGGACATCATGGTCGCCTTTTAATCGATACCAGGTGGCCTGACAGGAGCATTAGCTTTGCTTCAGTGGCAAATCAGACCAGAGTACATGTCACACACCAGCTGTTACACTGGGTAGTTACTGGTGCCCGTGGAAGAGGAGCCACATAGCCAACATATTGCTGTAGTCGTGTAAGTCCGCGGCAGAGGAACCGCATAGCCCGCCTATTGCTGTAGTCGTGTAAGCCCGCGACAGAGGAGTCACATAGCCCGCCTATTGCTGTCGCCGTGTAATTCCGCGGCAGAGGAGCCACATAGCCCGCATATTGCCATCGGTCGTTCAGAACCCCCAGTGACCCTTTATACGGGAATGGAACCAAAGACACATACCTGCTCCTGTCCAGTGTATTTATTCATCTGGGAAAAATCCTCCGGGCCGGATTTGAACCAGCGACCTATGGATGTCTGTTGAAGGCCTCTACAGTCCACCGCTCTACCAACTGAGCTACCAGAGGGCTGCCCGTGCGCCGTGTCTTGTAATGTGCCACTGGTTGAGTTCCCCACACCACGCCCACCGCACGATCACTTTCACCTTTGTCCAATTCACAGTGCTGGTGTACAGATACTGACCCGCCTCTCCCGTCTCTCTCTCTCCCTCTTTCCCTCTCTCTCTCTCCCCCTCTCTCCCTCTCTCTTCCTCTCTCCCTCTCTCCCTGTCTACCTCTCTCCCTCTCTCCCTCTTTCCCTATCTCCCTTTCTCCCTCTCTCCCTCTCTCCCTCCCTGTCTCCCTCTCTCCATCTCTCCCTCTCTCCCTTTCTCCATCTCTCCCTCTCTCCCTCTCTCTTTCTCTCTATCTCTCTCTGTCTCTGTTTCTGTATCTGTCCCTATCTCTGTCTCTGTCTCTGTCTCTGTCTCTGTCTCTGTCTCTCTCTGTCCCTGTCTCTGTCTTTGTCTCTGTCTCTGTCTCTGTCTCTGTCTCTGTCTCTGGTCTTTGTCTCTGTCTCTGCCGCTGTCTCTGCTCGTCTCTGTCTTACGTTGAGTATGGTGGGATTTGTTTTACTCTGGCTTAGATCAACCCTATAACTGGGAATTCTGCTGTTAACAGGTGCACGTGGCGGCGGGTTGAGAACCAAGCTTCGGACAAGGGATGCTGGCCACCATAGTACAATGGGGTGGATAGTTCCCTTATATATCAGGGGATATGACATTAACTATGGAGTTAAAGTTTTGTATCGACTAACAGCACATTCACTTCATAGGCTTAGCCCAGGTTGGCTTAATTTGACACCATGTGGACGTCTTCCTGGAGGTTGCCTTTCGTTCACCAAGACATTTGGTGCATTAAAACCACACCAAATTAGCGCCGGTCATCCGTCACGGGAACGTTTCACCTGCAAGTTTGACATCAGTTTCAGCCAAGGGAAAATTACTATTCGAAGCATAATTTATACTATTCGCTCCCCAAAATATATCGGCACGTAAAAAAATTGCCACAAAAAACAGAGTGCGGCGGAAAAGTACATATTTAGTCCTTTTTTAGTACAAAGACAGATGAAGTATTAGGAAAAACGAATCAATAGTACGCTATTTGAAATGCTGCAAGCGAAGGCAAGACAGCTGCAAGAACTCGCAAATGGGCATTATGTGACCAATGTAGTTGTTGCACCCTAAAGACCTAATAACTAACTAGGAACTCACAAAGCAGCACAAATAGAGTGCATTTACCACACGATAAAATATGACCCCTCCACGAATTAATCTACATTGCCACCATAGTACGAACTGTTTTGCCACTCCAAACTGTAGCACACTCCAGGGAGTGGTCCTGGGAGGAGTGACGGGACTCGGAGATGCAGCAGCGTCCGATTCGATCCTTGTAAGGTGGCAACCACGACCATCACGGCTGGGTGTGGCCGAGTGGCGGGAAGAACCAGAGGCGGAACCTCCGCTCCACTGATCCTCGAGTGGATCGAAAGTGTATGTCCTGCCCTTTCCTATCAGCCCACCTAGCTGGCGCCAGTCTAAGGGCGCGCACACGCGATCCATTTGTCAGCCTGAAAGTCTGAAACTGGTCAGCCTGAAGCTGACTGATCCGCACCCGACGGCCTTTTTTTTTTTTTTTTTTTTTTTTGGTTTTTTTCGCACCCCCCCCCCCCCCCCTCACCACTGGTACCAGGTGAGGTAACTCAACCTGGTAACCTAATATTTGCAACTCAAAATATTTAATAACTTGTCCTGGTCATACTCTATTTGGCATTAATTTTTTTTTCTGCCAAAGAGAACGCTTCACTGCCTTATTCCGGACTTCCTTGTGCTTGGACATGATGGTCGCCTCTTCATCGATACCAGGTGGCCTGAAAAGAGCATTAGCTTAGCTTCAGCGGCAAATCAGACCAAGGTACATGTCACACACCAGCTGTTACACTGGGTAGTTACTGGTGCCCGCGGAAGAGGAGCCACATAGCCCACCTATTGCTGTAGTCGTGTAAGTCCGCGGCAGAGGAGCCACATAGCCCGCCTATTGCTGTAGTCGTGTAAGTCCGCGGCAGAGGAGCCACATAGCCCGCATATTGCTGTAGTCGTGTAAGTCCGCGGCAGAGGAGCCACATAGCCCGCCTATTGCTGTAGTCGTGTAAGTCCGCGCAGAGGAGCCACATAGCCCGCATATTGCCATCGGTCGTTCAGAACCCCCAGTGACCCTTTATACTGGAATGAAATCGAAGATACATACTTGCTCCTGTCCAGTGTATTTATTCATCTGGGAAAAATCCTCCGGGCCGGATTTGAACCAGCGACCTATGGATGTCTGTTGAAGGCCTCTACAGTCCACCGCTCTACCAACTGAGCTACCAGAGGGCTGCCCGTGTACCGTGTCTTGTAATGTGCCACTGGTTGAGTTCCCCACACCACGCCCACCGCACGATCACTTTCACCTTTGTCCAATTCACAGTGCTGGTGTACAGACACTGACCCGCCACTCCCGTCTCTCTCTCTCTCTCCCTCTCCCTCTCTCTCTTCCCCTCTCTCCCCTCTCTCCCCCTCTCTCCCTCTCCCCTCTCTCCCTCTCTCCCTCTCTCCCTCTCTCCCTGTCTCCCTGTCTCCCTGTATCCCTGTCTCCCTCTCTCCCTCTCTCCCTCTCTCCATCTCTCCCTCTCTCCCTCTCTCCTTCTCTCCCACTCTCCCTCTTTCCCTCTATCTCCCTCTCTTCCGCTCTCCTTCTCTCCCTCTCTCCCTCTCTCCCCCTCTCTTTCTCTGTCTCTGTCTCTGTCTTTGTCTCTGTCTCTGCCGCTGTCTCTGCTCGTCTCTGACTTACGGTGAGTATGGCGGGATTTGTTTTACTCTGGCTTAGATCAACCCTATAACTGGGAATTCTGCTGTTATCAGGTGCACGTGGCGGCGGATTGAGAACCAACCTTCGGACAAGGGATGCTGGCCTCCGTAGTACAATTGGGTGGACAGTTCGTTTATAAATCAAGGGATATAACTTGACTATGGAGTTTCAGTGTCTTTTTTTCTCGATGAACAGCATATTCACTTCGTAGGCATAGCCCAGGTTGGCTTAATTTGGCACCATGTGGATGTCTTCCTGGAGGCTTCTTTCATTCACCAAGACATCTGTTGCATTAAAACGATACCAAATTAGCGCCGGTCATCCGTCACGGGAACGTTTCAGGTGTAAGTTTGACATCAGTTTCAGCCATGGGAAAACTACTATTATAGAGCATAATTTATACTATTCCCTCTCCAAAATATATCAGGGCGTTGAAGCTGCCACAAAAACAGAGTAGCGTGGACTAGTACATATTTAGTCCTTTTTAGCACGAAGACAGATGAAATAGTAGAAAAACGAATTAATAGCCATTTGAAACGCTACGAGCGAAGGCAAGAAAGTTACATGAACTCGCACATGGGTGCTACATGACCAATGTAGTCGATGCGCCCTAAAGTCCTAATAACTTACTAGGAACTCGCAAAACAGTACAAATAATGTATTTAGCACACGATAAACTACGACCCCTCCAAGAAGTAATCTACATTGTCACTATAGTACGAACTGTTTTGCCACTCCAAGCTGTAGCACACTCCGGGGGTGGTCCTGGGAGGAGTGACGGGACTCGAAGATGCAGTAACGTCCGATTCGATCCTCGTAAGACATAAGACATAAAGACATAAAAGATAAGTGCAACTATGAGCCACAAGGGCCCTTGAACTCTGCACACTCAACCAGTTGCCCACCGAATCCGTCGATCAGCCCTCCCTGTAATACTGAAAAGCAAGCCCTCTATTCTTATAATGATTGTCTATGCTGTTTTTAAAGATGTTTAATGTGCTGCTACTTATAATGGTTTATGGCAGCTATTTCCAGTGTTCTACTACCCGGTTGGTGAAGAAAGACTGTCGTAACCTTGTTCTGCTGTGGTTAACTTTAATCCTGAATTGATGACCTGTAATTGCATGATTTCTGTTAAATTCAAGCATATCCCCCCTCCGGACCACATACGAATTTAAAGACCTCGATGAGATCTCCTCTCAGCCTTCTATATTTAAGTGAAAACATATTCAATGTCTTCAATCTTTCCTCATATGCCAGGTTGCTTATACCATTAACCATTTTTGTAGCCCTCTTTTGTACTCTCTCTAAAAGCCAACAATCTTCTTCATAGCTAGGAGACCAAGCTTGGATACAATATTCCAAATATGGCCTGGCATATGCACAGTAAAGCTTCCTGATGACTTCCTCACTTATGTATGATACATTCCCATTTATTTCCCCAAACATTATCAGTGCCTTCTTCCTGGCTTCCTTGGTCTGTTCTGATGGCCCAATTTCGTGTTTAGAATAACACATAAATCCTTCTCCTGTTGAGTCACTGATAGCACTTGGCCACCCATCAAGTATGGAGCCTTCATATGCTGCTTACCTACATGCATGATTTTTATTCATCGAAATGAAATTCCATTTGCCATTCTTCGGATCACTTCACAAGTTTGTCTAAGTCATTTTTTGCAGCGAGACATGCTCATTTTGACATTTTATTGCCCTAAAGACCTTCAAATCATCCGCAAATTTCAAAACCTTACTGCTTAAGCAACATTCAATGTTATTTACGAATATAATGAACAGTAGTAGCCGCAGTATTGACTCCTGGGGGACTCCACTAGGAACATTTTGCCATGATGACTTTGTACCATTTAGCATCACTCTTTGTTGTCTATCTGAAAGCCACAACTCTATCCATTTTAAGATCCTACGTGCAATGCCATGGGCCTGAAGCTGTATCATTAACCGTTTATGGGGTACCTTGTCAAAGGCCTTACTAAAGTCGATGTATGCTACATCAACCTGATTTCCGTGATCAAATTGTTCTGTGGCGAAGTTAAAAATGTCCAAGAGATTTGTGAGACACGATCGCCCTTTCCTAAACCCATGTTGAGTATCTTGAATCAATCTGTCTCCTTTCAGATAACTAACTATTCTATCCTTGATAATTGATTCGAGTACCTTGCAGACTAGGGATGTGAGACTTACTGGCCTATGGTTTTCAACTTTCCCTCTTTCTCCTTTCTTGAATATAGGAACTACATTTGCCCTTCTCCAATCTGTTGGAATTTCATTTCGTGAAACAGATTTGCAAAATATTTTACTAAGTGGAAAAGCCAGTTCCTTTTCAGCTTCCCGCAATATCCTAGCATAAATCTCATCAGGTCCTGCTGCCTTGTTTGGCTTTATTTTCCTGATATCATTGAAAACAACATCACTATCAATTAAATCAACATCATTTATCCGATAACATGTCACTAAACTATGGTATACTGTCGGCACATTGGTCATATCTTCCAATGTAAACATTGATTTAAACTGCTTGCTCAGCTCCTCAACCATCTCACTACCCTCACCCAATATAGTCCCATTTACTTCCAGTGGACCAATTGTGCTAGAAACTTTACTCAGTTTGTAGAAACTAAAGAACTTTGTGCTATCCCCATTACAGTTCCTAGCTAAATCCAGTTCTTTTGCTCGCTTTGCTGCTCTGGTTTTTTTGCTTCACAGTGACCATTCCGATTTCAGAGCTTTCTCTTTTTTTCACGTCTCCACAAGGTCACGACTGGTGAATTTCCTCAGTACCGAAACACGAGCATTTGTTCCCGGACGAGGACGGAGAGGAGGAGGACGACGAGTGGATCGCTCGTCCTGATCCTCGAGTGGATCGAAGGTGTATGTCCTGCCTTTCCTATCAGCTCACCTAGCTGGCGCCAGTCTAAGGACGCGCAGACGCGATCCATCTGTCAGCCCGAAGCTGACTGGTGAGCTTGAAGCTTGCCTGCCAAAGAGAACACTTCACTGCCTTATTACCCGTGAGCATGAACATGATGGTCGCATTTACATCGATACCAGGTGGCCTGAATAGAGCATTGACTTTGCTTCAGTAGCAAATCTGGCCAGGGTACATGTCACACACCAGAGGGGCTACATAGCCCGCCTATTGCAGACTTACATAGTCCTGTAAGTCCGCGGCAGAGGAGCCGCATAGCCCACATATTGCAGTAGTCGTGTAATTCCGCAGCAGAGGAGATACATAGCCCACATATTGCAGTAGTCGTGTAATTCCACGACAGAGGGTCTGCATAGCCCGTACATTGTCAGCCTTTCAGAACCCCAAGTGACCCTTTGTACTGGGATGAAATCGAAGATACATACCTGCTCCTGTCCAGCGTATTTATTCACCCGGGAAAAATCCTCCGGGCCGGATTTGAACCAGCGACCTATGGATGTCTGTTGAAGGCCTCTACAGTCCACCGCTCTACCAACTGAGCTACCAGAGGGTTATCCGTGCGCCGTGTCTTGTAATGTTCCACTGGTTGAGTTCCCCACACCACGCCCACCGCACGATCACTTTCACCTTGGTCCAATTCACAGTGCTGGTGTACAGACACTGACCCGCCTCTCTCCCGTTTCTCTCTCCCTCTCTCTCCCTCGCTCTCCCTCTTTACTCTCTTTCTGTTTCTCTCTTCAACTCTCTGCTTCTATCGTCCGCTTTCTCTCTCCATCTTCCTCTTTCGCTTCCTCTCTCTATCTTCCTCCCTATCTCTCTGTTTCTCTCTTCCTCTTTCTGCTTCTCTCTTCCTCTCTCTCTCTCTCTCCCACTCTCCGCTCTCCCACTCTCCATTTGTCTCTCCCTCTCTCTCCCTCTCTATCTCTCTCTCTCCCTCTCTCTATCTCTCTTTCTCTCTCTCTCTGTCTCTCTCTCTCTCTCTCTCTCTCTCTCTCTCTCTCTCTCTCTCTCTCTCTCTCTCTCTCTCTCTATCTCTATATATATATATATATATATATATACTACATATATATATATATATATATATATATATATATATATATATATATATATATATATATATATATATATATGTACATCTCTCATTCTCTTCATCTCTATCTGTCTGTAAATCTATCTCTATTTCTATCTATCTCTACATATCTCTACATATCCCTATCTATCTCCTTAGCTCCTTATCTCTCTATATATCTCCCTCTCTCCATCCGGGGTGGGGATGGCCGAGTGGTTAAGGTGTCGGGCTATGGGTACCAAAGGTCCCGGGTTCAACACTAGCGCCACTCAGGACATTTCCCAATCTCGCGGCCCACCGGCGGAACAGTGTGGGCGGCGCCATTGGGCGTGAATGTGCATAGAGTGTGTCGTGTACCACCTAATAAACAGCAAACCCTCTCTCCCTTCCTATATATCTCCCCATCTCCCTCTCCCCCTCTCCCCTCTTTCCCTCTCCCACTCTCTCCCTCCCTCTCCCTGCATCTGCCTCTGCCTCTGCTGCCACGGACAAACCACACCAGGGTACATGTCACACACCAGCTGTTACACTGGGTAGTTACTGGTGACGGCGGCAGAGGAGCCGAATAGCCCGCCTATTGCAGTAGTCGTGTAATTCCGCGGCAGAGGAGCCGCGTAGCCCGCCTATTGCAGTAGTCGTGTAATTCCGCGGCAGAGGAGGCCGCGTAGCCCGCATATTGCAGTAGTCGTGTAATTCCGCGGCAGAGGGGCCGCGTAGCCCACATATTGCAGTAGTCGTGTAATTCCGCGGCAGAGGGGCCGCGTAGCCCGCATATTGCAGTAGTCGTGTAGTAATTCCGCGGCAGAGGGCCGCGTAGCCCGCATATTGCAGTAGTCGTGTAATTCCGCGGCAGAGGGGCCGCGTAGCCCACATATTGCAGTAGTCGTGTAATTCCGCGGCAGAGGGCCGTCTGCGGTTAATTCCGCGGCAGGGGGTCCGCATAGCCCGTACATTGTCAGCCTTTCAGAACCCCAATGACCCTTTATACTGGAATTAAATCGAAGATACATACTTGCTCCTGTCCAGTGTATTTATTCATCTGGAAAAAAATCCTCCGGGCCGGATTTGAACCAGCGACCTATGGATGTCTGTTGAAGGCCTCTACAGTCCACCGCTCTACCAACTGAGCTACCAGAGGGCTATCCGTGAGCCGTGACTTGCAATGTTCCACTGGTTGAGTTCCCCACACCACGCCCACCGCACGATCACTTTCACCTTGGTCCAATTCACAGTGCTGGTGTACAGATACTGACCCGCCTCTCCCGTCTCTCTCTCTCTCTCTCCCTCTTTCCCTCTCTCTTTCCCTCTCTCCCGCACTCCCTCTCTCCCTTTCTCTCTCCTCCCTCTCCATTTCTCTCTACCCCTCCCTCTCTCTCTCACACCCTCTTTCCCTCTCTCTTTCCCTCTCTCTCCCCTCTCCCTCTCTCTCCGCTCTCCCTCTCTCCCGCTCTCCCTCTCTCCCTCTCTCCATTTCTCTCTCCCTCTCCCCCTCTCTCCATTTATCTCTCCCCCTCTCTCCCTCTCTCTCTCTCTCTCACTCTCCCTCCCTATCCCTCTCTCTCCCTCACTCCCTCTCTGCCTCACTCCATCTCTCCTTCACTCTCTCTGCCTCACTCCATCTCTCCCTCTCTCCCTCTCTCCATCATTCCCCCTGTCTCCCCTTCTCTCCCTCTCTCACTCTCTCACTCTCTCATTTTCTCACTCTCTCACTATCTCACTATCTCACTATCTCACTCTCTTACCCTCTCATTCTCCCTCTCTCTTGTCTCTGTCTGTTTCTGTCCTTGTCTCCGTCTCTCTTCCCACAAATATGATTCGCTGCGTTTGCATTACCAAATGTGCGCTTGATGAGACAAGCAAGTTACCACGAATTGTATTTAAACTTAAAGGGATAATGTCGCTGTATGTAACTGATGTGAAACTTCAGACATAATCCGCTTTTACTGGTGTGTTCAAATCAATATGGAACCGGTATGCCAATACCCGTACGGTATCAATAAGGTGATATCAGCCTGGTAGTGCCATTAAATTTACGGCGGTAGCCGACATTGAGAGGATAGCTTACTTAAATGCTTCATGCCGAGACAACAACTGCCGCTGCATGCCGGGCTAGACGTGAAAATCAGGATAGCAGACGGCATAGTTTCGATGGTGTAGGTGGAATGGCACACGACACTGCGTCATGACGGGGAAGATTGCCACACCAACTATCAGCAAACGCCTGGCAACACTTAACATCACTCAATAGCCAGAGTTGCTCTAAAAGTGAACAAATAGATAGCAGTTGTTCAATATTATTACATGACCATGACGGAGGTATAAAAATAATCCACCAAATTTGTGAAATGATTATTAGGAACCAGGAGGAAATTCATATAATATTGCTGGTCAAGGTGTTGACTAATCTTTGGAACTCGGCTTGACTAGAAAGTGATCAATGCGTCTTCGAACCAAGCACGGGCAGTCGCTGTACACCAAGAAAATGCTCTGAATCACTCGCCTTCGCTACCGAATGTCTACCACTGGCATGAATGCCTGACCTTAGAGTACGCCCCAAGGACGATTAATGCCTAAATTAGCGGAGCAATGTTCACCACACATTGTCTACGGTAGGTAATGTTCTTGGTAAAGGCTAATATTATCAAACACCAAGCGGATTACCATGTGGATGGAATGTACGCCAGCCACAGGCCGCAGAATTTTCATCGTCGATCATCACGCTGCAAGCCGTAAGTATATTGACATTGCTCTCGATTCGAGATTTCCTGGTTATTTGCTGTTATACTGAAATGCACTCCTTAGACATGTCGTGTGCTATCACTTATTTTTGGCCATGCTCCGTAAATCAGGGAAAAAAACATGTTTATATTTTTGTATCGTATACTGAACTGGCCAATCAATGACCCATGATATTCTACTGTCGAGCACTGCTTGGTGTTGAGGATCGTTTATCTTCGCGAATTAGCACACACGTTACATCACTGAACAGTCCTCGAAGTTGAGGTTCGTTGGCTCTGTCTCGTGATTGCTTTCGACGGTGGATAAGGAGCACGTTTGATTCATTGGCTATCCATTTTTCATTAAAAAAATTTCTTGAATTGCTTGACAATTCGCCTTGCTTTTTCTGACTCGACAATCTATGTCGGATTGCCGCTTACCCAGATTCCCGGACGTTACTAAAAGCGACTGACCCTGGCGCCAAGCGTCGACGTCATCTGATATGGGCACTATGTTGGTATGGGCTGAAGTAGAAGCCCATGAAAGGTAAGATTGGTGCGCGTGCTCAGTGATTCCAGCGTTGTGCTTCTCTTTAGAACGACAAGGTTGACAGAGTTCGGAAGATTCTTGGCCAATTTCGGTTCTATTGGATGGTCTTTTGGTACTCGTCTCTGGTACTTCCCATCTTTCTTTTTTCCCATCCCAGCTTTCCCCATCATGCTGATCAGCTGTTCGTTATACTCTTTTCTCAGCGAATATCAGACGGAGGTGGTGTTCTCAAGATATTTGAGGCGGTGCGGCCAAAGATCAACATCGTTGATAATGTCACTAGCCGTGAAGTTAAGTGATGACATTTCAGGCAAATGGATTTGCAGATGAGATATTCAGTTCGGTTTGGTCAGTATTGAGTGCCCTGCCGTTGGAAGCAAAGCAGATATGCGTTTGTAGCGCATGTCGTGAACAACAGTACCGGATTTGGCGAAAAGGAGCGTGGCTGTTGGCTAGAAACGAGGCAAGAACCCCTATGAACTAGAAACTCTATGGCTAGAAACGAGACAAGAACTTATGCCCTCAGATCATGCGAAATTCAAGAAGATCCTAGAATCATAACCTTATGTGGACCCCGTGTCCAGAAGGTCGTGTACGGCAAAATACCCAAGGCGAAAGGAAGTACCGTGCCATCGTTATTAGTAAAATCAGAATAACTGTTGCCGGGTCAAAGCTGTGTGAGAAACTCCTGCCTGCCATTCTCAGTGCAGGAGTGATTCATGTACATCATCGTGAAATTATTAGTGCACATCACATAATATGTGAAGCAAATTAAAATTCCCGACACGAAGTGAAAATCGTAATATGCCTTGTACTTCTACATTGCTACTTGACTAGCTTGCTTCGAAATAATACGTCAAGCAATGCTGCCATTGCTTCTCAAGCAGGCAGGCATTCATTCGAGATACTACGCACACACATATTTGAATTACGCACCAGCCTTCAGTACACATGCGCATGTGATATGTGGCAGCACATTTGGCCCAAATGGCCACTCTCCATCACACGCTAGATAATCACTCCGGCCTGTCTACCTGGTTATCAAGCTCATACTCGACCTACAACTTCTCAGCCATTATACGCACTGCGGTGGTATACTGTTCCGCACAGGTAATTTTTCAGCGGCGCAGCATAGCACTACAGTTAATTCTCGGCCAATCGCCAGGCGACTGCGGCGCCGCCGGAATTGGGAATTCAACAGGCCACTATTTACCGGCTCAGAATTTCTCGGCGTCATAAATTGCCTGTCAGAAAAATTTACGGTGTGTTTGTATCTTAGGAAGCCTCACTTGGACGAAACCCATTCGGATGGTGGCGAAAGCTGGAGATGTGACCCCAGGCAATAAAAATAAATCAGTCTAGCATATCGAGGAAGCAAGTGAACACAGATGCACTGGGTATTCCATTACAAATATATATGAGGCTTTTTGTGAATGTGAGATGTGAACCGACGACGGTAAGGGTAGTGCTGACACAACGATTCCTCATTCACAGTCTCAATTTATACGCTCATGAGTCGACTAAATAACTCATCTAGTGAACTTCGTTGTCGGACAGATTCTGCCTCTCAACAGTTGCCAATTTTAATTTACCCTGATGGAGATTTTAAGCGGGTTTCACCACGACCAGCACAGCACTAACATTGAAGTTGGTGTCTGCACTTAGCAAGCGAGTCTCGGTGCCCGGTGGCTTTGTGATCTCATAGGGGCCGTGCCACGATCACGAAATTTCAGAAAATAATTTTACCGCTCCATATCCTTGTCGCATTCAACCCAATGGGACGACAAGCTTCATGCGCAGAAAGTCGGCCATCTTCGAAACAAATATTGCGATACAAAAACTTGAAGTTCGTGAATACAAAATGTATGCCCCTTGCTCCAAATTTGGTGGGATCAGCCACATCATCCCTAATTTCAGAACAGATGAACATTCTCGGTTAAGGTGGAGTTTCATGGATCTCTAAATGAAGACGTTTTCACCTGACATCAGACAGATAAGACATTCAAGATCGCCGCTTGAACACCATGGCGCCCATTTTCATCTGATTGGGAGGTAACACTTTGCAGGCAGAGGTGGAGGAGAGAGAGAGAGAGAAAGAAGAGAGAAGAGAGAAAGAAAAAAAGAAGAAAAAGAGAAGGAGAAGAGGGGGAGAAGAGGGAGGGAAAGGGGGGGGGGGGGAGGGGGGAAAGAAAAGAGAAAAAAGAGAGAGAGAGAGAGAGAGAGAGAGAGAGAGAGAGAGAGAGAGAGAGAGAGAGAGAGAGAGAGAGAGAGAGAGAGAGAGAGAGAGAGAGAGAGAGAGAGGGAGAGAGAGAGAGAGCGAGAGAGCGATAGAGAGAGGGTCAGTGTGTGTACAACAGCACTGTGTGAATTGGACCAGTGTGAAAGTGGTCGTGCGGTCGGCGTGGTGTAGGGAACTCAACGAGCGGAACACCGAGAGGCATGGCACGCTCACAACCCTCTGGTAGCTCAGTTGGTAGAGCGGTGGACTGTAGAGGCCCTCAACAGACATCCATAGGTCGCTGGTTCAAATCCGGTCCGGAGGACTTTTCCAGGATGAGTGCATTGAATATGAGTGGGTACTTTGCTTTCATGCCAGTATAAAGATACACTAGCCCGTCCCGTCTCTGGGGGTCTTCAACCGCCCCCCCCCTCAGGTTTTTCGCGGATAACGGACGAACGGCGCGCAGCAGCGCGCCCAAAATTGGCATACCTTTTCCCATACCAATTTGACATGCTGATTAAGAAATTTTAGGTTAGGTCATCTAGGCTCAACGAGTTAGTCAGGGTCAAGTGAGGTCACCTCGAAAAACGTTCAACCAGTCGTCACGCTTTAACGGATAGAGATATTTTAATGAAACCTTCAGCGTTTGCTTATCTTTACGGATGCAACAAAACCTACGAGTGAAATTTTTCTTTTTTTTCGTTTTTGACTACATATCAATTTTGCGGATTTGCCAAATTGCAGTTTAAATACAGGATTCTGGCTAAAGTAAGCATTTTTTACTAGGGAAAGTTGACTTCCAATAACGTTTCTCGGTGTGCTCTATCCATTTGAAAAGGAAAATGGAAGAAAACTTGAAAACTCAATATGTTGAAATTTCAAAAAAATAAAATTTTTATCTTTTGGCAGCCAACAAAATTGTAGCACTGGTCGATTTCACTGTCCTTTTCTCATTCCAAATACATTTTATTTTTTGTCATATATCCCCAAAATGAACCCCTCAGAGTCAAAAACATAATGTAAGTCGTGAAAAGTCGTGAAAATCTAGCCCCCTGGTGACGTCACTTTTGGGGGAAACTATTTTGGAGGGTGGACCCGGACCCTACTCGTCGAGCGCTTTCCGATGACACCTCTTTCGTTTCCGTGCGATGCTTAGTTTGTATTTTAGAGGGGGTCATCAACCCCCCCCCCCCCCGAGACGGGGTGTGATGATTTGATCGGAAAGACGGTGCGGGCTAGAGGTACCGGGAGACCGAAGGCAGTATACGGCTGCTTGGCTTTTCCGCCTCGGGCACCACACGCCCACCGATACCACCGAGGACCGATGGCAACTGCGGTGTTTTGCACCCAGGGAAGGTGCAAAGCAGCGCAGTGCAGGACGGGAACATGCACCTTATTTTCTCCATCGTTTTGCTGAAGTGATGGAATAAAAAAAAACGAGACCTGTTTCGACAGTTCGGAATACCGAACTGCCCAAATATACTGTATATGCTGATACTACGTGCTGCATATACTGTAGACAGTACTTGCAAAAGTCGGATGCGCCACTTCCCGCTGATGGGCCTTGTGAACGGACTCGTGCTCACTTCTGAGTGGAAGTATGAACACGTGAAGCACTGCAGCCAAGACAAGTCACAAAAGCGCTGTGTTCGGGCCGAGCTGGGCAGCTCAGATGACCTCTGACATTCGGGGCAGAGTCGCTAGACTCTCCAGCTCGTATGGTGACTTGAATCAGCTGACCCCGGCCACACTTCCAACAGCTTCGGGCCCGCGAACGAAGTATTCACCTGTTGGCTATGGTGGAGTGGTGATCTAGTACGGTCCCGATGGTACCCTTGCAGCATATGCCATGCTACTCCTTTGAAAACTCACGCGCAATTCGGGCGCATCAATGCGCTCAATGCATCCCGGTTCAATTAATCGATTGTGCCATGCAAACTAGGGAAAGCCGTGGACTGACTTGATCGGTCTGGATCGCTTTTTTGCTGTGTGGTGTAAAAGTTCATCATACAACCAATATTCCTTAACAGTTAAGCTTACGTGGACCAGGGTATGTGGAAGTAGATGAATGAGATACAACAATGCTACATTTCCAACTGAATGCAGCTTGACTGACAATGACATGCGAGCCGCATGGGTTGATGGGTACGGAAGTTTAGCACGAATACTAATACTGCGGTGCAAAAGAGCCAAGCATGCTAAAGGGAGAATAGCAGATGAAGCGAAAAGATTAATGAAACATTCCCCTCGTCTTGGCGCGTAGAACCAGAGACTCACCGGTTTCTGCGTAAATCAACCAAAAGTACATCCATCAATCAACCGGATGCAGTGACCAGAGGTCACGGTATCAGTCAGAGGTAAGCACATCCGCTCCTCGGGACTTTGCGCTGCGAACCATGTCTTGACCGTCACGAAGATCATCCATGCATCTCAGCTCTCGTCATGAAAACATCAGACTCTCTTTGTGCTGTGATCAAAGAGGACATCCCCCTTTTCGTGTTGCGATGAGAGAGTTGTTACGACCCGATGTCTTTGTGTTGCGATCAAGCAGCGATCACAATCCAATCTATTTGGGCTGCGATCAAAGAGCGACTACAACCCGATCTGTTTGTATTGCGATCAAACCACGATCACAATCCGATGAGCCAAATGTAGCGCCCGTAAACAAGGCGCCCTGGCCTGTCAGTACCAAGTACCCAGTGGCCCATCTATGCGCTGTTGCTGGGAGGCATTTTTGAAACCACCCCATCGTATATCACGTGGTATACTGGCTAGAGGCGCGAAAACTGCAATGCCATGCTTTTCTGAAGACATGGTTTGGCAACGAATGTCGTCCATGATGAGTGCATGGCTAAGCTGGGATAAAGCAACGTCGTGAATCAAAGCATTGCACCGAGAATTCACGTAAAATGTTTAGACAGCTTTTAAACAGCGCGTAGCTCCGCATGGCTGGACTTGCTGAACTATTAAAGCATCGAGCAGGCAAATTTGGTATGTCTGGGGCCCTGCCATCATACTACATGTTTTATTTATCGCCATCATGCATTTCATTTTATGATAAGGCGTCCATTCGAACGAATCACTATGCATGCTATGCTCATTATCGACATGTGAGAACATGCATCATGACACGGATCGGGGCTGGACTGCGCGACGGCGGACTAACCATGATCACCGTGAAGAAACACGAAGCGAAGGCTGCACTTCTCCGACACTGATCCGCTGCAGACACTGGCGGTCGGTCACATGGTGGGACGTCACGCCAGTAACGGCTGGTGTGACGCATCACCGCTCTGACAGCCCACCAACAGACTGCAGGCCTCACCACCGTCACATGGTGGGACGTCGCGCCAGTAACGGCTGGTGTGACGCATCACGTGTCTGACAGCCCACCAACAGACTGCAGGCCTCACCACCGTCACGTAATGGGACGTCACGCCAGTAACGGCTGGTGACGCATCACCGTTGATAGCCCACCAACGACTGCAGGCCTCACCACCGTCACATGGTGGGACGTACCGCCAGTAACGGCTGGTGTGACGCACCACGTGTCTGACAGCCCACCAACAGACTGCAGGCCTCACCACCGTCACGTAATGGGACGTCACGCCAGTAACGGCTGGTGTGACGCATCACGTGTCTGACAGCCCATTAACCAACTGACAGCCCACTAACCAACCTCACCACCGTCACGATCAACTGTGAACCGCACTCTGCTCGGGCAGGTGCATTTCTTCTACTCGGGGACCTAAATATCAACGTCTTAGTGAAGAACAGCTCGGGAGC
This sequence comes from Imbricaverruca yamaguchii, assembly GCA_034440575.1. Classification (NCBI taxonomy): domain Eukaryota; kingdom Metazoa; phylum Arthropoda; class Thecostraca; family Neoverrucidae; genus Imbricaverruca; species Imbricaverruca yamaguchii. The sequence continues at coordinate 1,566,896 of JAOTOL010001598.1, read as the reverse complement.
CTAGCGGTACACAACTTAAGTAGCGACCTGGGCGTTCTTCAGCTGGTAGAACATCCGCCGCATCTGCTACATATGACACTCCCGCCGCGTCTGCCACATTCGCTACATTTGCAATTCTGCAACATCCGCCATATTTGCCACATGCGCCACATCTGCCACATCCGCTACATACGCCACATAGCCATCAATTGCTGTCCACCGTGATGGCGTTCGTGAACTGCGGGCGGACATCATCAGTGTGGCGGAAGCTATTGCCACCAGTTGCTGTCCTCAGTGACAGTATCAATAACCTACGGGCGGTCATCATCAGTGTAATGGGAGCCATTGCCATCAGCGGCTGCCCTCCGTGACGGCATCAGTGAACAGCGGACATCATCAGCGTAAAGGTATCCATTGTCATCAGTTGCTGTCCTCGGTGATGGCATTGGTGAACTACGGGCAGTCATCATCAGCGCCAAGCTGGCAGTTGGAGGAGAAGGGGTCGGCGATGCACAGCCAGCGCCTGGCATCGCGCTGGGGGGGGGGGGGTGCACGCTGCCTAGCTGCGCTGACAGACGACCGGACGTCACCGTATGGCGTCGACGGGGCGAACACATTGTTCCGGGTCTTCGCGAAGGCATACTTAATCACCAGACTCGGAGACAACGACATGCAAAAATCGTTCCAACCTCCTCGGGATACGTGGCAGCTAGCAACTGCGAGAGCTGAGGTTTGTTTCGTAAACAAGTACTCCTAATGAACAAACTCATCTACGTAGATCAACTACGAAAGTACGTCATTCTGTTTCACCGCTATCCAAATAAAAACAGGGAACCTATGAATCCCTCAGTCGGCCTCGAGATCCTTCACGTTGATTGGTCAGGGTAAAGGCCTGCAGCGTCAGCCGGTGGGCACTCTCCATCGACTCCGAGACCCTATTGGTATTCGTGCAGCTCAGCTCTCAAGTGGGGCAGGGGCTCCGTCAGGTCTCAAGTGGTCATTTAGCTCTCAGTGTACCCGGCCCCTGAACCAGCTCTGTTCCCATTCAAAGATCGAAACCAGCCTTTGGGAAATTGTTCCAATAAGATTCATTTTCATCGAAAACGTTAAAGTTGTCCCCTTTCGAATATCGTTTTTTCGGAGCTATAAGGGGGACGTGCCCCTTGCTCCTCCTTGTGTGCTAAAATATACGCAGCGATCTGTCTTGATGCCACAACATCTGAGAAGACTAACACCATCTATGGTACGATGCTACTTGGAAGCCCAGGTATTTTCTAAGTGCGACTTCAACACAAGAACATCACGCTATTATGAGCATTGAAATCTAGGGCAACTAAAATTATGGACGCCCTCACGCTCGTGGGCAAAGCATAGATCCATAACTGATGAAAACTCAGTCGATGACGTAATTTTGCTAGACATGTATTTTAATCAGCTAGAAGTGCTACGAAGAACCGATCACTTATCGTTGTCGAAGCTGGTCGGCGATATTGGCCAGAAGGGCAACCTGCTCGCAAGGCTTGACATTTGAGGATCGCTGAATTCGCAAACAGCTTCCGTCAGCGCGTTTACTCCGGAATTCAAATTCGTCTTGTCATACTTTCCAGATTTCCAAGTAAAGGTCCCAGGCGTCGATCTAGATTCAGAATTTGATCCGGTCACCACTCGCTGTATTGTGTCGCACGCACAGTTCCACCGTCCGTCGTCCGTGGGCGCCCCACAATGTCCGACCTTGGCCGACCCCGACCGGGTCGGCACCACCTCGCACATGCCCCGAGGCTATGACCAACCGACCCAGACGAGCAGGCAGATGCATAGCAATGACCATTACACCCGTTAATGGCCAACGGGCTAACGGCCTGCAGCGGGGGGTAATCGTCATGACATCCCAATGGCGAACTCCTCCCATGCGAATTACTTGATCTGGAAACGTTGAAATTACACCAGCGGCGCAGTTAACTAATAAATGCACAGAAAGAGCATGCTCACTCGTCTAAAACGATCGGTGTTTGGTCCAGTAACAGAATGCTTCGTACAAACCCTGAAAATGTTCATCTAGCTCCGCGTCCCGGATGTCAAATCGGAGACCTGGGATGTCCTCTTTCCGGGTGGCCCAGGATCACTGAGGTAGACGAGACCAACGTTAAATCGCCTGTTTCGAAAAGCGTCATGCTTTGAGCAACGCTACAGCGGTAAAACAAAATCAGGTCTAAAAGGTTCGTTAGAGCTGAAATAAGTGAAATGAAATATGAAATAACTTATATGAAATAAGTGCATGGAAACATTTGACCAGGGATAAATAAAAAAAATATCAGTGACCGGAGGTCAGATCACCAAATCAAGCCAGATCACACCTTACTTTTATCTCCATGCGCATGCCTTCTAGGATAAATATCGAAACTCAAAAGCGGAGGAGTTATGATGAAGACTTCCTCTATGTGTGCTCCAAGTTTCAGTTCGATATCAGATGAGGTCGCGCGAGGTGTGACCCGAAATATTGTCTAGGAATCCATTTTCCGCGAAATGACGAAGCGCCACATTTGCATCAAAGCTGTGATTTTTTAGGAGCAAGCAGATGACATGAATAAGATCCATGCCATCTTTTTGCTCTCAGCATATAAAGATGGCATACATCTTGTTACAAAGAAGATTTTCCAAAGTGGGAGGAAAACCCGAATGAAAGCCTGGATTAGCTCTGGCATATTACGTTCCATCAATAAATAAAAAATAAAAAATATATAAGAAGTTTATTAGAAATCAAAATCTACACAATGAAGTCCAATGCAAACAATTCAGGAACATCCTGATCAAGATACTCAGAGAAGCAAAGAAGCTACACTATTCAAATGCCCTTCACTGTAGCAAATAAAATGGAAAGAAAACCTGGAAACAACTAAATGACCTGATAAATAAACATAGAACAAAGCAAAAAAATCCCAGAATCCATGCCAGATGAAGAAGATAATGAAAATCAAACGAACAAATTCCTAATGCCTTCAACAATTCATTTTTAACCATTGGCAGCAAGTTAGAAAGGAATATCACTATTTCTAACAAAGACCCAATATAATACATTGCAGGGCATGACTATGCTAATTGGGAACAAGAAATGTATAGTAATGAAATCCAAGTTGAAACAATTATAAAGTCACTGAACTCTGTTGGAGGAGGGGCTGATAGCATTAGCACAAAAACTATCTTACTGACATAAAAATATCCTGACACAAATCACCCACTTCTTTTGCCTCTGCCTCAGAAGTGGAGTTTTTCCAAACAACCAAAACAAGCCATAATTATCCCCATACTTTCCAACCAACAAGCCATCTCAGATGCAGAGTGCATTATAATGGGAGTTCCATAAGTCTCCATATATGGTCCACTACTCTTCCTGGTATACATTAATGATTTGGGTAATTCTTTAGATGGAACATTCTATTTATTTGCTGGTGATGCTGCTGTCATGATGTCATGATAAAAGCTACGAATATTGAGGAAATACAAATTAAAGTCAATGCCAATGTTTCAGGAATGACTGAATGGTTTCAAGCCAATAGATTATCACTGAATGTCAACGAAACAAACTACCAAATTTATTCCAGTTTGCCCGGTGCTGACTTGAACATAGCAATAAATTCTCAAATAGTTCATAGGGAACAACAAGTCACATATCTTGGAACAACAGTTGATGAAAAATTAACATGGAAGTTTCACATACGTTGCTGCAAAAACTAGCAGAAATCTAGGAATAATGGAAAGAGCAAATTTTTTTTTATCACAAGTCGTGAATTGAAATATCTATCTAATACTTCGATTTTTCAATATTTCAATTGTTGTGCATTAATATGGGGAAACAATTTTCCAACACGATTAGACAGAATTATTAAAATACAAAAAAGTGCATTACGAATCATAGATAATCAGCACTATTCATATCCTACAAATGAGTTATTTGTGAAATATAACATTTTGAAGTTCCTCATATTGTACAGGAACAGAACATATTACTACCTCATGGAGTTTTTAGTCAAACATTACCAATCACTATGATGAATATGTTCAAATACTCATCACCAAGTAACTTAAGGCATGTTGATCATCTTCATGTACCTTTTTCATCGAAAACCTATAGACTTCATTCCATACCATTTATAGCACCAAGAACTTGGAATACTATTATTGGTACACAATTTCCTTCCTGTAATCATGTACCTATTAAGAAAGAAGATATAAAAAAGTTACCAGAGCATATTTTATTGACTTGTACATCACATACTAAAAAGATGTGCATGGATGCATATGAGTGTAAATTTATGTATGTGAATGCTAGTATGTGTGTATTTATATTTGTATAGATATGTGAGTGCATGTGTTTATGTATGTGAAGTAAGTTTAGGTATACATTAGGGTGTGTCGCCTGAACGGTTTTTCTTATGCTTAGTGAAATTATCGTGCAGATCACCTAAAAAACCCTGTGGTCGAAACCAAATCGAAATCAAACAATAAACAAAATATGCGACAGGCCGATAAAGAAACAAATTTGCCGGGCGCCCGGCGTTGAAGTCTCCAGTGATGGCGCCCCGTTGCGATTGGCATCTAACACCACGCGTCGGCCGCCGTCGGAAGCGCCGCCGCGGCGCTGTGACGAAAAGGGCGGCAGTCGGTGCTGTGGACGACTTTTGAATGGATTCTGGTAATTCAAAAACAGATCAGGGGAGCCGGGATATATCTGATTGTAAAGATTAAACTTCACTGAAAGACTGATCGCTCCACTTCCCTTTGTCTGTGCTCTACCTTTCACAGTGCTATGAATCATCATTCGAATAAATTGCGTACGCACTAACGACACAAAATAGCTTCGCATGCCATACATCCCTGTTTTATTAGTCAATCCAAGTCTCCTGTTCCTTTTCGTTACTCAAGTTTCAAGGGAAACTGGGATTATCAGCAGTAGGGACAACCTATTAACGAGGGCGACACGAGCCGGCGGCGATCGTCGCATGGCGCGGGGGAGGGGCTGAAAAGAGTGGTTTGGTGTCTGCAAGTTGTGCCCACTGCCTGTGAAGTGTGATATTACCTGCGTCGGTGTGATCGGGGTAAGAGTTCGAACATTAAGACCCGCGCTTCCACCAAAGGGCTTTTGGTTCCTTCTGAACTAAAAACAAACCGACTGCCCACGAGAACTGACGTTCTGAATTACTTGAGTAAAGTGAATAGAGACTCATGCGTTGCGAACAAAAGGTTGAAAGAGAGGCTAGCACCCCATATAAAGTTTGTCGCGGAAAGTGTGATGAAAATGTGGTGCTGCGAAGGAATACCAATTGTTGGGAGGGCCCGAGTCGAAGATATGGTTCGAGAATGCCGCGATCGCTACTTGCGATATATGAAAACTGCTGGAAAGAAGTCGGCATCACCAGGTGTACGTCCGTCCGGTGATGAGTGGTTTGAAAATTGTTTGATATAGCCCGCTGCAAATGTGCTGATATCGATAGCTGCAAATGTGCGATGGCCGACAAAGTGCCACGAATGGAGTTTCCCTTTGTCCAAGACCAGAGAGGACCTCGCCAAATGCAAATCGGCACCGCAGATATCCGTGAAACCACTCGTCGATGCGCCATGGACGAAAGGAGGCGTCTAACCGCCGAGACAGTCACATCACCACAACCGGGACCTTCTGGAATGGCCCACCTAGATTCTAATTCAGACCAAGATTCCGCCACAGATTCATCATCGCTCACATCTGTAGTCAATGAGTCAGAGTATATGGTGAACTGCTAAATAAACGAACGAACTGCTAAATAGGGCTCTAGCAGCAGATCGGTACGGAGTGTCTAATCGTGCGTGTGCTGCGATCATAAACGGTTTCCAAGTGGACATTGGTCGGATCACTTCTGACGATATGGACTGCATAGTGGATAGCAAAAAAGTATGGCGAGCAAGGGATCGGATTAGAAGAGAGGTAGTAGCCCAGAGCCATGAGTATCATGCAGGTCGTGTATCTGGTCTCTACTTCGACGGAAGAAAAGACGACACGCTTATGACAGCCAGTTCAAAGAAGACGGAAGAGCACATTGTGGTTGTATCCGAGCCAGACAGTGCATATTTAGGACATTTTACCCCACAGACTGGGAAAGCTGAGGACATTTTTCAGGACCTGAATGCCGTGGCATATGAGTTTGGTGCGGATGTTTCTGTGCTTGGCTGTGACAGCACGAGAGTTAATACTGGCCAAAAAGGTGGTGTTATCGCGAGTCCTCTCGAAGTACCGCCATACCCCGTGCACAGTCAGACGGTGGAACGGATGGTGAAAGTGGTGACCGAGGCGTCTTTGAAGGTAATTGGTGAAGAGGCCCGCCACGGTTACATTGTGGCGAAGTTGAAACACAGGTCAGCAATGCCAGTGCTCAGCAGCAAAAAGGATTTCATGTCGGGTTTTGTGTCGAGCATGTAGACAAGTAGTAGTTATAAAATGATAGTTCGTACAAAAAATGTGGCCGCTCGTACAAAAGGTGACGTCTCTGTATGCCCGTCTCCTTCGGTTGTAGTGGAACGGAGCATGATGCCGATTTCGCATGGTTTATTTGTCATAACAATAAGATATCAGGTGTCTCAGAATGATTTAATTGGTCTTCAATGTAAACAGACGAGGAATTTTGAAGATGTTCAAGCTTTCAAAAGTGAAAATTATAGCATTATACGCCGATAGATCTACTGATTGAAAATGGAACGAACAAGCGACGTAAAGTGAACCTTTCTTTCATGCGTCAGATATCCAGGCAACTTATTAAGCGACTGGTGCTTATCAAAGGCCTTTTACCCCACTAAACACTTTCATTGAGTTTTATTAATGAGCTTCATCACCAGAATCCATTAATCAGCCATCCACAGCACCGACTGCCGCCTTTTTCGTCACAGCGCCGCGGCGGCGCTCCGACGGTGGCCGGACGCGTGGTGTTAGATGCCAATCGCAAGGGAGCGCCATCACTGGAGACTTCAACGCCGGGCGCCCGGCAAATTTGTTTCTTTATCGGCCTGTCGCATATTTTGTTTATTGTTTGATTTCGATTTGGAGATTTGGTTTCGACCACAGGTTTTTTTAAGGTGATCTGCACGATAATTTCACTAAGCAAAGTGCAATTTCCAAAAAAAGGTCCTTCGTGACACACCCTAGTGTACATGATTCATGTTTGTGCATATGCAGGTTTGTTTGATAGTGCACATGTATGTACACTTTTCCCCTCATAACACTTTTCACTTCGTCCCAGGAGTTCCTTGGCGTTACTAGCTTGCTACCTAGCTGGGGTGATCCTGGGGATACGTCTACTAATAACTGGTGGTGGCCTGTCTGCAGAAAAGACAAATCAAAAGACAAATATATAGTGAACTGTAGGTATGAAGACAAATGACGTGTGTATTGGCATCCTGAGGCATTCCTAAGTTGGCTGTCTTAACTTTTAAATAGTTGGCGATAGGAAAGCCCAATAGCAATCGAGCCTGTAACAGTGCGTGTAGCCAAATAGGATAAGCTGCTGCATACGAAACAGGGGTCGACATTAGGAGATAAAAAATGACATCACATGCTATTGAAAATCAGTTGACAAATCCATACACATGTATGTATATATATGTGTACATATGCACACACACACACACACACACACACACACATATATATATATATATATTAAAAAGAATGTATTCCTTTTTCAAAGAACAAGTGTCATTCCATGCTGACACGTGGAGCCATAGGAGAGCAGACCCAATTGGATACACTAGCCATACTCTGAGCCGCTGTCACTGTTATTTAACGTGCATGGTCGGCGCATAGTCTACAGCTCATTTCATTCAGGCGAGGTTTGGCAGCGCCCAGCCTGTCATTGCGTCGGTGGGGAGATCGGCCCAATGTGGTGCTAGCTCCACACAGTGACGTCATGTGCGCCAGAAGTGCCCGATGAATGCTGATCACCAGCCGTGACATGACGTCAGACATGTGTGAAGTGCTGTTTAACTGCCCTACCCTGTGCCATACCGCTAGGAAATAGCGCGCTAGTGGTTGGCCGGCATCGTTTTTCTTCGCCACTTCCCCCTCACGTTGACCCGGCGAAAGATTGGGAAGCATGTCACGCAGTGCCATGTCCTTATGCTCAGAAAGTTTTGAGCTAGACGCGTCCATTAGTTTGTGTGCGGGTTTGTGGGTGTGTGTGAATGAGAGGGAGTAAATTTCACCATCATTCCTTGTGCATCATATGGTAAAACTTATATTCTACCCTGAAATCAGGTCTGGAGCTATTCCAGATTATTGAGAGAAATTCCTGTTATTATTTTTTTCACATTTCACTCCGGTGAATGATACCAAGTTAATAATGGACAGGATGCACAGGACATATACAGTACATTCAACACAAATTTAGTCATGCTGCTTGAAAACAAAATAGAACCACCGAAACAGGGAGTATTATCCGGAAATAAATTGTTCTTCATTGAACATATTCTAGGTTATTTGGATGCACACACCATCAATGGGCAGGTTATGTACTATGGGGTGCCAAATTTTTCGGTAGCGATGCACTATCAGCGGTCTTTATCAGGTACTGTCAACAGTGCGAACAGTGGCGGAGTGCGAATTCGACATTAAGATGCTTTGCATGTAATGAAGTCAAATACCGCACCAATAGATTACCAGACTACAATAGATACATGACTGTGAAGCCTATGTTCAGGGTGGATTCAGGATTCATTAAAGGCGGTGTCGAGGCTCTGCCCCTACGGGGTGCATCTTGCGAAAGCTCCTGCCAAGCGTTTGCTGTTTCCACACCACGGCACAACAGGGGGTACCCATACGTTTTCAGTGAGGGAACCTTGCTTATTAAAAATCATCAAAAATGTCTGGTGTTCTTGTGCATCCGGTGAATGTATTCCAGGCATCAGCCAACAACTAGGTCACTATCTGACCCAGGAGAAGTGAGATGGCATCGTGCCGTGAAGGAGGTCACGGGTCAGGCGGAGAGAGATGGAATGGCAGAGGGATGGAGACTGAGGGATGGAGACTGATGGCATGGCAGAGGGATGGAGACTGAGGGATGGAGACTGAGGAATGGAGACTGAGGATGGAGAGGATGGAGACTGAGGTGGAAATGGAGACTGATGGCATGGCAGAGGGATGGAGACTGAGGGATGGAGACTGGTGGCATGGCAGAGGGATGGAGACTGGGGGATGGAGACTGATGGCACGGCAGAGGGATGGAGACTGAGGGATGGAGACTGATGGCATGGCAGAGGGATGGAGACTGAGGGATGGAGACTGATGGCATGACAGAGGGATGGACCGGCAGAGGGTGATGGCAGTCACGGCACGGAGGACGGAGAGGGCATGCTGCCGTGAATCCCACCTCGCCTGCGTCCAGCTCTGCGCTCAATACTCCCAACACAATGGCCGATACTCTCAGTTATCTCATCTCACTTTGGCTCAGCCGGGTAGATGACTGCGTCCAGCTGACACAATTAGTGCATGGCTATCGCATGGGCCTCATGGCAAGCGACCCGCTGGCGGTGGGGCCACTATAGCGAAAATAGCACGACGTTCCTAGGCTATTTCAGCTTGCAAGCACGCCATGGGCTGGTGAAGTTAATCTAGCCGGCTTACGTTTAAGGGGTGAAACCGATGTTATGCGAGGAGCTAATCTTCTCGTATCTTGTATCTCGCCGTAAGTGTGACGATTAGGCTGAGGGTCTCTTCCATGTAGAGCATCTCATAGACTGGATTGTCCGTATTAACGTTCGATCGGATTGAAGCTGGATCGGGTTGGATACGATTTGAGCAAAATTGTCGGATTTGGGTTCGATTCAGAATGAATCTCAAAGCCATACTGATGCACTGTTTGCCGTAAGAAATCGATTTAGTTTTAGCATGGAAAAAATTTGGTTGACGCTTCAGATTACAAATAGATTCGAATGGAGATAGAGATGGAGATGGAGATGGAGATGGAGATGGAGATAGATATGGAGATGGAGATGGAGATGGAGATGGAGATGGAGATGGAGATGGAGATGGAGATGGAGATGGAGATGGAGATGGAGATGGAGATGGAGATGGAGATGGTGATGGAGATGGAGATGGAGATGGAGATGGAGATGGAGATGGAGATGGAGATGGAGATGGAGATGGAGATGGAGATGGAGATGGAGATGGAGATGGAGATGGAGATGGAGATGGAGATGGTGATGGTGATGGTGATGGAGATGGAGATGGAGATGGAGATGGAGATGGAGATGGAGATGGAGATGGAGATGGAGATGGAGATGGAGATGGAGATGGAGATGGAGATGGAGATGGAGATGGAGATGGAGATGGAGATGGAGATGGAGATGGAGATGGAGATGGAGATGGAGATGGAGATGGAGATGGAGATGGAGATGGAGATGGAGATGGAGATGGAGATGGAGATGGAGATGGAGATAGATATGGAGATGGAGATGGAGATGGAGATGGAGATGGAGATGGAGATGGAGATGGAGATGGAGATGGAGATGGGTTGGAAATGGAGATGGAGATTGAAGTGGGATGGAAATGGAGGTGGAGATGGAGATGGAGATGGAGATGGAGATGGAGATGGAGATGGAGATGGAGATGGAGATGGAGATGGAGATGGAGATGGAGATGGAGATGGAGATGGAGATGGAGATGGAGATGGAGACGGAGATGGGGAGGAATTAACCGCAGACCCTGATTTGATTGGATAAAATAATCCAGTCTTTGTTATGCTCTAATTCAATGGCTTCTGACCAATATTTGGTTTCCAAGTTTTCTTGTTCAAACACCTCTGAGAGAAGCTTTGAGGCTCCGCAATCAAAATTAGTACTGAAGTTGTGTTTTTCTAGTGAAGTGCAGGTTCTAAGTTTCAGCTATAACTTCCGTGGATGATCTCTGCGCTCTACACTAATTCTAAATCGTACCGTAGTGCAGCTGTATGGTCAACACGCACTCACTTAAAAAACACACAACAGATGGGGTTGGACCCAAATTGGAGCTGGAGCTATCCAGCCATATTCCGTCACTGAATATGGGCGCAGAGCGAATTGTTTCCAGAACGCTCACACTGAAAATCACTCTGGGATATGTCGAGGGGCACCAGTGTGCTGTACAATTCTTCCAGGCCTAGCTTAAAGTGAAAACAAGTCGAGACAATTGTGTGGAAGAAAATGGAGAGCCGAGATGCACTGGCACTGGAGAATGAGGAGAGCTGGGCAAAATTTGAAATACGAATAAACATATGATTACGCAAGAAGCTAAACAGGCACCTCACAATTGCATGGAACATTACAAAAAGATGAGTTCAATGTGAGCAGCTTCCGTCAGGTAATGCAACGCCACTACTGGTGCCGAGACCACCTGAGGACCACCGGAGGTAATTGTCGGTCGTTTCCTACCCGCTGGTGCTGGGACCACCTGGTGATGCTGTCGGTCGTTACCTACCCGCTGGTGCTGGGACCACCTGGTGATGCTTCGTCAACCCGCTGGTGCTGGGACCACCGGTGATGCTGTCGGTCGTTACCTACCCGCTGGTGCTGGGACCACCTGGTGATGCTGTCGGTCGTTACCTACCCGCTGGCGCCGAGACCACCTAGTGATACTCAAACAGACGCCTACCCGTGATACATCAGTGAAATATTTGGATTTAGAGGCGTGGCCCCAGCGTGTGCTGCTGGTTTTGCTGTCCAGGTGCTTGAGCAGGACACACCTGGTTTGTCTTCGTTGGCTTGTGCTCGTGCAGCATGACATAAAGGCATAAAGACATAAAGACATACAAGATTAGTGCAACTATGAGCCACAATGACATGTCTGCCTGCTGATTCAAGTCCACCAGAAATGGCACCACGAAATACGAACGATCCTCGTACCCATAGCAAGTCGGTCCGGACCACTGACCATACCTGTTGCGAAACAGCTTTCCTCCTTATGGATTCCGCTTTCACCGTCATTTTCTCGGCTGACATTTCGTTGTTGAACTGCGAATTCTCTGCCGGAGATCCGGCCGTGTCACCATCGCCGTTGCCTCTGGCGACGTTAACGGCCTGCTGAACATGACAAGCTGAGGCGTGGTGAATAATTTACGGAGCGAAAAATCGGAGCGAAATCCATAAACGTCTCACTCTTCGTCCACGCCGGGAGACGAGACAGGGTCATGGTGGATATAGAAAGTCACTACCAGGTAGGGCTGGCCCCACCCTGCCTTGACGGGGCCTTCTACAGCGGTATAGCACGCCATCCAAGTGTGTGTCGGCTGGGGGGAGGGGAGGGGAGGATAGCTCCCACCCGGCCTTGGCCGGTTACTCTACATTGACAGGACACACAATCCCACTGTTTGCCAGCTCGGTGGACGAGCTCCCGCCCTTCCTCAGCCAGTCCTTCTGCAGTGGCAGGCCGAACCACCCCATGATGTATCTGCTGCTATTTGCACAGATGCCGATCGGCAGTTTCTCATCGGGCCTTCCCGCACGTCAGCGTCGCCTCCGACACGTCAGCGTCGACCGGGGCCATCCATCCCACCGGGACGCCGGTGCCAAGAGGTGGGTAACGCGCGTCACATCGACCGATGTCCGCACGGTACGGTGTGGGGCGTAACGAGCAGCGGCGGGCCGGCGCAGTGCAACGCTAACCCGCTCTCCCGCGGCGGCAACCCTGCCCAACCACACTCTCCGCGGCGGCAACCCTGCCCAACCCCACTCTCCCGCGGCCTCAGCCCTGCTCTCCCGCGGCGGCAACCCTGCCCAACCCCGCTCTCCCGCGGCGTCAACCCTGCCCAACCCCACTCTCCCGCGGCGTCAACCCTGCCCAACCCCACTCTCCCGCGGCGTCAACCCTGCCCAACCCCACTCTCCCGCGGCGTCAACCCTGCCCAACCAACTCTCCCGCGGCGTCCCAACCCCACTCTCCCGCGGCGGCAACCCTGCCCAACCCTGCTCTCCCGGGTCAACCCTACCCAACCCTTCTCTCCCGCGGCGTCAACCCTGCCCAACCCTACTCTCCCGCGGCGTCAACCCTGCCCAACCCTGCCCCCGCGGCGTCAACGCGTCAACCCTGCCCAACCCTACTCTCCCGCGGCGTCAACCCTGCCCAACCCCACTCTCCCGCGGCGTCAACCCTGCCCAACCCCACTCTCCCGCGGCGTCAACCCTGCCCAACCCCACTCTCCCGCGGCGTCAACCCTGCCCAACCCCACTCTCCCGCGGCGGCAACACTGCTCGCCCGGGTAGCTTGACCCCAGCCTGATCACGCCTGTTGCCAGCTGACCCTCCTAGTCGGAGGATAAATGCGAGTGCGCGAAGCGACTCGAATTCTGTCTTGTCAGGACGAGGAAGACGAGGGCAGGTCGACGCTCCAACCAACCGAGCTACCGAGCTTCAACTAACCAAGCTACCGGGCTCCAACCAACCGAGGCACTTTCTTTTTGTCAACGGCGTTTAATTTCTTGTGATGCCAACGTTGCGGTTTGCACGTGACCAGCAAAGCAGCGATCGAGCTTACGAGGGGGTTTAAAGGCGATGAGGTGTAGCCAGCCACTCTGATACCTAAGCTTACTCTGATGCCTTGACAGCCATTTATGGCTTGTAGGCGATCGTGCTATGCAAACACAGCACGAAATATGTGGCAGTATTTCTTTCGCATACCTCGTGACCAGGCTCCTTTGTAAGTATTTTCCTCACTCGAGTACATCCTGAGTACACGGGTAAAATATACTGACAGGCCCTTGGGAAAGCACACATTTCAAGACATGTTGAAAAAAAACTGAAAAGAGAAATAGTGCTGATGACTCATTCAAATGAAAACAAATGTTTTCACCCGGGAACTTCGCCGCGACAAAGCAATCGGAGGATATTGGGGCCTTAGATTCATTAGACACATGCAATATAGCCCGACATTTGCTAAGCTAATGAACAGTGTATAGCTTCACGTTGCTGAAATATATCTCTTCAATGTATATCATTACTGAACTATGCAGTATCCACTTCCGCAGGAATTTCAGAGCACTCCTCCCTCACCGGAACGAAACCAAATAAACATCTGTCAGGTTTTCTCCGCAAATGCCGGGCTGTGTCAACATTAACATCGCCGCATCGCCGCATCGTTTCAAGATCATCCGGCCGCTGTCGACTCTGGTAGCCGACGTCGAATTGCCGGCAAACGAATCTCAAGACAAAGTTCAGCAAGCAATTCGTGCTGCCGTTGCTATCGAAGTTTATGGAATAGTCGTCCAGTATTGTCATTGCTAATTAGTATGGGTGCGTGAGATGGGCTCGTGAGGTATTTGTTCTGCACGCGATATCCAGAAAAGAGGTTTATTTGTTTTTGTATTGTCATCATTTGAAGAGTGTCTAAATTGGATTTATAGCACCTAATTGTATGGGCCTTGCACACACTGCTCTTGGTGACATTTAGTCGGGCATCTATGCCAACTTATTCGACATGTCTGATTTCCGTTTTTCCTGCATGTCATGGCCATCTCTTGTGTGATATCATTGACGGATGCCATATCAGGTCTACGTAATTATAGCGACTCCAGACTTGCTCTGATTAATACTTGGTACATATACTCTGCGGTCTGCCGCCGTCACTGTCCAGTCGCTGACATCGCCGCCCACAGCATCCATCAAGAGCACGGACCACATATACTCGGTAGTCTGCCGCCGCCACTGTCCAGTCGCTGACATCGCCGCCCGCAGGATGCGTCATAAACACGGACTACATATTGCAAACTAGGCTGACAAATTGAAAATATGTGCTATCTGAATAAATAATGATGTTCAGCTTCCCGCATTCGTGACATAAGGAGCAATCCTAGAAGCACACAAACGTGGCGGTAGTGGTGCGCATTTACGTGTCTTTCCATACAAGCGGGTTAATATTCGATTATAGGCAATGCGAATGATAACGGCATGCACAGTAGATTGAACACATGCATACAAAGAGTATCAGATCAGCAAGTCCAAAACTTCAATACTATAAAAACACCGGCAAAATACACACCAAATGAGGACCAGACGAGTCATTTTTCACGACAATCGTAAACGCGCCTTTGCAAATTCACTGCGCGTTCGAGGTGTGGCGACGGGCGGTCTTAGTAGCATGCTTAAGCTTCCGGGAACGGCACGGCCTGCCATTCAACTGCTATCATTGAATAATAACTGTCACCGGACAGTAATCCAATCAAACCGTCGCTCTACGCATGGCCGGCCGTCCAATTTTGTACGCTGTGTCCGTAGGGGAAATTAGGAAGATAACATGACTCAGTGTCAGAAGCTGAACGTAAAGCTGACACCAGCGTGTGCTTGATGTGTCTGATACATTAATGGCAATGCGTCAAATATGGACGCAGGGGGTGCATTGAGTTCTGACAACGGGCGTATTTAACACAAAATTAGTTCCAAACAAAATAGGCTGCGAACTAACACCCATTGAGCTACATAAGTCAAGAACTTCGACAAAGTGTACAAAGCAAAATCTGTGATAAAAGTCATCCAAATTCGATATACATAAACGCTCGTCTTTTCAATGATTTTAAGCATGATGCCCCGACTGCATCTAACGAGACTCACTGAACGATAGCAGAGGGTAAAACGTTAGCCATACTGAGAACTGCACTATGTGGAACAGAAAAGTAAGCATGCAAACTCTCAACCGCTACATGCAGTTCACGAATCATTCTCATTCCTGGCGCCACGTTCACATATTGTGAAGAGTGTCAAGTTAGTCATGGCCAGCTGATGTCCTGCTCGCAATATTGGAAAGTAATCCAATAACTCACAACAAACACGCTTTTCGTCATGACCATCTATCATGTTCAACTACATTGTGTGTTCTATACTTTCATGCGAGTGATGCTTGTAGCGTTTAAATGGCCACCGCCCAATGGTACGCTCTTTTTCACGTATGGCCTGAATGTGGGAAGGTGCTTGCTCCGGATCTTCCTCTCAAGCCAGCGAGGAGTTGATCGTGCTAATTCAAATGCAAAACGAGGTTGGCATTTTGGCACTATCGAGGTTGGCTTAGGTACTGACGGTGTACCGACGCTGTACCGACGGTGTACCGACGGCGTACCGACGGTACCGACGGTGTACCGACGGTGTACCGACGGTGTACCGACGGTGTACCGACGGTCGGGTACCGACGGTGTACCGACGGTGTACCGACGGTGTACCGACGGTGTACCGACGGTGTACCGACGGTGTACCGACGGTGTACCGACGGTGTACCGACGGTGTACCGGCGGTGTACCACGGTACCGACGGTGTACCGACGGTGTACCGACGGTGTACCGACGGTGTACCGACGGTGTACCGACGGTGTACCGACGGTGTACCGACGGTGTACCGACGGTGTACCGACGGTGTACCGACGGTGTACCGACGGTGTACCGACGGTGTACCGACGTGTACCGACGGTGTACCGACGGTGTACCGACGGTGTACCGACGGTGTACCGACGGTGTACCGACGGTGTACCGACGGTGTACCGACGGTGTACCGGCGGTGTACCGACGGTGTACCGACGGTGTACCGACGGTGTACCGACGGTGTACCGACGGTGTACCGTACACGGTGTACCGACGGTGTACGACGGTGTACCGACGGTGTACCGACGGTGTACCGACGGTGTACCGACGGTGTACCGACGGTGTACCGACGGTGTACCGACGGTGTACCTACTGTGTACCGACAGAGGCAGTGGACGGACAGGCGACTGACCCCTGCCGAGCACGACATCCTCTCAGACGCGTCTTACCACCCGATCTCCCGGCCACAGCCGGCGACACCGGGCGCACCTGCGAGTGCGGCGGTGTCGGCGCCCGACCTCGGCTCCATCTGGACGGCCCCGGGGGGGGGGGGGCCTCGGCGTGCCCGCGAAGTGAGCACTCGCGGAGGCGGGCGGACACGACGTGCGCGCTGCCGGCCGTCGGCTCTGTTGACGGGGCTAATAGGGCACGAGAGCCGGCCGCCGCCTGAGCTGGAGATAACAGCCGCCGCCGCGCAAATGATCGCGTGCCCAGCCGCAAATGGCTCCACCGCCCGCGGCGCCGGACAGCGCGGCCGCCGCCAGTCGTCGCCATGGCAACGCATCATCGTGCCGGCCGCTCTTTATGTGGCAGCGCGCCACCGGTACACGCGACACGGAGGATTCGCTCGCTTCCATGCCGGCGCCGGCAGCAGCTGCTCGCAGCGAAGCGTCTGAACGGAGACGCAGCGCGGTGTCGCTCCTCGCTTCTCTCGGAAAACAGTCGGTGAGAAGTGTACTTCGTCCACACGTCTCAGGATACAGTTGTCCGATATACTCAGCACGTAGTTCATAGTTCGCAGTTAATTTGGTGACCACGGGGCAGCACGGCTGGATTTGATGACCATTGGGTAGCACTAGTGGATTTGTTGACCACTGGATCTCAGCACCGGCAGCACTCTGGACATCACTCTGGCTCCCCTCTCTCTTGGGAATGTGTCCAGCAATTGATTTGAAGAGGTCATTATTTTCATCTCTTCTCTCTTATTACAACTGGGACTGTGGGACCAGAAAGTTTATTTCAACGGTCGACAAATTCCAGTCGTGCAGTAGCAGTTTGCTGTTTTAGTGGGTTGGGGTGAACGATATGATGGGATGGAAGGGTGCAGCTCTTGCCTCCCACAGGAGATTAGATGTTGTATTCCTCGCGGGATGAACCGATATCTGCTTCTTTTGATATTGTTCTTGCACTGTGATTACCAACGGATCATGGTAGACAACTTAGCTCTTTGACGTTTCCTAGTTGTCTTTATGCATCTTGCAATAAAACGTCACGTTATATGATTCAGGGCGGTTGAAAAGGAAGGTCCAGGTAGTCACATCTCGTCAGGCTGTGCACTGTGCATTTATATACAACATGTTTTATTTTACAGGAAGCGAATGTTAAAAAAAAGATTTTCCCAAGTAGGAGGAAAACCCCAATGAAAGCCTGGATTAGCTCTGGCATATTATATTCCATAAATAGAAAGAAAACTATATAAGAAGTTTATTAAAGTCCAAATCCACACAATGAAGTCAAATACAAACAATTCAGGAATATCCTGATCAAGATACTCCAAGAGGCAAAGAAGCTACACTATTCAAATGTCCTTCACTGTAGCAAATCAAGTGGAAAGAAAACTTGGAAACTACTAAATGAGCTGATAAATAAACATAGAACAAAGCAAAGAATCCCAGAATCCATGTTAGATGGAGAAGATAATGAATATCAAACAGAACAAATTCTTAATGCCTTCAACAATTTCTTTTCAACCATTGGCAGCAAGTTAGAAAGGAGTATCACTATTTATAACAAAGACCCAATACAATATATTGCAGGGCATGACTACGCCAACTGGGAACAAGAAATGTATACTACTGAAATCCAAGTTGGAAATGGACATCGACATGAAGTACATCGTAAGCATGTTCAGGATGATATTCCTCAATATTTTGAATACTAACGATATGTACCTTGTTGTAATTTCTTGCATTTCAGACCATAAATCAAAGACCAAACTATCAGTTCATCAGACCATCAGTCCATCAGCGTTCTGGTGCTCAACGGTCAGATCATCAGACCATCAGACCATCAGTCCATTAATCCATCAGACCATCAGACCATCAGACCATCAGTTCCTCGGTCCATCAGTTCATTATTTCATCCGTCCATCCGTCCATCAGTCCATCAGTCCATCAGTTCATCAGTCCATCAGTCCATCAGTCCATCAGTCCATCAGTCCATCATTTCATCCGTCCATCAGTCCATCAGTCCATCAGTCCATCAGTCCATCAGTCAATCAATCCATCAGTCCATCAGTCCATCAGTCCATCAGTCCATCAGTCCATCAGTCCATCAGTCCATAAGTTCATCAGTCCATCATAACATCATGACATCAGTCAATCAGTCCATCAGTCCATCAGACCATCAGTCCATCAGACCATCAGTCCATCAGTCCATCAGACCATCAGCACATCATTACATCAGTCCATCAGACCATCAGTCCATCAGACCATCAGCACATCATTACATCAGTCCATCAGACCATCAGTCCAGCAGACCATCAGACCATGAATAATTATTCGAATACTGAATATTGAATCAAAAACGGGAAAAGTTCCTGCCTGTTGCTGCATATGCTATCAACAAAAGGCCTTGACGCAGTGGCGCAGTATACCCACCCCACCTTGGCGCAGTATACCCACCCCACCTTGGCGCAGTGAGCAGACCTACACAGTGGTGCAGTATACCCACCCCACCTTGGCGCAGTGAGCAGACCTACACAGTGGTGCAGTATACCCACCCCACCTTGACGCAGTGAGCAGACCTACAGAGTGGCGCAATATACCCACCCCACCTTGGCGCAGTGAGCAGACCTACACAGTGGCGCAGTATACCCACCCCACCTTGGCGCAGTGAGCAGACTACACAGTGTACCCCCACCTTGGCGCAGTGACACCCACCTTGGCGCAGTGGACAGCCCACCTTGGCGCAGTGACCAGACCCACCCCACCTTGGCGCAGTGAGCAGACCTACAAGTGGCACAGTATTCCCACCCCACCTTGGCGCAGTGAGCAGACCTAGTGTTCCCACACCACCTTGGCGCAGTGGACAGGCCTAGTGTTCCCACACCACCTTGGCGCAGTGGACAGGCCTACACAGTGACGCAGTATGCCCACTCATCGAAAAGCACTCGTGGAGCGACCGTAGATTGGACCTCACAGTTGTGCAGCTACAATGCCGCCTTCGTGCTGGGGAGCCATTCATGCCGCGAGACCCGAACGGCAATGTTTAACCGGGATCGAACGTCGCCGACGAGTGGTCTCTATTCACGCGAGCCAGTGCAGCGGCGCCTCCGGCTACTCAGCGGGACAAATGAAGCCTTTGTCAGTCAGAGCTGGACAAACGGAGCCTTTGTCGGTCAGAGCTGGACAAATGGAGCCTTTGTCAGTCAGAGCTGGACAAATGGAGCCTTTGTCAGTCAGAGCTGGACAAATGGAGCCTTTGTCAGTCAGAGTTGGATAAACGGAGCCTTTGTCGGTCAGAGCTGGACAAATGGAGCCTTTGTCGGTCAGGGCTGGACAAATGGAGCCTTTGTCAGTCAGAGCTGGACAAATGGAGCCTTTGTCAGTCAGAGCTGGACAAATGGAGCCTTTGTCAGTCAGAGCTGGACAAATGGAGCCTTTGTCAGTCAGAGCTGGACAAATGGAGCCTTTGTCAGTCAGAGCTGGACAAATGGAGCTTTTGTCGGTCAGGGCTGGACAAATGGTGGTCAACGGTCTGGCACAGTCCCACTTCTGTCTCTATCACGTCCAGTACAAACCGCACCTGGCCTGAGCCCTTCTGAAACATCTCTTATTTAGATAGCCGGACAAAATCGATGCCATCACTGTTCGCCGAGTTCTTCATTCCGCTGTTGCATTTAGGCTCCATCTTTCTGTATAAGTTACATCCAGCAAGTGCCGCACCACGGAGGTGACTTGGCATAACAAACCGCTGCTATTTGGTAGGCATTTTGCGCCGTCTCTTGAAATTCATCTTGCTCTACGCTTGTAAGCAATTCCAGCCACGCGAGCAATAACTTACCCAGCATATACATGGTGGAGACGAAAAAATAGTTTGCAATGCTTAGACTTCGGCGCTTTGCCTCCAACCGGTAGTAAATGCGCCATCAGGACAGCACAGCTGCAGCAAATTCTCGAGCCTCATCGCATCGTTCTGCTTGAGCGCTTGCCTTACTGCTGTTCCGAGTTCACGCTATTGAATTGCATGATAATCAGTGTAGTTCGTGTGTTGTTGCACGTTGCTAGTCTGCAAATAATTACACAGTGAATGAATATCCGGTGGCATTCCGTTGGCCGCCGACCGAGCGGCTGCATTACGGCCCGACAGAGTGAACGCGTCTAAATCCTGCACTGGCGACAGTTCCAGTAATGACACGGCTCTCAGCGATGCTAATTGGGGTTTAGGGTGTGTCGGCAGTGTGGGCGGTCGCCGCCGCCGAGCTGTGCATTGCTCCGCCTCGGGGTGAAGTCAGCTGACGGGGCTGCAGCAGCGCCGGCGGAGTGTCGGCTCTGCTCCGCTCTGTCTCGCTCGGTTTCGCTCTGTCTCGCTCGTTTTCGCTCTGTCTCGCTCTGTCTCGCTCTGTCTTGCTCTGTTTCTCTCTGTCTTGCTCTGTTTCGCTCTGTCTCGCTCTGTCTCGCCCTGTACCACTCCGTCTCGCTCTGTCTCGCTCTGTTTCACTCTGTCTCGCTCTGTTCTGCTCTGTCTCGCTCTACCTCGCTCTGTCTCGCACGGTTTCGCTCTGTCCCGTTCTGTCCCGCTCTGTCTCGCTCTGTTTCACTCTGTCTCCTTCTGTTTCGTTCTTTCTCGCTCTGTTTCGCTCTGTCTTGCCCTGTTTCGCTCTGTCCCGCTCTGTCTCGCCCTGTCTCGCTCTGTCCCGCTCTGTCTCGCTCTGTCTCCCTCTGTCTCGCTTTGTCCCTCTCTGCCTCGCTATGTGTCTCGCTCTGCCCCGCGCTGTCCCCCTCTGTCTCGTTCTGCCCCGCGCTGTCCCCCTCTGTCTCGCTCTGCTTCACTCAATCTCGCTCTGTCTCGCTCTGTCTCACTCTATCCCGCTCTGCCTCGCTATTCCTCGCTCCGTCCCGCTCTGTCCCGCTCTGTCCCGCTCTGTCCCGCTCTGTCCCGCTCTGTCCCGCTCTGTCCCGCTCTGTCCCGCTCTGTCCCGCTCTGTCCCGCTCCGTCCCGCTCCGTCCCGCTCTGTCCCGCTCCAGGGCGCGCGGCCACGACTGCCGCTGCCGGCTGTGTCGGGTGTTGTCGACACGGACGACAACACCCGACTGTGCCAGAGACACGTGACGTTGCGTGGGCGCTGCCGACACCTGCGTGGGCCCGGGTCCTGTCGAGACACCTGTGTCGGCCCCGGTCCTGTCGACACCTGTGTCGGCCCAGTTCCTGTCGACACCTGTGTCGGCCCCGGTCCTGTCGACACTTGTGTCGGCCCCGGTTCTGCCGACACCTGCGTGGGCCCGAGTCCTGCCGACACCTGTGTCGGCCCCGGTCACATCGACACCTGTGTCGGCCCCGGTCCTCTCAACACCTGTGTCGGCCCCGGTCCTGTCGACACCTGTGTCGGCCCCGGTCCTGTCGACACCTGTGTCGGCCCCGGTCCTGTCGACACCTGTGTCGGCCCCGGTCCTGTCGACACCTGTGTCGGCCCCGGGTCCTGTCAACACCTGTGTCGGCCCCGGTCACGTCGACACCTGTGTCGGCCCTGGTCCTGTCGACACCTGTGTCGGCCCCGGGTCCTGTCAACACCTGTGTCGGTCCGGGTCCTGTCGACCGACACCTGTGTCGGCCCCGGTCCTGTCGACACCTGTGTCGGCCCGGGTCCTGTCGAGACCTGTGTCGGCCCCGGTCCTGTCGACACCTGTGTCGGCCCTGGTCCTGTCAACACCTGTGTCGGTCCGGGTCCTGTCGACCGACACCTGTGTCGGCCCCGGTCCTGTCGACACCTGTGTCGGGCCCGGTCCTGTCGACACCTGTGTCGGCCCCGGTCCTGTCGACACCTGTGTCGGCCCGGGTCCTGTCGACACCTGTGTCGGCCCCGGGTCCTGTCGACACCTGTGTCGGCCCGACACCTGTTCGCGGTCCTGTCGACACCTGTGTCGGCCCGGGTCCTGTCGACCGACACCTGTGTCGGCCCGGGTCCTGTCGACACCTGTGTCTGCCCCGGTCCTGTCGACACCTGTGTCGGCCCGGGTCCTGTCGACACCTGTGTCGGCCCCGGGTCCTGTCGACGACACCTGTGTCGGCCCCGGTCCTGTCGACACCTGTGTCGGCCCGGGTCCTGTCGACACCTGTGTCGGCCCCGGTCCTGTCGACACCTGTGTCGGCCCCGGTCCTGTCGACACCTGTGTCGGGCCCGGTCCTGTCGACACCTGTGTCGGCCCCGGTCCTGTCGACACCTGTGTCTGCCCCGGTCCTGTCGACACCTGTGTCGGCCCCGGTCCTGTCGACACCTGTGTCGGCCCCGGTCCTGTCGACACCTGTGTCGGCCCGGGTCCTGTCGACACCTGTGTCGGCCCCGGTCCTGTCGACACCTGTGTCATGCTCCGGTCCTGTCGACACCTGTGTCGGCCCCGGTCCTGTCGACCGCTCGGCAGCTCCAGACGGCGGCCACTCGGTTGCCGAGCCGCCGCGAGTGCCCGGCCGACGGAGAATAGTGTCGTGATAAATGGTGCGCTAGCGCCCGCCGGCGCCAGTCAGGATTGATGGATCGCCGGCGACAGAGCGAGGTCTCACCTCCGGACGGTACGGCGCCGCTGTCTTCTCCGCCGCCGCTGTCTTGTCGCCCCTCCTCGGCCTCGCCACTCATCGTCTCGGTCATTTGCTCTGTTCGAACTCGCTCGTCGCTCAACTCGTGCATCACAGCACATCCTCTCTGCTTGCCTCTCCGTTTTTGATGTTGGAGTTGGTTGCGTGCAGCACGTTTGTACATTGCATGCCTTTCGTAAGTAATGGGTAGCGTCGTATCAAGCAGGATATGTGTCACATATGTGTGTAGTACTTTTGTAACACACGTCGCAAGCATGCTGATGGCCTATCTACTGGCTATTGCGAAGTAAAAATGACTGGATGGAGTTTTTCAGACGTAATTTTGCTGGCCGACATCGTTTTCGATAATAGCAAGGCCTCGATTCTTGGCAATGCATTTGATTGAAAAAAGGTAAAACAAATAAAGATAATTTGAAATGTAAATTGCCAGATTTCGGAAATGTTCACACAAAGAGGTGGAGGAGGGAACTGCATTTCGCTCTTCGCTGGTGTCACTAATTACCTTTGCCTGTGCACAATCTACTTCGAAGTTAACCAACTTCAAGCATTCGCTACGTATGTCCCCGTACACTTGACCTTGAGCCGGTCGGTGACCATGATTTTGGTGCATGTCATGGCGCTAAACTAAATCTTCAGTTTGCGAACCATCGACATTTCACCACTAAATTATGTTTGTTTTGCAACTAGGGTCCAAAGACTATGGCGAATATCGGGTGCCCGTCGGCACTCCGACACTGACCTATTTGACCTGGCCTGGAGGGTCAACCAAAAGAGGTAGACAAAATATTTTGAGCAGCTGATATTGGAAAGATGGGGCCACCTCAGCATTCACCATATCTTTACATGTAGACAAGAAGAAAGCTTAGTGCGGTGGCTATGTCAAACTGCACCCCCGTTACTCAATGGCCAGAAGGGTCAGATGTAAGAGATTGCACCGCACTGCAAAAATTCACGATTGGTTTTCCTCCTTGAAATCAGCCTAGCTGCACTCCTGGTGTTAATGTGCCTCATGATCTGAAACATATTTGCCGCTCAATAAAAGCTTGGGAAATATTCTGCTTCACACCCTGCTTGCAAAATAGATACATTCCTGTTCATAAATACTGCGTGCTGCAATATGGAACAGCAACACGAAATGATGGCGAGACAGATACATAAAGGTTTCCCGTGAAATAGTTTAAAAATCATCAGAACCACAGACGATATTTTGTGGTTGAACCTCCTAAGGTAGAGACGTTCCCTCGCGCCTACCTAACTCCCGTGCTGGATTCCTGATCTGGCCCGGGGACGACAGAGGGGACTGCGATTTGTTTGATGGGCGCCGCTGGCAGTTGCGATCCCAGTCACGCTCGCCACGCTACCGTGCGAAGTCGGCGCGATTCCCGGGCCGCCCGCCACCGCTCTCGGTCTTCCCACCGACACGGCTCTTGATACCGCCGTCACGATGCTCGCTACCGCCGTCACGATGCTCGCTACCGTTGGCACGATGCTCGCTACCGTCGACACGATGCTCGCTACCGCCGGCACGATGCTCGCTACCGTCGACACGATGCTCGCTACCGTTGGCACGATGCTTGCTACCGCCGGCACGATGCTTGCTGCCACCGGCACGATGTGCGCTACCACCGACGCGATGCTCACTACCGCCGGCACGATGCTTACTACCGCCGGCACGATGCTTGCTACCGCCGGCACGATGCTCGCTACCGCCGGCACGATGCTCGCTACCGCCGGCACGATGCTCGCTACCGCCGTCACGATGCTCGATACCGTTGGCACGATGTTCGCTACCACCGGCACGATGCTCGCTACCGTTGCCACGATGCTCGCTACCACCGGCACGATGCTCGCTACCGCCGGCACGATGCTCGCTACCGCCGGCACGATGCTTGCTACCACCGGCACGATGCTCGCTACCGTCGACACGATGCTCGCTAGCGGCAGTGCGATGCTCGCTACCGCCATCACGATGCTCGCTACTGCCAGTACGATGATCACTACCGCCAGTGCGATGATCACTACCGCCAACGCGATGATCACTACCATCAGCGTAATGATCACTACCGCCAGCGTGATGATCACTACCGCCAGTGCGATGATCACTACCGCCAGCGCGATGATCACTAGCGTCGGTGCGATGATCACTAGCGTCCGCGCGATGCTCGCTAGCGTCGGCGAGATGCCGTTACTGTTGACGCAGTTCTCGCTACAGCTACCGTTCACCAATGCCTTTGCACGCATTGAACTCAGATCGTATTTGAACAACACGTAGCGACCACACCACACGCACAACACAGACACCGTCGGACGAGTGACGAGTCCGGTGCCGCACAACACAGACACCGTCGGACGAGTGACGAGTCCGGTGATGCGCAACACAGACACCGTCGGACGAGTAACGAGTCCGGTGACGCACAACACAGACACCGTCGGACGAGCGACGAGTCCGGTGATGCACAACACAGACACCGTCGGACGAGTAACGAGTCCGGTGCCGCGCAACACAGACACCGTCGGACGAGGGACGAGTCCGGTGATGCACAACACAGACACCGTCGGACGAGTAACGAGTCCGGTCAGACACCGTCGGACGAGTGAAGAGTCCGGTACTACACTGTGGTCAGTGATGTGTGTGGCTAACGGCATCAGCAGTCATCCATCGGTCGGTCGGTCATCCATCTCGGGCGCCACATCCTGAGTGGGCCTATGGAGAACACTCAGAGCACCGTCTTCCTATCGCTCTCACCCTTGTTTCTTTTCTCCCTCTCGCTCACTCTGTCCCTCTCTCTCTCTCTTCATTCCCCCTCTCTATTCCCCTCTCTTTGTCTCTGTATGAATTTCTTTACTTCTATGTCTCTTTACTATGTCTCCTCTCTCTCTTTCGTTTTGACCATTCCGTTAGCTTTTTCTTTGGAACGTTGTGATGGTAGCCTTGCAGTCCCGGGTGTTGAGCTAATGAGGGCCGAGGGACCATATCTAGGTAGATCGAACTAGGTGGAAACTTGTCGGTGAAAATTGCCATTTAAACAGTACTGTTATTGCAAATGTTGTCCAAGGTGTCATTGCAAACAATTTGTTTGTACTTAATTTGAGTGGTTTGAACATAGGCCCGGCGAATGTGCGAAGTAATCACATGATGTGCTATTATACATTCTTACCAGCCATTTCAATATTTCTTGCTTTGAAACTTTGGCCAATGTGAATGCAATTTTCCGGTTTGAAATGACCTGGACCTTTGGTAAGCCCCATCCCTATTTGAAATTGTGCACACCTTCGTGAATACGCCGGATGATAGATGCGGATAAGGGAGCAGTTGGCATTAGTTATGTGCAGTGTTAGGCCACCAATGGATTCATATCTGTGCGGTGTGCAGTCGAGCTCAAGTTGGGCGCTCTTAGCTAATATTGCGGGCAAATAACAAACAGCTTAAATATTCGAACAGCATAATTCATGTGAGTTGTCAGAAGTTAGCATAAAACCAGCGTGTCAATGAGTTTGAAATGTATGATAATTGTCGTGCAACAGCAACACGACCGTGGCCTGGGACTGGCTGACTGATGCTGACTTGTGCGGAATGTCATGTGTTTTACCTAATCATGCCGTAGTGGTCAGGTGCGCTCAATGTCTGTCTCACGAACACAGCTGAAGACACACTCCGGTGAAAGATTTCAACGGGAATCTTTCCCGTTGAAATCAAAGATTTCCGGAATCGCAGACTCCAGCAGTCTGGTTCGTCCGAAGCGTGCGACTGGGCCCGAGCGCTTTGTATCAGTCAACGGCCACCGCCAGCTGGCTTCCGAGCCAATCGACGAGCTAACATGTCGGCAAGCGCCCGATCACCGTTCGACAAATCGTTCATTTAATAGCAGATGCTGTACGGCGTGTGGCACGATGCACAGTGATCGCAACCTCTCGTCTCACCACTCTGGCGTGAGGACGAATACACGTACGTCGTCCACGTCACAGGTTCCGTGGACGTCCGCAGCAGCAGCATCCGGGCGGGGAGGGGGGGGGAGGGCAGTTTTGTCCGCTCTCATGCATGTCCGCTTCGCACATGCTGTCCTCGCTTACACACACGACAGGCGGCGTCTCAATTACCGCGGCCCGTGTCTCGATTCCCACGCGAACGGAGCTTCCATGGTGGCAGAAGTCTGGGCCACCACATCTGGTCGTGCCGCCGTGTGCAACGGTCTGCTGGAAGGAGAGCGCTCATGACAGTGGGCTGGGGGTCCGGTGATCTTGAAGCCCGTGCCGACATAGCCCACGAGCGTCGCTCAGCTGTCGCCGATTAGCTACTGGGCGTCAGGACGGACCACCAGTTACGGTCATCCGAACCCCAGGACAGATCCTCAGTTGCCGTCATCTCCTGCACCCAAGGACAGATCCTCAGTTGCCGTCATCTCCTGGACGCCAGGACAGATCACCAGTTACGGTCATCTCCTGGACGCCAGGACAGATCACCAGTTACGGTCACCTCCTGGACGCCAGGACAGATCACCAGTTACGGTCACCTCCTGGACGCCAGGACAGATCACCAGTTACGGTCACCCCAACAGTCACCAGTTACGGTCACCTCCTGGACGCCAGGACAGATCACCAGTTACGGTCACCTCCTGACGCCAGGACAGATCACCAGTTACGGTCACCCGGACCAGGACAGATCACCAGTTACGCACCTACGCCAGGACAGATCACCAGTTACGGTCACCTCCGACGCCAGGACAGATCACCAGTTACGGTCACCTCCTGACGCCAGGACAGATCACCAGTTACGGTCACCTCCTGGACCCAGGACAGATCACCAGTTACGGTCACCTCCTGGACGCCAGGACAGATCACCAGTTACGGTCACCTCCTGGACGCCAGGACAGATCACCAGTTACGGTCACCTCCTGGACGCCAGGACAGATCACCAGTTACGGTCACCTCCTGGATGCCAGGACAGATCACCAGTTACGGTCACCTCCTGACGCCAGGACAGATCACCAGTTACGGTCACCTCCGGACGCCAGGACAGATCACCAGTTACGGTCACCCACCAGACAGATCACCAGTTACGGTCACCTCTCTCATCTACTGGATGTCAGGACAGATACCCAGTTGCCGTCACCTCCTGGACACCACGATAAATCCCCAGATGCCATCTGATGGAGGGGGTGGCCGATATGAAGTCTGTCACCTTAAGAGCAGGCTTAAGCCACGTATCCTCGCTCGAAGCGGACGAAACAATGGGTCGTTCATCAGTGTTGGCCAGAACGCCTGATTAAATATCACACAAGTGTGCTGATATCATCAAATTGTGGCCGCATACTTGGCTCGTTCCAACTGGAGGCTAGTATGAGTTTATGCATGTCCTGTGATTATTGCAATATGGTGATCAGGGTGTTGCGTTAAAAATACTGTTGTGGTGTATCTCGGCGACTCGAAACCCGCCGAAGTGAAATCCACCGTTGGAGCTGGCCCAGACGAAATACCGAAGCGCGTGATTATTGAAGGGGCTCGGCCGGATATCGGATGGACTCAAGCCACTCAAAGTAGATTGGAAGCTCCACCTATTGTGATGTTAAGTATGCCAATCTTTTTCAGCTAGTAATTTCGGTAATCACCATAGATTAAGACGTCCATGAACCGGTAAGATTGGCAATCCAATTTGTGATCGGCGGGATCCTGAATAGGGTCGTCAGAAATTATTAACTGTGTTCGGTAATAATCTTCCATAACCGCATATCGAATTAATCCATGCCTGCAATTACGCTGATGGAAATTGATTTAACATTGCCAAAAAAGAGCACGATAAAATATTAATCGTATGAAACGTCGTGCCCTGCGAGTCGTTTTCTTTCAAGGAACAGCATTGACATCTGCTATCACGCACCGTGCGCCGGACGAAGTTCACTACTATTCTTACCGGATACCAAGGATACAATTTGGCGCAAGGCTCCATTAAAAATACGTGAACCGGCTCGAGTTCCAAACTGTCTAAGTCGAGATCATTTAGAGAATGCTCCCCCTCCATCTACCGCGGGCTTAAAACGGAGGCCAACCAGTGCACGTACTAATATCACGCCTTCAGAACGTGCGGTAGCTACTGCCTCCAGGCTCCGGAAAAGCTTGCTCTCATGCCACAATACGCTGGGATCGGTGAGCTGGCTTTGCTATTGTAATGTTGGCTATATTTAGCTGCAGTTGTGTGAACCATGTCAGTCGCTGAAATGTCGGATGCACTCCAGGTCTAACCAATAACCTGGATTGAAAGCGCCCTTCAGCAACGGGGACAGATTTCGCCGAAAGCGAGTTCACTTGAAGCCTTTCAATTGTCGTAATTCGGCCAAATATGTCTTATTTGACTGCAGCACTTCCGCCGGAACTGCACCGGCTGCAGTGCTTGCAAGCACTGGATTTCCGAGAAACTGGACTTCCGAGAAAAAACGATGCGAAACATAGGATGCCTGATTCGTCGGCGTATGGCGAAAATGTCAGTAACTTTGTGCATGCATTAATGACGATTCGGAGCGCACACCCGATATATTTGGTGGGACAGATGATAACTTTCTGCAAATTCTTGGTGCGAAGGGCACTGTCTCTCAGATTTACATATAAAAAAGCATTAAATATTCTAGGTAGGTTGACAATGTTCTCATGTTTCCACTGTAGACCGATGAATAACACGTTATTTTCATAAAAAAGTAGCACGCCTTTTTACAACGGGATGCAAGTCAAATTAGATACTTTTTGTCCTGACACCTATTTGTCCAGCTGTTGCAATCCTAGGTGCAGAATGCTCTTTTTCCTGAAACCTTCCCGCCCGTCTGTCGCAGTCCCAGGTGTCGGGTGCACTTTGTCCCACCACCTACCTACCTCGTCTGTCGCAGTCCCAGGTGTCGGGTGCACTTTGTCCCACCACCTACCTACTCGTCTGTCGCAGTCCCAGGTGTCGGGTGCACTTTGTCCCACCACCTACCTACCCGTCTGTCGCAGTCCCAGGTGTCGGGTGCACTTTGTCCCACCACCTACCTACCCGTCTGTCGCAGTCCCAGGTGTCGGGTGCACTTTGTCCCACCATCTACCTCCTCGTCTGTCGCAGTCCGAGGTGTCGGGTGCACTTTGTCCCACCACCTACTACCCGTCTGTCGCAGTCCCAGGTGTCGGGTGCACTTTGTCCCACACTACTGTCCCGGGTCCGGTGCACTTTGTCCCACCACCTACCTACCCGTCTGTCGCAGTCCCAGGTGTCGGGTGCACTTTGTCCCACCACCTACCTACCCGTCTGTCGCAGTCCCAGGTGTCGGGTGCACTTTGTCCCACCACCTACCTACTCGTCTGTCGCAGTCCCAGGTGTCGGGTGCACTTTGTCCCACCACCTACCTACTCGTCTGTCGCAGTCCCAGGTGTCCGGTGCACTTTGTCCCACCACCTGCCTGCTCGTCTGTCGCAGTCCCAGGTGTCGGGTGCACTTTATCCCACCACCTACCTCCTCGTCTGTCGCAGTCCCAGGTGTCGGGTGCACTTTGTCCCACCACCTACCTACCTCCGTCTGTCGCAGTCCCAGGTGTCGGGTGCACTTTGTCCCACCACCTACCTACTCGTCTGTCGCAGTCCCAGGTGTCGGGTGCACTTTGTCCCACCACCTACCTACCCGTCTGTCGCAGTCCCAGGTGTCGGGTGCACTTTGTCCCACCACCTACCTACCCGTCTGTCGCAGTCCCAGGTGTCGGGTGCACTTTGTCCCACCACCTACCTACTCGTCTGTCGCAGTCCCAGGTGTCGGGTGCACTTTGTCCCACCACCTACCTACTCGTCTGTCGCAGTCCCAGGTGTCGGGTGCACTTTGTCCCACCACCTACCTACCCGTCTGTCGCAGTCCCAGGTGTCGGGTGCACTTTGTCCCACCACCTACCTCTCTGTCGCAGTCCCAGGTGTGGGTGCACTTTGTCCCACCACCTACATACCCGTCTGTCGCAGTCCCAGGTGTCGGGTGCACTTTGTCCCACCACCTACCTACTCGTCTGTCGCAGTCCCAGGTGTCGGGTGCACTTTGTCCCACCACCTACCTACTCGTCTGTCGCAGTCCCAGGTGTCGGGTGCACTTTGTCCCACCACCTACCTACCCGTCTGTCGCAGTCCCAGGTGTCGGGTGCACTTTGTCCCACCACCTACCTACTCGTCTGTCGCAGTCCCAGGTGTCGGGTGCACTTTGTCCCACTACCTGCCTACTCGTCTGTCGCAGTCCCAGGTGTCGGGTGCACTTTGTCCCACCACCTACCTACCCGTCTGTCGCAGTCCCAGGTGTCGGGTGCACTTTGTCCCACCACCTACCTACCCGTCTGTCGCAGTCCCAGGTGTCGGGTGCACTTTGTCCCACCACCTACCTACTCGTCTGTCGCAGTCCCAGGTGTCGGGTGCACTTTGTCCCACCACCTACCTACCCGTCTGTCGCAGTCCCAGGTGTCGGGTGCACTTTGTCCCACCACCTACCTACTCGTCTGTCGCAGTCCCAGGTGTCGGGTGCACTTTGTCCCACCACCTACCTACTTTTCCATCCCAGGTGTCGGGTGCACTTTGTCCCACCACTACCTACTCGTCTGTCGCAGTCCCAGGTGTCGGGTGCACTTTGTCCCACCACCTACCTACTCGTCTGTCGCAGTCCCAGGTGTCGGGTGCACTTTGTCCCACCACCTACCTACTCGTCTGTCGCAGTCCCAGGTGTCGGGTGCACTTTGTCCCACCACCTACCTACTCGTCTGTCGCAGTCCCAGGTGTCGGGTGCACTTTGTCCCACCACCTACCTACCCGTCTGTCGCAGTCCCAGGTGTCGGGTGCACTTTGTCCCACCACCTACCTACCCGTCTGTCGCAGTCCCAGGTGTCGGGTGCACTTTGTCCCACCACCTACCTACCCGTCTGTCGCAGTCCCAGGTGTCGTTTTCCCCCCACCCCCCCCCCCGCGTGAGTAGGTGACTTTGTCCCACCACTTACCTACCCGTCTGTCGCAGTCCCAGGTGTCCGGTGCACTTTGTCCCACCACCTACCTCCTCGTCTGTCGCAGTCCGAGGAATGGGCGGTAGACCTAGTCGTGTGTACTGCATGTGTGCTAAACGCTGTATCCCATTATAATCACCGTGTTGCAGCACAATGGTAACTGGTACGAGGACTGCACCACAATTACGCTGACGCAAATTCATATCCGCTCCGCGTCTGCGTTCCAAGTCGAGTCAACTGTTTAAAATTATTTAGCAGCGACAAAGTACCATCTGCTAGAGACGAGTTACATTAAACCGGCTAACGTGACATCTGACACCGGATAAGGAAGAGAGAAAAGGTGAGAGGCGCTGACAAATAACAGGTCGGCGCAGAGTACGGGAACACACCTGGCATGCAGGCATACCTACATACAGACATGGATGACTCAGGAGGGCACATTTCGAGGGTGGCCAGCATCACAGCCTCGTGACACTCGGAAGTCATCCTGGCTTGTCGACCGCGGCCGGGTCATTCGCCGATCCGGCCACCGACCGTGACGATGACGTCACGATCGAGTGACATTTGAACGACCCGGCACACTGGCCGGTCGCACCGCATTTGTCACGCCGATCCTACAGCCCGGCACATCACGCGTGGCACTACTCCCCCTAAAACAAATAAATAGCAGCGCATAGCTCAACAATAATCGTCTTTCGCAAGTCCAAAACATTTCACCATGACGCCTTCCAAGACGTTGCACCTTGGTGCGACTTGTGATCAAATCCATGAGCCCTAGCTTCCTCGACCGACCAAACGTGCAACCGAGGTACCTGGCTGTGGGATTGCTCACTACACTAACTAGCTGCCGGCACTTAACCCTCGCCGGGCCGGTCGGCGAGTCCACCTTGCCGGACCGGGCGGGGGAGGAGGCGTCTCGAGAGCCCTCTGGCCACTAACTTCCGATTTACGTGGGCTAGGATAAATTCAAAACACCGTTGGGTAGTTCTGGTCATGGAGAGTTGAAGATATGTCACACCTTTGCATTTCAACCGATGAACATGCACAAATCCAATTTGATTAAGATACGGACCTCGACTTAAATCCCTGTCAATGTGCTTCAAAAGGCGTTCTTTGTTTTCCTTGGCTATTTTTCTTCAAGAATAGACATGGATGGATGTATGTGCACTAATCAATATAGAAAAAAAAACATCAAGACAGTGTGGGTCGAATCGGATGAGGATCAGGCTTGAAAGCCAGCTCCCGAACTATGCATGTCGGAAACGGGGGGCAAATATCGCACCCGGTAGCCTTTCCTTGGGCCGATCCACCAACTGCACACTCTCCTTCCCAGGAGCGTAAGGGAGACGCCTGTGGCGTGCCCCATTACTCCAGGCTGGGCAGAGCTGCTCCAGCTTAAATACTGGAGTGTCCCCCCTCCCCAGTGGCAGGGCCGAAGGAGCCGTCCAAGAATTAGGCCCTCCGACGAGCCTTCCGACGCGCACGTCAGGGCAGCCTGACTTCCGACCTCGTTGTTGTCGACAGGCGCGAACCCTTCTGCCTGGAGTAGACGCTTCCGCCCGTCCAGATCAGGACAGGATCGACGACCGTCCACCCCACAGCGCTCTTCTTTATCTGTGTTATCATACATGTTGTGGCCCAGCCGTACTGAGCCGCGACTACCATCCGTCCCAGGCCACCTCGTCCTGCGGTACTCAGAGCATTCATGGGTGTCGAAGCGAAGCGAGTCCACGCTGCCAGCGAGTCCCGCCGAAGGTCAACATTGCTACGGGAGGTTCGGTGGCCAGAGTCGACGTCGCACGCGGCAGTACCACTTGCACGGGGTACGGGGCTGCCTCGCATGCCGTTCTGTTGCTT
The DNA here is from genome assembly GCA_034440575.1 of Imbricaverruca yamaguchii. Lineage (NCBI taxonomy): Eukaryota > Metazoa > Arthropoda > Thecostraca > Neoverrucidae > Imbricaverruca > Imbricaverruca yamaguchii. Next base: position 1,532,722 of record JAOTOL010001598.1, on the reverse strand, counting down.
CCGCCGGAAGTCGCATCTTCCCCTTCCCGGGCGCAGCCGGTTGGCGGTACGTCCACTACCCCCGAGATCGTTGGCTGAGTCTGGAGGAGGGGGAGGGGAGGGAGGGCGGAACACAGAATGGGCCAAACGACGCCCAGAAGTCTGGGGAAGCTGCTGCTAATAGCTCCTGGAGGATGACCTCAGGATCCGATTCCTGCGGTATGCTCTTCATTTTCGCAGGTTGAACGAATCCGAACACGCTGGGAACGCCTGGGACGCTGCCTGGGGTTCTCACGAGACTTCCGGCCTCCAGCTGAGCTACATGGAGTTCCAGCGCCTGCCGACTTCGGCACTCCGACGCTACCAGTTTCTCTAGGTCTTCAAAGTGCTGCAGCGGACCTTCCTGTATCTGGAGTACAAGAAACACCGGCCAAAACCCAATGCTCGTGTTAATATTACACTAGGTTCCTGACTTCCCTTCGCGTAAAAACTGTTGATATGTATTTTGACGTGAGCCATATCTGGGTATACTCCTGCCTGAAACATAGACATGATCGAGTGACGTATGTGGTCACCTCACCGAAATCTTAGGGGGCGTGCGGAATCCGCCCCCTCCAGTGCGCGTAATTTTCAGAGCCCCTCCAGGGCGCGTGCTCAATGGTTGTGGTGGAGCACCCTCTCCTTTTTCCCCCTTAATTTTTTTTTTAAAACCCCTTGGTGTTGTATGTCTCCCCCCCCAACGCAGGTCTTTTGTACGGCATTTCGAGAATCGGTTTACCACTCAGTGTTGCTGGGAATTCGCGAACAGGCCTTGTCTCCAGGTTGGCGGCACATGTGCTTCACCGACCTGTCATGTCTTTCCTTGCATTTCATTGCATCTCATGCATTCCGTACATTGCGCTTCCTTACTAGCAATGCAAGTTTTGCATTCCCTTTTCTGCCTTCATTCGGAAAATATGCTGCTGCTTCCCAGCTGTGACAAAATCCTAACCACGTGAGCCGTGTTCGCAATGATGGGTAAATGTAGTAACAAAATGATGACTGGAACCCCCGTCACTAAATATAAACATGCGACTGTTGCAGCTAAATGTTGACAACAAAACTCGTGCTCGCAGTGATTAATAAATGCAGTAGCAAAATTGTGGAGTGCTAAAGCGGTTCACTTGACATCAGCATGTTTTCGCTGTATCAAAACGTTGACAGCAATATGCCGTTGATCCTCAGCCAGTTGGAAATCGTTACAAAAATAACCATAAACGAAGGAATGTTCCTGCATAGCTTCCCTTGAGCAGAGTAGGTAGAGTAGCGCGCCGCGTGGTGGTTCTTGGTTTCATAACACATCGACCGTTGAGTTATGTAGCGTCGCCAATCTCACGCCGACTGGTCGCGGGCGAAGAGTAGCGACAGGTGAGACTCGAACCCACAATCTTTCGATTGCGACACGGGTAACTTGAGTAGCGTACCGCGCCAGTGTTATAGCGCTGCTTCCTCTTGTCACTGTGCTACAGCACAATCGCCATGACGTCATCGCCACTGCGTGACGGTGACGTCACGGCCCATCACCCAGGCGCGACGGTCGTCGACCGGGCACAGCACGTGTGGCACGGATCCCGTGGCCCGGCACGTCGCACATAGCACGTGCATACGGCTATGGCGGCCAAAAGTCCATCCACCAGGCATAGTCTTATAAATCTGCCGTGAGCTCCCTGTGATCCCAAACCTACTCGGCGTGCACAAGCTTACTCGCAGCCCGTCAGTTCCAAAACATGTCGATGACAAACTTGCCAGTCGACCACAAATATCACGCGAATCATAAATACGTGCATCAACCACAAACCACCGGTCGATTAAGCATCTGCCCATCGGCGACTTATAAACTGTGAACACAAACATGGACCCATCGACCACAGCCATCTCCCAGTGCCGGTCGGCATCCTGCCGATCGGCCGCGCGTCAGTTACAAATCCACCACTCTGTCACAAACCATCTGCCAATCGCAGGCCTGTCCGTCGGCCACAAGATGCTGTCGCTCACGATGTTCCGGCCGACTGAAGAGCGGCCCAGCAGTCAGCTGGCGCCGCAGCTCCTGACCAGGTCTCCCCAGCAACGCTCGCGGCCCGGGCCGGGGGGGCTCGTCTCTGCCGATCTGCATCGGACGGCCGATCATCTTGCAACAGCGTTTTGTCGCTGATTGCGACCGGGTCGAGTCGGCCGCGCGGCGAAATTGAGCCGTGACCGTCGCGGGCGGATGACGCCGTGCGCGCCGGCGCCACCGGCGCTGGACGACCCCCACCGCCGGAGTGGCTCCGCTCAGCGACCCATCCGGGCCGAATAGACGGGCCCATCGACACGACCAACAGCCCGTGCGACGGGAGTCGATCGCGCGCGGTGCGGCGCAGACGACCGGCAAAACACCGTCCGGTGACGGCCGGCCGACCTGAGTACGCTCAGCTCACACCGCGAGCGCAATTACCGCAACACTGCGCCGGTCGGGCCGCGCGGCGCCCACCCCGCTCCCGACCGGGCCGATGGCTTTCGTCGGCCCAGATGGCCGCCCCGTTAGCCCTGATTTGTCGCCGCCATTTGGGCGTCGGCCGCGCGGCCGGCGATGGGGCGCGCCGTGTCCGCCTCGTAATCGGATCACGTCCGTCTTAATTGGCCGCCGAATGGCCCGCATCGGCGCCGATCGCTCCGGAAAGCCGCTCAAAAACACGCGCCCGGCCTGCGGTCGCCGCCGCTGCAGCCGGCTGTCTCGCGGCCCCGCCCAGGCCGCCGCCGCTGCAGCCGGCTGTCTCGCGGCCCCGCCCAGGCCGCCGCCGCTGCAGCCGGCCGTCTCGCGGCCCCCCCGCCGCCGCTGCCCCCGCCGCTCGCCCCCGCCCAGGCCGCCGCCGCTGCAGCCGGCTGTCTCGCGGCCCCCGCCCAGGCCGCCGCCGCTGCAGCCGGCCGTCTCGCGGCCCCGCCCAGGCCGCCGCCGCTGCAGCCGGCTGTCTCGCGGCCCCGCCCAGGCCGCCGCCGCTGCAGCCGGCTTCGCGCCCATCGCCTGACATGCGGGCAAATAGTCAGGCTGGTGCGGTGTTCGCTGCAGCCGGCTGTCTCGCGCCCCCGCCGCCAGGCCGCCGCTGCAGCCGGCCGCTCGCCGCCGCCCAGCCGCCGCCGTCTCGCGGCCCCGCCCAGGCCGCCGCCGCTGCAGCCGGCCGTCTCGCGGCCCCGCCCAGCCCAGCCCATCCGCCTGGCATGGCGGGCAAATAGTCAGGCTGGTGCGGTGTTGCACAGTTGTCGGTGTCAGAAGACTCTGGCAGAAGACAGTGCTAGAAGAGTGTCAGAAGATAGTGTCAAAATACAGTGTCAAAAGACGGTGTAAAAGAACAGTGCTAAAAGACTGTTAAAATACAGTGCCAAAATACAGTGTTAAAATACAGTGCCAAAAGACAGCGTCAAAAGACAGTGTCAGCAGACAGTGGCAGTGTGTGTCTGTGTCGGACAGTTGCCAGTGTCAGAAGACAGTGGCAGAAGACAGTGTTAAGAGACAGTGTCAGAAGGTAGTGTTAAGACACAGTGTCAGAAGACAGTGTCAGTGTCCATATCGGACAGTGTCAGAGCCAGAAGACAGTGGCAGAAGACAGTGTCAGAAGGTAGTGTTAAGAGACAGTGTCAGAAGACAGTGTCGGTGTCTGTGTCGGACAGTGAGAGTATCAGAAAACAGTGTCAGAAACGGTGTCAGAAGACAGTGTCCGTGTCCATGTCGGACAGTGTCAGAGCCAGAAGACAGTGTCAGAAGACCGCACGCAACGGACACCACCACGGATCTATCAGAACTGCGTATTGTACGTTGCAGAGCATAGTCGGTAGAACAGTACATAAAGGCGACACGGGCTCTGAGCATATGCGGCTCATGTGCATCCAATACAGATTGCCTGTCGACGTCTGCCTAATAATGAATGGCGCCTGGACGTGATAAGACTGCATGAAACAACCGAAAGGTCTCACCTGTCCGATTTCGTTTTGGCGGATGGAACCCCTCGATATCGCTCTGCTCCAAGCATGTGGAAATACCACACGCTTTCTTTCCAATGACCGCGGCGCACATACTGAGCCACAGCACCGACAGTACGCCGATTACTCCAGGCAACCTTCTGGTACTGTTGTATCAGTCCAAGATGAAAATTTATCTGCGACAGAAGTCGGCGCCAAAAGAAGCTAATCCAAACCAGATGAGATCCGAAGTTGGTCCGCCGCACCGAACAAAGACGAGAAGTGGCGGCGAGCGGAGAACTTTCCGTGAAAGATCAACACGTTCGAGCAGACTTCCCTTCCTACGGACCAAATTGGCGTCACGATCGGTACCACGCTGGATGTTTTGCGGCCGACATTGGCGGCAAAAACTTCACCGAACAGTTGGTTCCGGCCGGAAATACGAGTCCGCAGTGAAATGGGGATACATAGGAGCAGTGTCTGTCTGCCGCACAAGCTACCGCACAATGCTTTTGTCTACAGGGCAGTTCTTTTCCACGCTTTTGTACTCATCGGCGTTCCACTCGTGTCGTTCTAAACTTGTTTCATCTGCTTCGCTTGTCTACGCTTTCTACTCGCGACTTCGCGATTCTCCATGTCCTACTTTTAGAAGGTTGGGACATACGGACCCCGGACAATGCACACACGAACCCCCCTTCTCAGTCCTCGTTCAGACATGTGCCATTTCTGAAACTCCCCCACACCCCCAAATTTTGGAATATCCTAAGACTTCAAAATATTCATCGAACCATTGCCTACTCAGGAAGTTTCTTTCATAAATATGCAAAATGCTTGCGAGTATCTAGTTACAATATTACGCTGGGTGTAGCCCAATATGTCCCATATTTGCATTAGGCTGGACCACGTGAATCGGGGTGGGTGGGGCTGGAGCCAGTGGGTTTCAGGATAGTAGCGGAGAGAGAAGAGTGACTAGACGTATGGGTACTATGCTAGCCCGGGAAAGGGAAACCGAGCCTCGACCTACACAGCAGGTCTGAGGTTTGGGGCAAACAAGGTGAACAATGCCAGTGGAGGTAGGGACGTTAATGAGGAGCGGTCTAGGGTTAGCGAAGGGAGGCTCTAGTTATGAGGGACTCAAGGATTAGGTAGCCTACATATCGTGTCTCTAGATCCAGGTGAATAAACTAATTGAGTTCAATAACCTTATTCAAGATTACGAAGTTGTGCAGTGTTGGTGGGTGTGGGGGGGGGGGAGTGAGAGCTGGAGGCGGATTTGGATGAATGGAGTGGAATTGGCACTGGTGAGCATAGAGGATGGCGGTAAATGGGGGTAAATGCTAGGAAAAGGTGTATGTGGTGGCGAATTCAGAACCGGCCTGCTGGCATGTAACGCTGAAGACATCGGCCATGCTAACACAATGGGGTAGATAGTTCCCCAACTCACATTGATTAAGGGGGCTTCAGTCTCGGTTCTCTTCTTGTAATATGTTCCAGTTATAAGCTTCACCTAGATGGCCCCTATGGTGCTTATTAATCCTCAGAACTGAATGACTCGATTCCTTTATGAGCCGCTGGCTGTATTCAAGATCGACGCGGAGCCTTGCTCAAACGAATAGCATTCGTTTTTGACAACGAACAACATTCGCCAACGAATATTTTCCCGTTATAGACTTCACCCAGACCACGGCTCTTATTAATCCCCAAAACTGTACGACTCGATTAATTTATGAACCTGTAGTTTTACGAGGATGCAGCAGAGCCATGCTTTACCGAATAACAGACGAGCCAGACATGTCGGACGGCCTTGGCTCTTCCCCTCCCTCTCTCTCAATCTCTCTCTCTTCTCCTCCCTTCCCCATCCCTCTTTCTCCATCTCTCTCCCTCCCTCCCTCTCTCTCCCGGCGCGGCACGTCACGCAGTGAGAACGGCGGCTGTTGCCGGCGCCGAGCGCAGATGTGAACAAGTTGGCAGCTCAGAGGCGCACCTCGGGTACAGGTACGAGAACCGGCCGACACCCTGGCAACAACAAACGATAGAACGCCGCCCGCCCACGACTACCCGGCTACCATATTAATGCGCGCGAACGGGGGAAATAGTCCAGCTGACAGCTCGATGATTTCTGCCCGCCACGGGCAACAGTTTGAGCATGTTTTCGCTTCCCGCGGCAGTCAAACTCTCCGTGAGCGTGGAGCGCCAGAAGCAGCTTAACAACGCCACTCCCAGCGGACCGGCACAGACTCAGACATCGCACCGGGCAAAACAACCAGGTCGCAGCTGGCACAGAGGAAAACAGCTCAATCGCAACTTACCGGCACCGCTTAGTCAACTTGGGTGCCGTGTGGAAGGTGAGCTGAGTGGTGAGCTTGGGAGGTGAACTTGGGAGTGAACTTTGGAGGTGAACTTGGAAGTGAACTTTGGAGGTGAACTTGGAAGTGAACTTGGAAGTGAACTTGGAAGTGAACTTGGAAGTGAACTTGGAAGTGAACTTGGAAGTGAACTTGGAAGTGAACTTGGAAGTGAACTTGGAAGTGAACTTGGAAGTGAACTTGGAAGTGAACTTGGAAGTGAACTGGGAAGTGAACTGAGTGAACTTGGAAGTGAACTTGGAAGTGAACTTGGAAGTGAACTGGAAGTGAACTTGGAAGTGAACTGGTGAACGGAAGTGAACTTGGAGTGAACTTGGAAGTGAACTTGGAAGTGAACTTGGAAGTGAACTTGGAAGTGAACTGGAAGTGAACTTGAAGTGAACTGAAGTGAACTTGGAAGTGAACTTGGAAGTGAACTGGAAGTGAACTTGGAGTGAACTTGGAAGTGAACTTGGAGTAACAGTAACGTCAGTCGGAAGTGACGAGTGAACTGGGTAACTGGGTGAACTGAGTGAACTGGAAGTGAACTGGAAGTGAACTGAAGTGAACTTGAAGTGACGGAGTGAACAGTGAACTATAATGGGAGGTGAACTGGGAGGTGAACTGGGAGGTGAACTGGGAGGTGAACTTGAAGATTAACTGGGAGATGAACTCAGAGGTGAACTGGGCGGTGAAGTAGGAGACGAACTGGGAGATGAACTGGGAGGTGAACTGGGCAGCGCATTGCTAGAGACAGAAACGACCGCCGGGCGTGGCATGCGGGCCAACAAAGCCGTCCGGCGATAGGCGAAATAGGACGGAGAAAACACAGCAAACAAACGCGTACAGTCAACGATTTATTCCACTGCAGCCAGATCAACACGTTGTCTCAATAGCGCTGCATGAAGTCTCTCATCATGAGTATGCATGGATCCAGAGCACAAATTCATATAAAAACAACAATCGGACACTCGCACCGTCACAAGAGTAACACTCGTCAAGGACCACGAACACCACTACTTCAATAAATATCACGTTGTACTACAGTTAACTGAGCTGTACATGTCCACTCGCACCGGCGTGGACAGAGACCGCCTGTGGATGGGACGGGAGACGGAGGCAGGCAGGGGCAGGTACGGTGGATAGGTCAACATGTCGATACGGTAAACGTCACGCGTCACGCTCCGCGGCGCTGCACGAGACGAGACCCCTAGCTGCACCGGTCACGCGCGGGCGCGCGAGGCATGACGGAGAGAAACAAACCGGCTCTGGGCGGCGGACGGTCCCGGGCGGTGACGGACTGTCCCGGACGGTCCCGCACGGTCCCAGACTGTCCCGGACTGTCCCAGACGGTCCCAGACGGTCCCGGACTGTCCCAGATGGTCCCGGAATGTCCCGGACTGTCCCGGACTGTCCCAGACTGTCCCAGACTGTCCCAGACTGTCCCGGACTGTCCCAGACGGTCCCGGACCGTCCCAGACCGTCCCGGACCGTCCCAGACCGTCCCGGACGGTCCCGGACGGTCCCAGACTGTCCCATACTGTCTCGGACGGTCCCAGACTGTCCCGGACTGTCCCAAACGGTCTCAGACGGTCCCGGATGGTCCCGGACAGTCCCGGACGGTCACAGACGATCTCGGACGATCTCGGACGATACCGGATGGTCCCGGACAGTCCCGGACGGTCCCGGACGGTCCCAGACGGTCCCAGACGGTCCCGGACGGTCCCGGACGGTCCCGGACGGTCCCGGACGGTACCGGACGGCCTTGGACGGTGCCGGACGTGCGCACGGCACCACACTATCGACGCCCTAACAGCACACACTCCACTCCCCGTCGACTAAACTCGCCAACTCACGCTGGGGCTCGTTCGCGGCCCCGAAGCCGCCCGCTCGGCCTGTAAATGCAGTCCACACCGGAGCGGACAGCTCGTGGACGCGCCACATCGGCGGAGAGTCACATCGACGCGATGACGTCAGCACCTCGGTGGACGCGCCCGGCCACCACGAGCCGTTCACTAGTGACTCGACAGTCGTCATGGCCGTCCTTCGGTGCGTCGGGTAGCGCGTGTGGCGCACGCCCTGCGGCCGTTGGTGCGGCGGGCTCCCTCCATCCGTCGAGCGACACCTGGGGCGCACGCCCTGCGGGCTCCCTCCGTCCGTCGGCAGCGCGCGCGTTTCTAAATCCGTTGGCACCTTGGCGACGCCACACCCATCAACAGCGCGTGCATACTCCAGCCGGTCGGCTGCAGAGGTGCGCTGGCGCCGCTCGGCACGGCGGCCGCCCGGGCGGGTCGGTTGGCACTGGGCGAGGTACGCCCCACGCTGGCATCGCGGCGCGAAGGCAGCCGGCAATTGTTTGCGCTGAGTTGCCGCGACGGCGGGCGTCGGCGCGTGAGCGGCCGCCGCCGACCCGGCTACCGGCCGCTCAGCCGGTGTCTTTGTGTCTCGATACCTGCAACACACAGAGGCACGTTCACGCCGTCGGCTGGATGAGAGGCGAGCGGAGGTGGACGGGCGGGAATATTGCCCCTGAAACCGAGCTGGTGAGATGGCTGGTCGTGATGGACTCATTCCAGACCGATCATCGAGAATGGCCAGCGACGTGGTTAAGCGGTCGGCACGAAATAGCCGTCGCCAGCCGCCCGCCGCCCGCCGCTGATGACCGCTCCGCCGCTCTGCAAGCTGGCCGACCGGCTGATTGGCGCGGTCGATCGGTTCACATAGACAGGGCTCGATCTCGCCGCGCGAAAACAGCCCGGACACGACGTGGTCGTTAAGACGGGTGGTGGCGGCGATGGTGGATCGGCCTTTTACGGGGTGGCGATTATGTCGGCGATTTCGCGCTCATTCTGTAAGACGGGATGGAGATGCGATGGGCAAACAGGGATGACTGATGCCCGATGAGACGGTAATTGGGAATGAAGGTTCCACTTTGTGCATAGACAAAGACAAAACATTAATCACCGTTATGTGCAAGAACAAGAATAACGCTTCCAGTCCCCCCCACGTACGACATGTTTTACGGCCACATGTTTGCGTTTCCCCCAAACAATTCTGGCGATTTTCTATTCAGTTCCTACTAGGCGTTTGGCAACGGTACCGTGGCCCCTCCTCATTGCAAATACCCGGGCTGCAGTCGCCGGACTCGCACGTAAACTTGGTGCATCGAGCGCCGGCGACTGACGCCGACAATCTGGATCCTGTTTGGTTATGGATGGAACCACGCTGGGTACCTTCGCGTGCCTTTGCCGTAAAAGCGCACTTACATCATTGCGGGCGAGATCGAAGGCCGTGATCGTCCACAGCAGAGGGTAATGCTCTCGGGATGGCTATAGATTCGTCACGAAGTGCGCAAAATTCGGGATAATCGGCCATGCAGCTCCATTCTCGAAAAAGATGCACATTTTAACCTCAGAGGATTAAGTTCCTCTACCGTTTCCCTCAGTCATTTAATATGAAGTTATGCTTTTGAGGTAGACAGTTTTATTCTGGAGATTATTCAACAGCGCCGTTTTTGCCGTGCAGAATGAACGTTTGCGTGGTGTTTTGCAGTCAATTACTTCTCCATAATCAAATACGATGGGATAAAATGTGATCTATTGAGCCTGCCTAATGCATACGGCGAGGCGCGAGATCAATCACCAAACCACAATGCCTGAAGTATTGCATAGCTATTACATTGCGACATGGAATATCGCAAGGCATTTGCATGCATAAATAAGCTGCGAAAACTTTAAACTTTAAAATCTGAGGAGATGCAACGCACCAAGAACTCGCTGGTTCTCCGCCCAGCTAGCTGTCTTGCCGGTTTTCATAGAAAAATAAATATAATGAGCCTAACCACATTCATCCATTCCCTACGTGATAGGAAATATTGCATCTGGAAACAAAGCCCGTGGAAGATGACAATCGAGGGCTTTGTTAAGTTTTTTTCCCCGCCGAGGTACTGTGCGTACACGCAATGCCCGACCACATGAATTATGTATGCTGAAGATAGCGGCAGCGCTTAGAGTCGCCAATTACCACCATAAGCGCCGGTGGTCAAGTGCCCACAAAGGTACTCATCGAAAATGTCGAAAGTACTCGACATTCCAAGAAGTCCACGAAGTCACTCATCGAAAAAATACAAACTTGGAGGGGGAGAGCATAGGGTAGGATGGAATTTAAAAATAGTGAAACAGTATCGTTAACATTAAGGCAGACTTTTCAAGAGTGAAACTTTCTCCTGCCCCATCGTTAAAAATATCGCTGCGAAGGAGTTACCAACAGAGACCTGTGCCACCTTTTGACCTTCAATTCTGAGTGAAACACGAACCAAAGGACACCAAATTTCTTTCCGATGTCTTCAAGGGATGAAGTCTACATGGGATAACGCCAGGTCAATTGCCTTTCTGTACCATAATATCTGGCGCTGAACCACTCACCACATACTAGGGTCACTCACTCCATTAGAATGACTAGCTTCTGGAGATTAAAATCGTGGTGAGCCATACCGAGACAATAAGAGTCAATCCATACCAATTCATACGAGTCAACCCGACACAAGCCATACCCATACCCGTACTCGTACCCATAACCACATCCACACCCACACCCACATCCACACCCACACCCACACCCACACCCACACCCACACCCACACCCACACCCACCCACACCACATCCACACCCACATCCACATCCACAACCACATTTACATCCACATGAATGCAGCATTCCCAGACTAGCAAACCTGTATGCCGTCTGGATTGCCACACCGATTTCGGTGGGTTCCGGCGGCAGCCGGTCGACTTGCTACAAAACGATCGGTTACATAGCACCGGGGGCGCTGCCCGCGCCCGCCGCACTTACTGTCCTTCCGCCGGACGCGGCGGCGCCGCTCGACCTGGTCGTCGGCGCCGTTGTACTTGTTGTTGTTGAGCACGGCGGCGGCGGCTGCCGCGTCGGCGGCGGCCGGCCCCGGCGTCAGCGACAGCGACCGCGCCGCCGCCGTCTCGCCGCAGTAGGGCGGCGTCGGGATCGACACCGGGATCGCGCCGCAGAACGGCGTCTCGGAGAACGCCGACGCCTGTCGGACACCGGCGGGTCAGCTGAGCGTGACGGAAGCGTGACGGAAGCGTGACGGGGCGTGACGGAAGCGTGACGGAAGCGTGACGGAAGCGTGACGGAAGCGTGACGGAAGCGTGACGGAAGCGTGACGGAAGCGTGACGGAAGCGTGACGGAAGCGTGACGGAAGCGTGACGGAAGCGTGACGGAAGCGTGACGGAGGCGTGACGGAAGCGTGACTACTTGGGTGACACGTGGGCGCGGTCCCAGGCTCGACTGCCAACTATTCTACTTTTAGGGTGCATTGATCATTTCGCGTTCCGGTCCTAGGTTTGAGTGCTTAGTTCAACTGTGGTACGACAGGGTTTTGTGTGTCTAAATCTTGCTCCAGTGGACGGAGGTCGAGGTTAGTCCCAAGACGTTCTGTAGGCAATCTGAGGGGGTCCGGCGGTGACCTGCGAGGATCGCAAGCAAGGATAGAGGGCAGAGGATGGAGGATACAAGATCGATAATAGGGGATACAACATCGAGGATAGACGTTCGATTATGCTCAGAGCACATTAAAGAAATGAACCGAAGAGCACATTCGAATATATACAAGAAGTATACACCTGGACACTCGAAAGCATACAACATGACATCACTGGGCATACGAAAACAACCCTTGCGAAGAAAAGCAAACAAAGAAGGGCACCACTTGAGGAGAGGCACGGAGCAGGAACAGCAAACTATGTGCAAACATCATCAGCCGATGAGACCGGGACCCAAGACGAATGACAGTGCGCACGCAGCACATCCGCTGTGTCAGACCTTCAGCATAGGACACTGCGATCAGCAACAACATGAGAGGGGGAATGGGTACCAATCTGGAGGAATACATCATGGAGAAAAGGGACATTCGGTCAACAGATCACTCAAAGACGCAAGCAGGAGAAAATAAGTAGAAAGTATAAAATAGAAAGTGACAAGTATATAGTGGCAAAGTGGCCTGGTAGAGTCTGACCCTGCCGCTGCAGACCAGCTGAGTAATCCGGTAATTCTGAGAAGTCTATCTGGGAATTCTCAGAAGCCTATCTGAAACCCGAGAGGCCTCCTGCAATGCTGACTACAGTTTGAATTACCAGTAATAGCAAGCTAATATTGAGTCTCTAGGTGGCCAGGCGTGGAGCGGCCACCGGATGCTCAGCCACGAGGGTGGGAGTTGACACCTACGACATGAAGACGCAGCAGTGCGGTTTTTTGCCACACCCCGAGTACAAGTACACTACGCATCCCCGACTCGGATTGGATTGTGGCTTTACGACGCCCTCAGCAGCTGAGGCCATACGGCGTCGCCTGCCTCTCACCCTGGCAGGAAGGGCGGGCATCGCGGGGAATCGAACCCCGTACCTCTGGCTTGCCAGACGCTCAGCTTAACCACTGAGCTACCGACGCCCCCATCCCCGGCTCATTGGTTATTTGGCTTAAGAATGTTTCCAACTGTGTTGGCTATCCTCTTGTTTATTGGTTGGTTCAAAATAAATAGGGCCACCTTCGCCGTCCAAAAACTCCCTCGGCCATCCCCGCCCCGTGTTGGTTATCCTCAAGCGGCGCCCATTTCTCGGGGCAGGGACTCGAAACCGGTCACGTACTTCCATTGGGTTGTCTCGCTAAAGAAACGGATTGCTCACATGCAAGGTTCAACGAGAAGGTACGAAGCGCCCTCAAACTCAAATAACTAATGGGAAGGTAAACGGTGTGAAACTTGATATCCGACATAAAGTAGAAGAGACGATTGGAAGCAACGTGAAGTGAGCGGGCGCCTGAAGTATCACCGAGCGAAATTGACTGCGCAGATCCGAAGTACCGCGGTGGCAGTGGATTGTACTGTGATGATGCATCAGGGTGCGCCATCCACTCCCGGTCAATTTGCATACGAAATATCGTCTATGAGCGTCGGCGAGAACCGGGCGGCAGGCGAGAGGGATCGTCTATGAGCGTCGGCGAGAACGGGGCGGCAGGCGAGGATGATCGTCTATGAGCGTCGGCGAGAACCGGGCGGCAGGCGAGAGGGATCGTCTATGAGCGTCGGCGAGAACCGGGCGGCAGGCGAGAGGGATCGTCTATGAGCGTCGGCGAGAACCGGGCGGCAGGTGAGAAGGGATCATCTATGAGCGTCGGCGAGAACAGGGCGGCAGGCGAGAGGGATCATCTATGAGCGTCGGCGAGAACCGGACGGCAGGCGAGAGGGATCGTCTATATAAGCGTCGGCAAAGGGGAGTATGAGCGTCGGAGAACGGCGGCAGGTGTCTATGAGCGTCGGCGAGAACAGGGCGACAGGCGAGAGATCGTCTATGAGCGTCGGCAAGCGACAGGAAGGATCGTCTATACCGTCGGCAAAGAGAGTATAGCGTCGGCGAGATCAGGTCGGCAGGTGAGAAGGTGAGAAGGTGATGGACGACGTGGCGTGCGGCACCCAGGACACAACAGGTCGCCTCACCTCACCGTACAGCAGGCCACTGCGCATCCCTCAGTACTTACTATTCGCATCCGCGAGAGCGCGGTTCATGTGTGTGTGCGCGTGTGCTCAGAGGGGGTGGAGCTGTGAGTCATTTGTTCCTCACACGTATTTTCAAAACATTTACTTCTCCTCCATGCTTCTAGGTCTAGGGTATAATTTGCATTGCTTGTCCTACACTTCGAAGAAGGAAGAACTGACTGCATCGTCAGCCAACTGGTGCTGTTCCCTCAATTTCCAGTACAAGAATGCATCCAAAATCCTTGGAGACCAGGTGTGAGCCAGCGTGTGAATCCACGTGTGAATCCACGCGTGCCGGTGCGAGCCCACATCACGTCCGGCTCGTCTGTCGTCCCCTCTCCCCCCGGCTCGACGAGCTGGAGCTAAAGTGGGAGAGTGCCGAGCCGCCCCGGCAACAGCTAAGACGGCCGTTGTCACCACGGACACCCAACTCCGCTACACCGACACACACCACCGCCAGCCGACACCACGGGCCTACCGCCGGCCGACACCGCGGGCCTACCGCCGGCCGACACCACGGACCTACCGCCGGCCGACACCGCGGGCCTACCGCCGGCCGACACCACGGACCTACCGCCGGCCGACACCACGGGCCTACCGCCAGCCGACACCGCGGGCCTACCGCCGGCCGACACCGCGGGCCTACCGCCGGCCGACACCACGGACCTACCGCCAGTCGACACCACGGACCTACCGCCGGCCGACACCGCGGGCCTACCGCCGGCCGACACCGCGGGCCTACCGCCGGCCGACACCAGGACTACGCGACAACCGCGCACACGCGGGCCTACCGCCAGTCGACACCCCGGGCCTACCACCGGCTGACAACACAGGCCTACCGCCAGTCGACACCCGGGCCTACGCGAAAAGCGACACCAGCCCAGTTCAGACAGGGTCGGGCCTCACCGCGACAGCTCGACAGCTCGACAGCTCGACAGCAAGTCCGACGGCCTACGTCCGGACGGGGCCGGCAGATTGGCACCCGCTGTCAGCCGAAGCTCGTCCCAGACTCGGCACCAGGTGAGTGATGGACTATTCGTGCCTCGCAGCGTTGCGAAACCGATGTCACACGATGCTGACCAATGTAAACACATCATAGTGGGTGATGATTATTTGGGTTTTACGGTGCGTCAACCCCATCGGGTTGTATTGCAGCCATAACAAGGTTGCCTAAGCACGCGCCAGACTGTCACATAAGTATATAACACATCGATAGCCATTAAAGCGCTTGATATAACATCTGGAGAAGCAAATTCAGTCAGGAAGGTGCATAGATTACGTCAAATCCTATATCCGCAAGCAAGCACAAAACCGCTCTAATGTGTATGAATCTCGAATCAAATCCCTACAAGTCCCTCAACTTCAGAGCATTCGCAACACATCCAAAGTGTCGCCTGCGTTCTTCTGTGTATGCTGGGCACGCCAACAACACATGATGCACAGTCAGCGCGGCATTACACCTAACACATTTCGGACTGTCGTCTCCGCACAATAAATACCTATGCTGCGACATTATAGCGGGACGGACAAAACTTTAACAATTTCCGGCTGCGAACCGACGACTAAAGATAATCCAAGTGTGGTACTTTGGGTCGTTTGCGACGCATCAGACTCCTGTGCCATACAGTGTCGCCAGCCTCTCGCGCTGGTTGATTGCGGGTGGACTCGGTAATAGCGCTCGTTGTGGGATTCGAACTCACGATCTTCTGATCAAGAGTCCAACTTCCTACCGATTGAACTACCGCGACCGCTGAGAAGACAAGGCTGCATCGTGACCAGTCAATCTCAACCGACTGTCTATCCCTTATTCAGAGTTAACATACTCTGACATTATCGCCCCCCTCCCATCAGGTTTCGTGCCTCCCGATTGGTGCCCGAGGTCACGCGCACTCTTGACCCCAGTGTTTGACAAAGAAAGGTCAGCCGACACAGCCACCCCTGTCCTCATTCTCAGATAATGAGGAGCGTTTATAGATAGGCTCCGTTATCGTTGGACAGTGCCGCACGTTCGGTGGCACGCGAGGAGCCACGCGATCAGGGCCGATGGGTATCAGTCACGGACCGACCGGGCGCGAGTTGGGCGGTGGTCTTGGGCTGATCCTGCCCTGACCCTGGGATGGTCCCAGGCTGACTTCGAGCTGGTCTTGGGACGAATATGGGCTGGTTCTGGGCCGACTTTGGGCTCATTCTGGGCCGATCGTGGGCCGACTCTGGGTCCAATCTTAGTCGGCCCTGGGCCAACTTTTTGATGACCCTCGCTGATAACAGACCAGCCTTGGATTGATTCCGAGCCAACTTTACAATTATTCGGGAGGGGGTTGTTGCCAAAATCTGGACCGAGCCCACGCCAACCCTAGGCCAACGTGATCACGCTGGGTTGAGCTTGGATCGTCCCTGGACCGTCCATGGACCAACCCTGGGCCGCCACTGGACTGATCACGGACCGACCCCGGGCTCGTCCAGCGCCAGCAGCAAGCAGCTGCGACCTCATGACGATGAAACTACATCAGAAACGCCGGAGGGCAGACACGCCCGGCGGCCGCGCACTGCGCAGAGTCCCACCGCACACCTGCTGCCAGCAATGACAGGTTCGGCCAGGTTAGGTTAGGCCAGACTGCATAGGATTAAGTTCATTAGGCGATGCTAGGCTAGGTCAGGCTATGTCAGGTCAGATAAGGCCAGACCGCATAGGGTTAGTTCATCAGGCTAGGCTAGATTAGGTTAGGTTAAGCCAGGTCGGGTCAGGTCAGGCCAGACTGCGCCCGGCTAGGTTCATTAGGCTAGATTAGGTTAGATCAGGCTATGTTACGTTAGGTTACGCTAGGCTATGTCGGGTCAGGTCAGGTCAGGTCGGGGCAGGTCAGGTCAAGTCAGATCAGGCCAGGTCAGGCCAGATCAGGCCAGGCCAGGCCAGATCAGGCCAGGTCAGGTCAGACAAGGTCAATCCGATGAAGTTCATCAGGCTAGGCTAGGTTAGGCTCGCCAGATCACCAGATCACTTGGTCGCGCCCACCGCACCTTGTTCCCGCCAGAAGAGTTCACAGCGACACCTTGCTCTATGTATTGTAATCCAGGGCAAAATGCTGCCATGTGTTATCCAGGTGCAACACACATGAGGGCAGCCTAGATAGAAGCAGGTAAACTGACTGGTGGTCCTACTGTTTACAAATTAAATTCATTCGATCTTAGCAATATTGCCGAGTTTGTTTTCTTTTTCACTTAAACTATTTCGATGAAAACACCCATTTATTGTCGTTATATTATACTTAACATTGCTTTTAATCTGCTCGCCCCAACTTGCCGGACCCTACCACCAATCATTAGCGAGTGCCCGGAGCAAATGTCCGCTGTAAACATTCCTGGCAGTGCACATGTGGCGGAGGTGGGGGGGGGGGGGGGGGGCAGATGTGTGCGCCACACTCCAAATGTCCCACGGCCGGCTGGCGCGTGACTAGTGGCGCCAGAAAGATCGCGCGGCGCGTCACGAAAGTGACGCCACGACCGGCGGCACGCGCGACGATGTGGTCGACGCCCGCCGCCCGCCCCGCTGCCAATACTGGCCTGATGTACCACGACCGCAACGGCCCACTGATATACCACCGCTGTCTAGTTAGCGTGGCCGTCGGCGCCACCTTCGACGCGGACACAGTCGTGGGACAGGTCTGGTCTGGTCTGGTCTGGTCTGGTCTGGTCTGGTCTGGTCTGGTCTGGAGCGGACGGCGCCACGGAGCGGGGAGGAGACGCGCGCAACGGCGAAGGTGATGGTGTTGTGAGGACGCCAGAAAACCGGGGGAACGTTTTCGCAGTGGTTAGAGGCCATTCGGCATCATTGCTGATTGTATTCCACGAACACACAAAAAGACGGCTCCGCGTGCGCCTGGTATGCAAGCTACATATCCACATTCAATGTTACTTGTTGTTGCATTTATCATTGTTGCCAAACGACCGACATGGATGCAGACGGGGTCGCCCCCGCCCGTCTGCATCCGACGACCTGCATGCGCCAACGGATGCCAGCAATGCAGAGTAAGTGGACGGCATTCATGTCATACATTATTCATCTGGATGCAACACGTGTGTGCGTGATCTCTGAGCATATTCAGATTGGAACAACACAAGACACCATCCCATGTCATTCCCCTATGCAGAGAAGCAACTGAATAGAACATTAGCTATAATCAGCTTACGTTACGACCAAAGCTCTCTGCAAGCTGCTGAAGTCCGCGCTCCCACCTCACCGAGTGCCCCTAATTGGATTATTCCTCCCGAACATAGGCGTCGCCATCGAAGAGACTAGGGGAGGGGGGAGGGTGATAGGCACCCGAAACTCCATGATCAAATATAGCCCGTACCTATGGCGTTGCATCGAAAGGAATAATATTAAAATCCTCCGTTCCTCGCCTTATCAAAAGCCAGTGGCGCCGCTGATGCTAGTTTTGGGCGCACCGCCCATGGTGATCGCACAGCGCCATATGGTGATCACGTAGGGCATGGTTGGTGATCACATATCGGCTGATGGTGATCGAATAGCACCCACATGGAGATCATGTGGTGGCACATGGTGATCACACAGCGCCCATATTCGACGCCGATGCCTCACGGCTACGACTGGAAGAGCCATCGACTGCGGTACCCCCAGCCGCACTGCCCCCGCCACCCCCACCCCCACCCACGCGCAGATGGCGCTGGAAGTGGTGCTGGCGACGGCGGCGGAAGCTCACTTGGCACGGTAGATTCAGTGAGGCTCTGTCACTCCAAGTTAGTGATAAATGAGTCACTTATGCTCGTAATCAACCAGTCAAACCGCCCAATTAATCACTCCAGTCACTCACTGCGTCTCACCTTGTGAGGCGTTTAGATTCAGAAGCCAGTCGTATGACATGAAGCGTGGTCGCAGTCACGTTATGCCAAACTACGGGGAGCGTAACACCCATGACGCTGTCACAGGCGTCGCTGCACAGCCTGCTCCGAGACATCGCTGGCTCAGCTCCCAGCTTGTTGAAAACCCATCCGTGCGAAAAATGGCCATTGCCACTGTATACAGGCGTCGTGCCTGTATACCGTGGCAATGGAAATATGCCCCGCTGGAATTCCGAAACAAATTCGCCGCGTCACATCTATTCTATGCGTCGCGAATTAATCAAGAACATACCAGAGACGACGAAACAAAATCTGAACAGACCGGATGTGACCTGACCCGACCTTACCAAAGAGCCAACGTCGCGAAGAGCCATGCATACTCAGCGGCGTGCGGCGCACGTGACATTTGACCCCGATGATCTCGTGTCAGGTGCTGTCATTCATCCATCTCCCGTCATCACGGGCCCCGGACGAGAGGTGAAAGAAATGACTCGCAAGGCCACACACGGGGGGGGGGGACACGGTGGCGGTTAGATGATTAGAACGAAACAATCAAGCAAATAGCCCTCGACGAGCGGCCCGGGATATAATGGCAAGCCAGTGTGGAAGAAGAACCTTGGGCTCTTTTACGACGCATTTAACCGCTAGGTTATATAGCGCCGCCAACCTCTCACGCCGATTGGTCGCGGGTGGATTCGGTAAATGCAGTCGGTTGCGAGATTTGAACCCACGATCGTGCGATCAAGAGTCCGACGCTCTACCAACTAAGCTACCGCGGCCCCCAAAAGCCAATGTGACTGCAAGTTTATTTTGTAAGGAAATGGGCAGCTTCTAACGAATTGTTTCCTCCAAGTTCTTGCACTCATAGCGCTGCAGAAATTGGTCGCAAGAACAATTTACTACATTAATACGCATGACATTACCATACCATACTATACATACATTACCATTAATGACTTAACGGACATCTCTAAACGTGCCTTTTCACGACCATATAAGGTGAAGATGATGACAAACACACGGGAGTATATTTGGTGGAAGGTAGCAGATTCATGGAATATCAAGTGCATATTTATTTTTCGCTGGCGGAAGTTTCGGTTACTTTGTTTACTGCTGCCGCGCTGATCGGTCTATGGACATTTTCTGGCCCCGAAAAAATGCGATCAAACGGAACCCAAAAGCAGAATATATTCAAACACTCAATAATTAATGAATTCACACTACGTTTCGATGGATTCCTTGGATCCAATGCTCAAAATAACGTGAGATGTTTAGCTCGAACGATTGGATGACTTTTGGTTGCCAGTATGTGCTGGAGCCAGGCGATATTTCTCCAACAGCCCTCCGGCTTGTTACGCCAGTCTGTGTTCGGCACCAGTGCCGCTGCCCGGTGGCGTTTACACCCAGTTCCGGGGCTCAGCGACATCCCGCACACTAATCCCTCATAAGCATCCCATGCAAGCGGCATGACAGCGTCCTAGGGCTTGCAGAAGCAACTCCCAGGCTCTCTGTATCATCAGACCATCGCTAATGGTGGCTGTTAGGACGCTCTCGGAAGCTTACTTGCGAAATGGGTACTCTGTATGAGACGACAGCTTCTTAATACCATCGGATTAAAATAGAAACAGAGGTATAGGCATGACGCCAGGGAGGTAAGGCAAGCTAATGTCATTGCACAGTGTGGGTCGAGGTAACCCAGTGGGCATGGCGCTGGACGCTTGTTTGGACCTCCATGATATCCGGACATGTTTGTCGATGAAAAGGATTCCGTCACGGGAACGCACGGGATATTCAAGAACTATTCTATTTCAGAACCCATCGGAGCTTCAGACAACTCCCGCGTGTAGTCGTTCGCCGCCGGGCAGTGTCGCCGCCCCACCCCAGTTCGCCCACCTCCCCTCGGCATCGGGCACTCACGCGCTGTTTGAAGGGCAGCGGCGGCGGCGGGGGCGTCGCCGGCTGTTCGACAACCGAGCGAGCCGCCGTCGCCTCCCGGTCGCTGATGACGAACGGCTGCTGCTGCTGCATGTGCATCTGTTGCGACGTGTCGCCGAACTTGGACTCGTCTGCCGACACGGAGCCGCGTCACGGTGCGTCACGGGGCGTCACGGGCGTCACGGTGCGTCACGGTGCGTCACGGTGCGTCACGGTGCGTCACGGTGCGTCACGGTGCGTCACGGTGTGTCACGGTGCGTCACGGTGCGTCACGGTGCGTCACGGTGCGTCACGGTGTATCACAGTGCGTCACGGTGCGTCACGGTGCGTCACGGTGCGTCACGGTGCGTCACGGGGCGTCACGTGCGTCACGGTGCGTCACGGTGCGTCACGGTGCGTCACAGTGCGTCACAGTGCGTCACGGTGTGTCACGGTGTGTCACGGTGTATCAAGCTAGCTCTGACGCAGTGGCCGTGACAGATTGGATACATTCATGCATTGATTGATTGATCGAATATTTGGGTTTTCGGATGCTCCGACTGTGCGGTCATTAAGCGATACATCGATGTGGGCGCACCGTTAAAACGGCGGGATGTCTATGCTGCGAAACATAAAACGTCTGTGCAATAATACACTCGCTGAAACGTAGAAAACAAGTTGTAACAGCCAGCACTCAGGAAATTCACCAGATGAGGCCTGGTGATACTTGCTCCTTTGAGGCAGGCACGGTTTGCTTGAGCCAGCCCGGCTGATAACCGAAAAATCCTCTTCAAGCGTAACGGCTGAACATATCTCTTTTATATACTTTTTTAAATTTCACCACCCTCCGTTCCACACCAGACTCCGCAGTCAAACCCATATCGCAAATACGGCCGTCTGCACGCGTGCTTACGACGTCGCCGTTGCGGGCCGCAGCCGGCGTCAGCATCGACAAGACATTCATCGGCGTCGGTCGCCGGCAGACACCTGTCTTCCCGTCAGAACCGCCGCCGTCCGATCAATGGAAGCGCCGTCGGCAAGCGCCCGGTCACAGTCGGGCGCGGGTTCGAATCCCAAGCTTGCCGGCGTTTTCTTCTTGAGCCCACCGGCTGGCACCTAACCATCACCGGCCAGCACTGGTAGGAAGTGGAGTCGTGGTAGGACGTGAGGCCAGAGGCATAAATTTGCCGCAGAGACGACCATGCACTATCTGATGGCGTTGAGCTAGCACCAACACGCCCGCGCGTTGTGAAATCTGATCTTGTGAAGATATCCCAGCTAAAGGATCATAAGAAATTAATTAGACCAGAAGAAGGCTTTGAGTTCATATGAACACTACGCCGGGCAGATGAGCTCGTTGTGATCAATCAGTCCCGCCTCGTCCCATCCACTCCCATCTCCTTACTTCACTCTGGTCTCATTTCGACTCGTCCCATCCACTCGCATCTCCTTGCTTCGCTCCGGCCTCGTCTCGTCTCATCCCATATCCTTGCTTTGCTCCGCTTTCGTCTCGTCTCGTCTCGTCTCATCTCGTTCCATCGCCTTTCTTCGCACCGCTCTCGTCTCGTCTCTTCTCGCCAGACGCCCGGCAAGTCGCAGATTGGACCGGGCCTGTCGTTCCAGCGGGGCGGGGCGCCCGCCGCATCGTCCATCAACTTGTCACAACTGGCGCCTTATCGAAAGTGAAGGCCCACCGCCACGAAAAACTCGATTAATGGCCATCTGGGCGACCAACGGCGAGCGGGAACCAGCAGGCCGACCCGGCTGTCTCTGGCCAGCGAAGGCTGCCTTCGGCCACCGCCGGCTACCCGTGGATAACTGATCCCCAGGCAAGTGACGGCTAATAACTTTGAGGGGTGGCAAGCTGAAGGCTGGATCACTGATTGGGACGTGGCTGAGTGATGGGCATCGCCGGCGCGGGTGTACATCTGCCACGGAAGGAGGGAGAGGTCTGGTGAGCCGATCTACCCCCGATGAAGAGGTGCGCAACTTCAACAACTCCAAAAGTCCGCAGAAAGATGAATGGAGACTGCAATAGAGGAAGAGGCAGAGCGCCCAGAGGCAGACAAAGGAGGCCATAAGAAGAAAAGCAAGAGACAGAGGCGGAGACGGCCATAGAGGCAGAGACAAAGGCGGCTACAGTGGCAGAGACAGATACAGAGACGGAGGTGGCCACAGAGACAGAGAGACATAGAGAGAGGCCTCGACCGGCCTACGGCCTGTGGTGTGACGTCACGCGCAGTGTCTGGCGGCGCAGTGTCTGGCGGCGGGCGCAGGCGGCGGACGAACGATCCCCGGTGTCGTGTTGACAGTGACACGTCACGCTCCTGCAGTGTTGTGACATCACACGGCGCGCCCCTGCCGCGGCGTGACGTCACGCGGCCGCGCTCAGCGCACCGAGACCGTGACAAAGGTCACACTCCCTGTCTACGCTGTCAGCGGGTCCCACCAGCAGTGCTTCGGCCCTTCAAAGTCGTCACAATTAGGCAGGAGAACACTTTCTCAGGGCGCGATGTCTTGGGTTCTTTTATGACGCATTCAACCGATAGGTCAAATAGCGTCGCCAACCTTTCACGCCGATTGGTCGCGGGTGGACTCGGTAAATGCCGTCGGATGCGAGATTCGAACCCACAATCTTGTCATCGAGAGTCCGACGTTCTACCAACTGAAGTATGGCGACCCCATTTCTCGGGCGCGAATCGATCAGAAACGTCCAGCGTTTCCGACTGAAGCGCAATACCACTCGACGCCGACTGACCCAGCCTCTCTAGACAGCCATATGAGCCACACTTCGCTGGTTATTTCAAGCCTAGCGACCCACTGTTCACTCATCTGGCTACAATGAGCGGCACATCGAGCCTGCAGTCTCAACTGAAGCAGCCGCCAACCGAAACAGTCATTGCAGCAAGCCACGCCGGCTGGAGATTATCCAGTAGGTCACAGAACCGCGTCGTCTCTTCGGGAAAGCGACATCTAATCCAACAAACCGAATTCGGAGAGCCAAAATCAGGCACAATCCGGGCGCGCCGTCGGCGCCGGCGCGGCGCTTACCTTGCTTTCCTGGCGCGCGCGAGCGGCAGTGGTAGACGAGCGCGAACAGCAGCGCCACCAGCAGCAGCAGGCCCAGCACGCCGCCCACGATGGCGTACAGCCGCACCCGGGAGCCGTCCACACCTCGTGTGGTGACGATCGGCACGTGGCCGTGGCCGGCCGGACCCTCGGTGCTGGTGGCGTCCGGCGAGTCTGCGGCACGGCCGGCACGTCAGACACCGTCCCGAGCCTCACGCCACCGTTCCGAGCCCCATATCACCGTCCCGAGCCCCTGCGGCACGGCCGGCACGTCAGACACCAACCCGAGCCCCATGTCACAGTCCCGAGCCCCATATCACCGTCCCGAGCCCCTGCGGCACAGCCGGCACGTCAAACACCGTCCCGAGCCCCATGCCACCGTCCCCGAGTCCCTGCGAGTCTGCGGCAAGGCCGGCACGTCAAACACCTTCCCGAGCCCCACGCCACCGTCCCGAACCCCACACCACCGTCCCGAACCCCACGCCACCGTCCCGAACCCCACACCACCGTCCCGAGCCCCACGCCACCGTCCCGAGCCCCACGCCACCGTCCCGAGCCCCACGCCACCGTCCCGAGCCCCACGCCACCGTCCCGAGCCCCACGCCACCGTCCCGAGCCCCACGCCACCGTTCCGAGCCCCACGCCACCGTCCCGAGCCTCGTGTCGGCCGCAGTCGTCCTGCGGGGTGTCCGCCAATCAAATATTGAAACACCGATGTTACCCTTGATGGACTGAGTTCGGTGAATCAAGACAACAAACATGAGCGTTGCAATCACAAGCCAAGCAAGTTGCAGCTCCAAAGTTTGGTGATCACGGAACTCGGCTATGAATGAAGCCGTAGCCTCCGCTCCGTGATGGGTTTACTAGATACTAGCCCGCCACCAATCTCACGCACACACGTGTCAAACAAGACCTGCTTCGTGCGACACTCACCAACAGCTAGCTTGAGCTTGCGACAGACATGCGACAGTACGGGCGGTGACAACAATGGGAGGACGCCGACAGGACATGCAATTGTCAGAACACTTCTGATGTACTTCTGGCATGACCACTAGTCAAATGGTTCGAACGGACGTTTTCTTAGTGGTTGCAATGTGTGGCTAGTTGCAGCCCTTCGTTGTGAAAATCGCACGTCGAGGATACCGTAAGGTACGGTTCCAATGCATTTGGTACGTGTGACAGGCAAATGCAATAACATCCATCGCGGGGCATACGAGGCCACACACAGCGGGCTACCTGAACACGGTCTCCGGGGAGATCTGAATATCGTCTCCGGGATATCTGAATATCGTCTCCGGGATATCTGAATATCGTCTCCGGGATATCTGAATATCGTCTCCGGGATATCTGAATATCCTCTCCGGGATATCTGAATATCGTCTCCGGGATATCTGAATATCGTCTCCGGGATATCTGAATATCGTCTCCGGGATATCTGAATATCGTCTCCGGGATATCTTTCTCCGGGAATCTGAATATCGTCTCCGGGATATCTGAATATCGTCCCGGGATATCTGAATATCGTCTCCGGGATATCTGAATACTGCCTCCGGAAGAGGACTATCCAGGATGCGCGTCCACGAAATTTAAAATGAAGGAAGTTAATTTCAATTTCACGACGCTATGGCTGCCCACAACGAACATTACACTGCTAGCCACTGCTAGCGCACCACTTAGCTGTGGTGTGCTAGCATCACCACTGCTAGCACACCACCAAATCCACGGATACCAATCTATAAATATGTTCCGCAACAATATCTCATCTGTAATTAGTGTCCAGCTAGCCACTCGAACTGGGTTGGTTGTTGACCGGGTATTCTAGGCGCACTGACCACGTGACTACTTGGCGTCCGCAACTAAGCATGGATGTGCTTCGGTGTCAATCCGGACCAGGCGTCTTGCCAAGTCCAAGTATCCACGTGTTATACACTGGCCGCACACACCAGAATCAACGGCCGCTTCAAAGGTCCACACATGGCTTCAACCAGGGGCGTTAATTTCTGAAAATTAGTGCGTATGTATGTGGTGGAGTGTGTACGGTGGGGGCACAATGTATGACAGCATTGGGCAGGCACAAATAGATTGAAAAATTGGGAGGGCACATCAGATATGGTCCCATATTAACAGTATAAATTATGGAGGGACAGATTCAACATTCAGCGGGCAAATGCTTCCTCAAAAACATACAAAACACTACACAAAGTTTCAACACGGTCAAACAGCAGCCGGACGTTCGCCACGAGGACTACGCGGCGCAATGCCCGCCGGATGGCTGTGATACTGTGATACCCGAGGCGCTGTGATACCTGGGTGCCGTGATACCAGATGCGATACCGCGCGACTTGGCCGGCGGGTGTCGGCGCCCCCCCCCCCCCACGGCGGGGTTGCGCGCGCTCACCGAGAGTGCGCTCTATGACGATCGGAGAGAAGTCGGACACTCCGCCCTGCAGGTTGAACGCCTGCAGCTTGATGTCGTACGCCGTCGCCGGCAGCAGCGAGGTCAGGATGTGCGACTTGGTCGACTCGTTGAGCACGGTCACCTGGGGCAGAGGGGTCACGTCGGGCCATGCTGCGTGAGCGAGGCGCGTAACTTCACGGCTCGCAATACGAATTCGGTGTTCTTCCTTACCTCCTGTGGTTGCACTAGTCGACCCTTTGGGTGGAATGCCAACAAGCCGCACTGAATATAGCTTCCTCCCTGTGTACTCACATAGTCAGACGCCCTTGACGTACGTGAAAGACCATATTATTCGACACGTCCTTGCGCGTGATACTACCGCTTATATTGACCCACTGCCTACATCGACCTACTCCTATGTGGAGTTCAGAGGCGCATTGACTGACTCGATCATGCGGCGGCATGCACTTACGACGGCATGCACGGGCGCATCCATCACAATATGAGCGCCGAACCAGCAGACGAACTTCCGACCGTTTATCAGCGGCAGCAGGCGGATCGGTATTGCGACTGAATCCGACCAATCATGTCTTCAATCGCACGACCATCGCAGCTGCGACACCTCGCGCGTGCCTGTCCCGTCCAATCGCAGCCAGTGTCAGGCGCATCGCACCGACTTGCACGTGCTGCCGCCGGCCGCTCCGACCGTGGTGCAGTGGGGGGGGGGGGGGGGAGGTCACCGGACGCCCCCCGCCCGCGGCGGACACAGCGACACGCCGCGATCATTACGTCCGTTGTCATTACCATTACCGAGCGGCGGGGCGCCGGCCCGCGGCGCCGCCAGTAGTCCGGCTGACAACGGGGGTCAGCACAGCACAGAGGTCAGCACAAAGGGTCACCAGTCAACGGAGACTCCGGAGATCAGCTCGAGGCTACGGGGCATCAGACGTTCCGGCTGACAAGGGTCAGCACAGAGGTCAGCACAGAAGGTCAGGGGAGACACCGGAGTTCATCGCGGAGGTGAGGGAGCGCAGGACGTCGGCTCAGAGGTCAGGACATACGTCAGAGGTCAGCGCGGCGAATCAGGGGGCACCGGTGACCGGCTCGAGTGTCAGAAGACACTCCCGAGGTGAGTGCAGAGGCAGAGGGTCAGGAGCGCCGGAAGGCGGCCGTGAGCGGCGGTAGAATCGCCGGGTGTCGTACTGACGACGGCAGGAATTAGTACGGTCAGCTGTGGATTGGTGGAGGCGCAGGGAACCACGCCGGCAGCGGGCTGCGCTGTCGTCCCGAACACGGCCCAGACGCACACATGGACCACCACGAGCACAGGCCGCCGACGCCACAGTGCGTGCGAGCACGCAGAACGTGAGCACCTTCACCACGGCGCGACCGGTGAGAGAAGCGGTTCACAGCCAGCTATTGATGGCATCGCAGTTGACGTCGCGCGCAAAGTCGCGCGAGGAATGTGCACAGTGCAGTGCCGCGACGGCGGACTCGGTCGGCCGCCTTCGTCAGCCGGGCCGGCTAGCGCACGTCCGAGACAAATCCACCCACATCACCTGCTAGCGGAAGCGGCTGCCGTCACTGGGGCAATTATTCCGCACCAGGTCCGCGCGTCTCCCTCCCTCCTTCCCGGGCTCCGAATGCCGCGGTAGTTTATCACCACAGATCTCGGAGCGAGAGTTTCGTCTGTTCAGTGACGTGACGTGACGTGACGTGACGTGACGTGACGTGACGTGACGTGACGTGACGTGACGGTCGGCCAGGGATCCGCCAGCGTCGGGGTAGGCGGACTGACCTTTGGTGGCCGAGACTGGGCCCTGGAGTACTCTCGATCACGACCCCAGCCGGGCGTTGCGTTACACGTGGGAGTGGCGCAGTGTCGGTAGCCCCAGAACGACACTGGGTCACTCACCTTATACATTCATACATTCACACATGCATGCATGCATTCATTCCTATATACATATATGCATACATACATTAATATACGAATGCATATGTGTATGTATGCAGGTATGCTCACCTGCATGCACGTATGTACGTATGCAATTGCTTGCATGAATGCATTTGTACGCATAGGTATGCATGTAGCTTCATAACTGGTTTGTGCACTGGCATGACGACGACTACCCTCTCTCGCCGCTCCGGAATGCACGTCGGAGACAGAACATCGAAAAAACCTAACCCCATCAAGACATGTCGCCAACACATACGATCAGAAATAAATATGGGTGCACACCCACCGACTTACAGATGGGAAGACACTACATTTCCGAAGAGCCCTGTGCATATTGCTATTCATGGGGAGACACATTTTAGCCATGCATGGCACTCTTGGAGGAAGCCCTAAGCCTGCCTTGTATCCCGAACGTCAAACCAGTGGTAGAGCTGCTGCCACTTGAGATATTTTAGGTAATTTTATACTTGCTTGTAAAATGGTCTGGATTTACTTTCCACATGACCTTACTTTGAGAGTCTCTGTGCGCACGCAGAGAATCCACCATTTTGGGAGAAAATTATTCAGTACTACGGAAGACTCGGATCATATCAAATCCCAGAAGCAGCATCCTGGCTCATGAATACGTGCCCATGTAGTTGCCCGACAGAATAAAAATGTCTGAAGATTGAAACCAGCGCATGCTAAGCATGATAAAATTCACCTCCGACAACCGTACCGCTCAGATTCCCAGAAAACTGGAAGGCACCTCTACAATCTGGCAGCACTCGGCACACATTCCGCAGCCGGTCAGCCGCTCACCTTTGAGTAGTCTCCAGCCATCGTGGTGTCCCGATAGAATATGAAGTAGCCCTCTATCGGCGCCGCCTGCAAGTTGCGGTACCTCCACGAGAAACGGATGGCGCTGGGGCTCTGCGGCGCGTGACGCGTGATGACGGGCGCACCGGGCGGCTTGGCCTTCTTGCGCATACGCGTCATCTTCACCTTGCGTGAGTTGCGGCCGTGCTTGTTGTCCTTGTTCTCGTAGACGGCGAGCACGCGAAATCTGACGGCAGGAGGACGCGATACGTCACACGTGATCAACACGGCCGACATCTCGGCATTATCGACACCGTGCCGACGAGTCGGGGTCAGCGTCATACCACCAGTTACTGTGAGAGAATAGGGCTCCTTCGGTATGTATAAACCTTTTTCAAAGCAAAAACGGACGTTTTACACCGCGACCAGAAACTCAACTAATCGAGGGTTGATGTTAGTATGCGTGGCTTCATGTCAGATATAGTAGGACGTTTGTTAAATAGTGAATTAAAAGTGATGAATAAAGACCTTGTTACCGCTTCATAACTGCATGACGTGACCCAGGCCCTCGCCTGCTATAACCAGAACTGAATGCTGTTGCTAGTCTGCCATGCCACAAACAAGTCCACGTCGGTTGGGACCATAGTTCGGTAACTGGATCAAATACAATCAATACGTAGAAGGCAGTCGTAGCACGATTTTAACCCAGTTTATGTTTAGTGTCCAAAAATAAACCTAGACGGTGTCTGACATGCTAAGTTTTGACATGGCTAACTTGATTTTTATTATAATCATAACTTACGTTTGACTTCAGTGATAATAATGTGGATATCATTGCTATCTTCCTGTAGCCTAATGGACCATAAAAATGCCTTCAATGTAAGCTTTGAGTCGTTTGACAAACAATGTTCAAATTACGGAGTCGATGACAGATGCATCCAATAGAAGTTCCGGCATCGACATCTCACTCCTACTCCAGCTCCCAGGGGGAACACAAACATTGCCTGCCCTCGTAGCAATGTCAAAATTTACAAAATTCCGAACAAATATGAACACAAATCTGTGCCAATTCCAAAAACACAAAAAAGGCGTTTTATTTCAGTCACGAACACACTAACGATCATACTAACTGGGTCCAGATTTTCTTCACACAGAAATGCGTGTTCTCCCAAATGATGACACCAGGTGAAATGACACTCTCCAAACCACAATTGGCACGATTGCCGGGCAACAGAGAGTTAGTTATTAGGGGTTTAGGGCGCATCAACTGCAGTGGTTATACAGCGCCCATGGGCAACAGACAACAGGCGCGCCACTCACTTGTACTTGGCGCCGACCTGCAGGCCGTCGACCTCGAACGAGCGCGTGGTGCCGGCGATGTCCGAGTCGTGCGTCTGCCAGTCGTGCAGGCGGCGCGGCGCGCGCCGGTACTGGATCTTGAAGAACAGGATGGCCAGCCCGTCGTTGGGCGGCACGTCCCACTGCAGCATCACCGACGTCTCCGAGATGGGGTAGACGCTGGGCGCGCCTGGCGCCACCATCAGGTCTGCGGGGACACGGGCCGATCGGGTCAGCCTCCCGAACACGGGCCTCCAGAACAGGGGCCGACCAGGTCAGCCTCCCGAACACGGGCCGACCGGGTCAGGTTCCCGAACACGGGCCTCCCGAACACGGGCCGACCGAGGCAGGCTCCAGAACACGGGCGACCGGGTCAGGTCCCGAACACGGGCCTGAAACGGGCGACCGGGTCAGGCTTGAAAGGGCCCCTCCGAACACGGGCCGACCGGGTCAGGCTCCCGAAGACCGGGTCAGGCTCAGGCTCCCGAACATGGGCCGACCGGATCAGGCTCACGAACACGGGCCGACCAGGTCAGGCTCCCGAACACGGGCCTCCCGAACACGGGCCTCCCGAACACGGGCAGACCAGATCAGGCTCAGAGCACAGCCGCCGCGGTGGTAGAAAGTGGGCGTCGGCCGATCTTCCCCCTCCCCACAACGCAGTGACTCCAGGACGAGATGCGCGCGTGTGATGACGTGTCATCGCGGGGCACAGACAGGCAGTCACGTGCACGATACAACCTCAACATGCCACGGCGCCCGCACCGTCGTCATAACACGGCCAACGAAGGCAGCTCAGCTCTGATCGGGCCTGACCGCAATAGTCCCATCCGACAGTCGCACTCTCACGCTGCAATGGCAGCCAGATCAACTGCATCAGGAAGCAAATACTGACAGACATAACCAAGCCATCCAATCAGGTGACCGATTATATGAACACCACAGACCAAATCATCCAACGCCTAACTTATAACTATTGAACACCAGTTAGTTATTGGGATTTATGAGCACGTTGACCGTAACGTTGAACATGTTGCGTCCGTGTCACATTACTTCTTACTAAATTATTCAAACACTATTAGGAAAATGCAATGCATGCTCCATCTTGCTGTGGGGAAGTATGGTACAGGTTATATACCTAATAAAGTTCAAACCAGATTCATCGACAATTAGATACACCTTATTACCAACGAGATCATTTCCACAAATAAAGCAGAAGAGCCGGTTCATGATCAGAACGCTGGTTGGTAATGATGAGTGAAATATTTCGGTGCTCTTGACGACATGAGATGTGACATGGAGACTCACCTCCGTCTCTGTTTCGGCTGCCTTTTCCGCGGCGACGGCCGCCGGTCGCCTCGCCGTGTGTCGGCACCGGTGTCGAGGTCATGGACGGGTCAGACACAGTCTGCTGTGGGATTACCTGTCGGGACCGGACAGGTCATGTCACAGTCACGGCCAGGTCACAATCACGAACAGGTCACAGACATGGCCGGGCCACAGTCACGACCAGGTCACAATCACGGCCAGGTCACAGTCATGGCCAGGTCACAGTCACGGACAGGTCACAGTCACGACCAGGTCACAGTAGGCCAGGCCACAGTCACGGCCAGGTCACAGTCACGGCCAGTCACGGCCAGGTCACAGTCACGGCCAGGTCACAGTCACGGCCAGGTCACAGTCACGGCCAGGTCACAGTCACGGCCAGGTCACAGTCACGGCCAGGTCACAGTCACGGCCAGGTCATAGTCACGACCAGGTCACAGTCACGGCCAGGTCACAGTCACGGACAGGTCGAAAGCTGCGGTCATACCGAGAGATAATTGTTTTAACGGTCGAGGAAGTGACAAGCAGGAGCTTCACACGTTTCCTTTTTTCTTATTGTGATGTGTATTGTACAAGCACAAACGCCACTCCGTAGCCTGAATAAGACCACTCGCAAGTATCCAACAAAGCCTGCCAGGCGGTCGGCTTGCCTGGACACCGAATGCCACTCTCCCTGGCGCAGTCCGAGGCGGCCATCAGGGCAGCCACAGCAGCGGCACCAGGACGCTACCTATAGCGGCCGTCAGGGCAGTCACAGCAGCGGCACCAGGACGCTACCTATAGCGGCCGTCAGGGCAGTCACAGCAGCGGCACCAGGACGCTACCTATAGCGGCCGTCAGGGCAGTCACAGCAGCGGCACCAGGACGCTACCTATAGCGGCCGTCAGGGCAGTCACAGCAGCGGCACCAGGACGCTACCTATAGCGGCCGTCAGGGCAGTCACAGCAGCGTTGTCAGCACGCTACCTATAGAGGCCGTCAGGGCAGCTACAGCAGCGGCACCAGGACACTACCTTGAGCAGCACGGCCGCCTTGGCGTCGCCGCTCTCGCTGTGGCCGAAACACTGGTACAGGCCGGCGTCCTGGCGCGTGACGGCGTCGAAGTGCAGCGTGCCGCCGTCGACGCGCGGCTGCTGGCCGCCCAGCACGGGCCGGCCGTCCAGCACCCACTGCAGCCGCGGCGGCGGCTGGCCGCGCGCCGCGCAGCGCAGCTCCGCCGGCGACCCCTCGGCCACCGTCAGGTCGGTCGGCGACGTGTCCACCGAGGGCGGCTCTGGACAGAAAGGTACCGTCAGGTCCGGGGGCGACGTATCCACTGAGGGCGGCTCTGGGCAGGAGGGCGTCAGGTCCGTGGGCGTCGTGTCCACCGAGGGCGGCTCTGGGCGGGAGGATGCCGTTAGGTCCGGGGGCGACTTATCCACCGAGGGCGGCTCTGAGCTGGAGGATGCCGTCAGGTCCGGGGGCGGCGTATCCACTGAGGGCGGCTCTGGGCAGGAGGGTGCCGTCAGGTCCGGGGGCGACGTGTCCACCGAGGGCGGCTCTGGGCGGGAGGATGCCGTTAGGTCCGTGGGCGGCTATCCACTGAGGCGGCCTGGCAGGAGGTGCCGTAGGTCCGTGGCGGCGTGTCCACTGAGGGCGGCTCTAGGCAGGAGGGTGTCAGGTCCGTGGGCGACTTATCCACTGAGGGCGGCTCTAGGCAGGAGGGTGTCAGGTCCGTGGGCGACGTATCCACCGAGGGCGGCTCTGGGCGGGAGGATGCCGTTAGGTCCGTGGGCGGCGTATCCACCGAGGGCGGCTCTAGGCGGAGGATGCCGTAGGTCCGTGGGCGGCGTGTCCACCGAGGGCGGCTCTGGGCGGAGGATGCCGTTAGGTCCGTGGGCGGCGTGTCCACCGAGGGCGGCTCTGGGCGGGAGGGTGCCGTCAGGTCCGTGGGCGACTTATCCACTGAGGGCGGCTCTAGGCAGGAGGGTGTCGTCAGGTCCGTGGGCGTCGTGTCCACTGACGGTGGCACTCGGCAGCATGGTGCCGTCAGGCGCCCGCTGATCGAGGGCTCGGAGGCATGCAAGGATGGCGGGGCGCCGTCAGATCTCCATTGAACATATTGAATACAAATATATGGCCGCTTCGTGACAAGATGAAGAACTAGTGATGAATATCAATCACATCTTGAAGCGCTAGTGCTAATGTTAAAGCAATCGTTAAAGGAAATGCACCGAACATGCACTTGCGAATGGTTACTTCAAATATTGACGGACGAACATTCAATTAGAGCATCACCTTGAATAGGGGCTGAGAGGGGAGCATGCTTAGCCAATGACAACAACCTTGTCAGCGAAGCAAACCGGCTCGGGTTCCAAGGCCATTCTGATGTAATCCAAACGGTCTCGAAGAAACTACATGGCCGACATCGAACATCCCTCGACAATGCAATGCCAGTTTTACAACTTACGACACCACCACGACATCAAAATAGAGCCCTTGTGCCTCCAGCGCCGACGACGTGGCTGCGCACGATCCAGTCGCCGTGCTGCAGCGGCCGAACCCAGCAGATCCCATCAGAGCCCAGCAGAGCCCAGCAGAGCCCAGCCGAGCCCAGCCGAGCTGAACTGATCTAAACTGAACTGAATCGAGCTCATCTGAGCCGAGCCGAGCTGAGCTGAACTAAACTGATCTAAACTGAACTGAATCGAGCTGAGCTGAGCGGAGCAAAGCTGAGCAAAGCTGAGCAGAGCTGAGCAGAGCTGAGCAGAGCTGAGCAGAGCTGAGCAGAGCTGAGCAGAGCTGAGCAGAGCTGAGCAGAGCTGAGCAGAGCTGAGCAGAGCTGAGCAGAGCTGAGCAGAGCTGAGCAAAGCTGAGCAGAGCTGAGCAGAGCTGAGCAGAGCTGAGCAGAGCTGAGCAGAGCTGAGCAGAGCTGAGCAGAGCTGAGCAGATACCAGCCGAGCCGAGCCAATCTAAACTGAACTGAACTGAGCTCGCGCCCAGCCGATCTAAACTGAACTGAGCTGGCGCCCAGCTCAGCCGGACACTCACCGATGAGCCGGACGACGGTGGCGGCGGTGAACGAGCCGCGCGAGCTGGCCACCTCGCACACGTAGTCGCCCTGGTCGGAGGCGCGCAGCTGGCGGATCTCGAGGCTGGCCGCGTGCTGGACGTACCGGTCCGTCCAGCGACTGTCCAGCCGCTTCCAGGCCACCACCGGCAGCGGCCAGCCGTCCGCCACGCACTCGATCCTGCGGCGGCGGCACGTCATGGGTTACAGGGCGGCCACGAGCGTCACGACAGAGACTGGGTGACGGCCACGTCAGGGGTTACAGGGCGGCCACGAGCGTCACGTCCGAGACTGGGTGACGGCCACGTCAGGGGTTACAGGGCGGCCACGAGCGTCACGTCAGATACTGGGTGACGGCGGCGAGATAACGGACCGGAGACTGGATGACGGCCACGTCAGGGGCGAGATGATGGGCCGGAGGCTGGACGACGGCCACGTCAGGGGCGAGATGACGGGCCGGAGGCTGTATGAAGGCCACGTCAGAGGTGAGATGACGGGCCGGAGGCTGTATGAAGGCCACGTCAGAGGTGAGATGACGGGTCGGAGGCTGGATGAAGGCCACGTCAGAGGTGAGATGACGGGCCGGAGACTGGATGACTGCCACGTCAGGGGCGAGATGACGGGCCGGAGGCTGGATGACGGCCACGTCAGGGGCGAGATGATGGGCCGGAGGCTGGATGACGGCCACGTCAGAGGTTAGATGACGGTCCAGTATCACGCCGGAGGCTGAAGGAATGTCTAAGGAATTGTGGTAGTAGCTTGTACCTTGGGGGCGCTTCCACTTTCCCAATCACTACGCGCTCAAGGTTTTTCAGTCCATCAGTCAACTGATGCTGGCTAAGGGCGATGTGCGACCCAGTTTGCGTCGGAGACGGAAGTGTACAGAAGTGTTCGCGGCGAGAATACGGAATCCTGCAGTGTGGCACCACGTCTCCAGCTTCAGCAGGGTGAATTGTGACCGTCTGCGCACACCGAGCTGACCACAGGGCAGTGCCGCACCGGACAGTCGCAGGATAGCCAGAAATCGGGAGATAGTGATGGGCACGCTGCCGCAGGTCAAGAGATGGGATGTGATTGCTTGTCAACTATGAAGCCTTAAAGCATCCTAATTGACAGGTATTTACAATTTGTCCGCCTGTCCAATACCATTTGCTTGCAGGATCTTGTTCACGACGTCATAGCGGTTTTAACTACATCCAGGTTGGTTATTAGCTTCACGACGCATCGACTGTTGAGTCATGTAGCGTCGCCAATATCTCACGCCGGATGGTCGCGGGCAAAGAGTAGAGACAAGTGAGACTCCAACCCACAATCTTTCGATTATGAGAGTAACTTACCCCTAGACCACTCGCCCCCTTATCTACATCCAGAGAACAGACAGTGACCAGCCCCTCGCAGCGGCAGCGAAAGCGATGACCGCTAAAATAGCACGGAGAAAACGACTTACACAGACCTGTAGCACAATCATACCATGTGCCCAAAGGAGGCGCTCTAGGCACAATGCAACCGCACCAACGTATCCAAGCGCTCAATGCTGTACAGTAAACGTCCAACAACCCTGCGGCACCTACAGCACAGACAGATGCAAGCTTTGTTCATAATTAATTGGCGAACGTTAAGGACTAATTCACGAAATTAGACTTCATCCATTACCGTTTGTTCAGCTCCGCCCACGAGAAAGCGAACCAACAGCTGGCGTCAAGGAATCCAACTTTGGCCGTACGCTTTCTCTCCGACTACGCATCAGACGGTCAGTAGACACCCTTCACGCCACGGTGCCTCCCACACAACACCGACACAGACACCTCTCGCCTCACCGCCCCCGCCGCCCCCGCCGCCCCCGCCGCCGACCGACCTGACGTTGGAGCCGGCCTCGGCGCGGTACATGGGGTCGGGCGGCACGACCAGACGAGGCGCGGCGCTCCGCTGGGCCGGCCGCACCTCCAGCCGCGTCACGAACGGCGCCGTCGTCTCCTCGCCGGTCAGGTGGTTGCTGGCCGAGCAGGTGTAGACGCCCGCGTGTGCCGTCGAGACGTCCGACAGGTGCAGCCGCCCGCCCGGCAGCTGGGTCACCGTGTCTGGCAGACGGGGAGGTCACGGTCAGCAGTCGCGTACAGCACGGCAGTCATAGGGGTGACCGTGACCGAGTCGGGAGCCTCGAGTAAGGTCAGATCAGGTCATAGGCGAGGGGTGGCAGTCAGGGTCAGAAGGCAGCATCATGCCCTAAAGCAACCGTTTTCTACTGTATGCATTGAGGACATTTTTTTAAATTACAAAAATAGCTCTTGAGAATTAAGGATACATGGGCCATGTGGTTAGGCAGTGGAGTTACAATAAACATGAACCATGAATTCCCATTTGTTGCATTGTAACTGCCTCACTTTTACACGCCGAACTAAGAAGTCGAATGTGAAATCGACACCGCTTGACGCTCACCAACGTCCACATACACACCTGGTACCGCCAGTCCCTGGGCACCGCAAGGACGGCGCCCTCCCACCGGTGCGGCCCTGTTCGGGTCACTCGCCTAACGTCCACATACACACATGGAACCCTCGCCTCCCCGTTCCACCGGCGAGTCCCTGCTCGGATCACTCACCTAACGTCCACGCACACACCTGGCACCCTGGCCTCCCCTCCCACCGGTGAGTCCCTGCTCGGATCACTCACCTAACGTCCACGTACACACCTGGCACCCTGGCCTCCCCTCCCACCGGTGAGTCCCTGCCCGGCCTGCTCATCTGACGTCCACGTACACACCTGACACCTTCGCCTCCCCTTCAGCCAGTGCGGCTCGCTCACCTAACGCCCACATACACACCTGATACACATACACACCTCGCCTCCCCCTACCCCCGCCGGTGCGGCTCCGCTCAGCCTACTCACCTCCGCGGGGCACGACGAGCACGCCGTCGCGGAAGAAGCGCAGGTCGGCGGGCGGGTCGCTGACGGGAGGCGGACAGCGGATCGAGACTGTGCCGCCGGGCGGCGCCGCCAGCGTCCTGTTGGCGCGCGCCGGAAACGCGCCCAGGTGCGCGATGCTCAGCGTGGCCGGCAGCGAAGTGAGCCCGATCGGCGCGATCCAGGCCACGCACTGTCGCGGGACGAGCGGCTGTCAGGACGCGGCGACGCCGGCGTACTGACGCCGCAGGCGGCCGGTGCGGCATCGCTTCTGCATTGCGACACGTGCGTGAAGCAGCACACAGACTTAGCTTCTTGTAAGGTCAGTCATTTTTTATCGCACGAAGTGAGAGCAAGTCCGCCGCCGAACTCCTCGCATAGCGGCATGCAGATCGGCGTAGAGTACCGAATGCTTCGTCTGTGCATTTAGGTTTGAAGACACTTTAATCGTACCGAAAACTGAACCGCACATCAACCTGCAAAATTATTGACACGGCAATCCGGCAACTCAGGTGGAACTAACGCAAGTTCGCTGTTGTGGCTTCGTCTTTGCGGCTCATTACCAGGAACCACACAACGACGGAACTTACCTGCCATTGTAATACAGTCGGGCACAATGGTGTCGGCAGACCACAGACGAGGCAGACACCTGACAGGTCACCAACCATGCTACACCGGACAGATTAGCGACCATGCTACACCGACCAGGCTACACCTGGCGGAGCAATGAACAGGCTATACCTGGCAGACACCGACCAGGTTAAAACTGGTAGGTCACCGACCAGGCTAAAACTGGTAGGTCACCGACCATGGTTCACCTGACAGATTACCGGCCAGGCTACACCCGGCGGATCACCGACCAGGACACCTGGTGGATCACTAAACAGGCTAAACCTGGCAGACACCGACCAACTATACATGGTAGGTCACCAACCAGGCTATACACGGCAGATTACCGACCAGGCTACACCCGACATATCACTGACCAGGCTACACCTGGTCCAGGCTACACCTGGTGGATCACTAAACAGGCTAAACCTGGCAGACATCGACTAGGCCACACCTGGCAGGTCACCGACCAGGCTACACCCGGCGGATCACCGACCAGGCTACACCTGAAATATCACTGACCAGGCTACACTTGGTAGCTCACTGATCAGGCAACACTTGGCAGATTACCGACCAGGCTATACTTGGCAGATCACTAACTAGGCTACACCTGTCAGATCACTGATCAGGCTACACCTGACAGACCACAGCCTGGCCTGGCAGACCACTGACCCTGTATTTGCCGGTCTGACGGCGGTACACCTCTGGGTCTCGACCCACGCGCACCAGTAGCCGACCAGGCTGCACGTCCAGCGTAGGGTCACTGCCTGGCTCCAGCGGCTTCCAGTCGTGCATCCATCTACCGGACAAAACGGCAACAGTTAGTGCGCCACGCGCACTCACCAGGTGGCAGGATGAGCGGGAAGAAGCCTTACGTCCTCGCGCAAGTTGTGGCTCACAGATGAAGAAGAATCCGTTGCAACACGAAATTTGGAGAATTCAAAGACGCAGGACGTCGAAAAGCAGAGCTCCGATTTGCCGTCCAGAAAAGGAAACCAGGAGCTTCAGATCAGGTTCATACCAATTCGTGGAAAGGAGGAAATGGTTTAGGGTTGTTTCTACATGCGATTGTCCCGAGCGTTATCCTATCACGATAGTTCCCTGCAAGGTCAGGGGGGGGGCGTTCGGTGACCAATTTTCCGTTGCTTTAGCTTGGGGAGGGCGAGTCTGGTTGTTCCAGACGGTGACCCAGTAGTTGGCAATGAGTACGCCAGTGAAAAATCCTACAAGCTTCGCTACAGTTGAAGACCCTTAAAATAAAATGCCTAGTCATAGAGCTGCATGCAAAGCTAAGACCACTTTCTCGGCATTCACGGGATTCAAATACTTTACTAAGCATAAAATCACAGACACAGGTCACAGATCACAAAAGGACAAGAATGACGTCCGGGTTTGCGCATAAATTATCCTTCACTACACTACATACCACACAATACACACCGCACTACAAATCGCACTACACACTACACACTACATACTGCACTACATACCACACACTACAGACCGCACTACAGACCGCACTACATACCGCACAGTTAGCGGTGGGAGACACCGCGGCAGTGATCACACGTGCACCGTGGTTTATGCTGTGATGTGAATAGTGCACGATCCCGTGCCTTGGTCTGGATGGACTCACGTGAGATGGTCGGGATGCAGGTTGATGTCGCAGGTGAACATCACCTCGTCCCCGGGCGGCACCACCAGTGACTGCGGCTGCTTCACGAAGTGGAACCCAAGACCTGCCGGGCACAGGTCATCCAATCGTTGGAATCGGCTCACACGCGATCACACGAGGTCATCAAAGGTCATGTGGGGCACAACAGCTGGATCGTCGGAGGTCAAAACTCAACACGAGCCGTAGGTGAATGCAGATCACGAAGCTCTCACCCCGCAATCCCCACAAACAACCTCACGCTTACGCACACGCACACGCGCACGCACTCAAGCAGAAGTTGGAGTTTAGTGGCGCACCGACTGCGTCAGTCATGCAGCACGCAACCAGAAGTAGTGCATTTACATTTCGCTTGTGTTTATCAGAGATTCACGAGCAAACCCCCATCAGCGTTCGGCGACATCTTCCACCAAGCCACAATTGATGGTCTCTTGTGAGTCAGCAGGCGCACAACGCGTTCAACCTCCGAACACAAGGCCACGACACACGTCCGGGCGCCACCGCGACGGCACCACGCTGGTGGGCCGGCTGTACCGCTGTGGTCGGCTGTACCGCTGTGGTCGGCTGTACCGCTGTGGTCCAGCTGCATCGCTGTGGTCCGGCTGTACTGCCGTGTCCGGCTGTACCGCTGTACTGCCGTGTCCGGCTGTACCGCTGTACTGCTGTAGCCGGCTGTACCGTTGTGGTCGGCTGTACCGCTGTGGTCGGCTGTACCGCTGTGGTCCAGCTGCATCGCTGTGGTCCGGCTGTACTACCGTGTCCGGCTGTACCGCTGTACTGCCGTGTCCGGCTGTACCGCTGTACTGCCGTGTCCGGCTGTACCGCTGTACTGCTGTAGCCGGCTGTACCGCTGTGGTCGGCTGTACCGCTGTGGTCCGGCTGTACCGCTGTGGTCCGGCTGTACCGCTGTGGTCCGGCTGTACCGCTGTGGCCGGCTGTACCGCTGTGGTCCGGCTGTACTGTTGTGGTCCGGCTGTACCGCTGTACTGCTGTAGCCGGCTGTACCGCTGTGGCCGGCTGTACCGTTGTGGCCGGCTGTACCGCTGTGGTCCGGCTGTACTGCTGTGGCCAGCTGTACTGCTGTGGCCAGCTGTATTGCTGTGGCCGACTGTGATGCTGTGGCCGGCTGTCCACTGGGCAGGGCTATGCTGCATCGGACACTATCAGCGCGACCTACCTCCGACTAGCCACCACACTGAACGACCCGAGGCACTCAACGGGTTCAATCCAGCTGCAGCTTGCTACATCTACTTCTACCGCTTCCACGCAATCTCACCATCTGGGAGTGGCCTGACGGGTGGTAAGGAGCGGTGATGGCAGTCGGCCGGCGATGTCGACAGATACCAAGGGGCCGCGGTCAGCACAGCTCGCTCAGCAGCACCGAGCAGCGCGGCGGCGAGCTGCAGCCCCACGGTCTCCACCCTGCCCTGTCCCACCACTGAGCCAACACAGAGCTGCAGCCACGCAGTCTCCACCCTGCCCTGTCCCACCACTCAGCCAACACCGAGCTGCAGCCCCGCAGTCTCCACCCTGCCCTGTCCCACCACTCAGCCAACACCGAGCTGCAGCCCCACGCAGTCTCCACCCTGCCCTGTCCCACCACTCAGCCAACACCGAGCTGCAGCCCCGCAGTCTCCACCCTGCCCTGTCCCACCACTCAGCCAACACCGAGCTGCAGCCCCACGGTCTCCACCCTGCCCTGTCTCACCACTCAGCCAACACCGAGCTGCAGCCCCGCAGTCTCCACCCTGCCCTGTCTCACCACTCAGCCAACACCGAGCTGCAGCCCCGCAGTCTCCACCCTGCCCTGTCCCACCACTCAGCCAACACCGAGCTGCAGCCCCGCAGTCTCCACCCTGCCCTGTCCCACCACTCAGCCAACACCGAGCTGCAGCCCCGCAGTCTCCACCCTGCCCTGTCCCACCACTCAGCCAACACCGAGCTGCAGCCCCGCAGTCTCCACCCTGCCCTGTCCCACCACTCAGCCAACACCGAGCTGCAGCCCCACGGTCTCCACCCTGCCCTGTCCCACCACTCAGCCAACACCGAGCTGCAGCCCCACGGTCTCCACCCTGCCCTGTCCCACCACTCAGCCAACACCGAGCTGCAGCCCCGCAGTCTCCACCCTGCCCTGTCCCACCACTCAGCCAACACCGAGCTGCAGCCCCGCAGTCTCCACCCTGCCCTGTCCCACCACTCAGCCAACACCGAGCTGCAGCCCCGCAGTCTCCACCCTGCCCTGTCCCACCACTCGGCCAACACCGAGTGACACGACAGGAAGCTGCAGCCCCGCAGTCTCCACCCTGCCCTGTCCCACCACTCAGCCAACACAGAGCTGCAGCCCCGCAGTCTCCACCCTGCCCTGTCCCACCACTCAGCCAACACCGAGCTGCAGCCCCGCAGTCTCCACCCTGCCCTGTCCCACCACTCAGCCAACACCGAGCTGCAAGACACCCCCCCTCTCCACCCTACCCTGTCCCACCACTGCAACACAGAGGACACGGAGGAGCTCTAGTCCCAGTCCACCCTACCCTGTCCCACCACTCAGCCAACACAGAGTACACGGAGGAGCTGCAGCCCCGCAGTCTCCACCCTGCCCTGTCCCACCACTCAGCCAACACCGAGCTGCAGCCCCACGGTCTCCACCCTGCCCTGTCCCACCACTCAGCCAACACCGAGCGACACGGAGGGAGCTCTAGCCCCGCAGTCTCCACCCTGCCCTGTCCCACCACTCAGCCAACACCGAGCTGCAGCCCCGCAGTCTCCACCCTGCCCTGTCCCACCACTCAGCCAACACCGAGCGACACGGAGGGAGCTCTAGCCCCGCAGTCTCCATCCTGCCCTGTCCCACCACTCGGCGAACACAGAGTGGCGCGGCGGCGAGCCGGCAGCTCCGTTGTCTCCACCCTGCTCTGTCCTCTGCCCTTGATGAATCTCGGCCGGCGAGGCGGCGAACCGTGGTTCCGTTATCTCCACCCCGCCCTTTACCACCGGTCAGCGAGCACCAGCTGGTACGCCAGTGGCCTGGCAGTTCTGCCGTCTCCACCATGCTCTGTACCACCTCCTGAAGGCAATCGACCGGCGAGGCGGCGAGTTGTGGCTCCGCCATCCCCACCCTGCTCTGCCCCACCCAACAGCTCTCGACAGTACCAAACGGCACCATTTACACCACGCAGGGCTGAGCCAACCCTGTGCCCGGTGCTGGTCACAACCAGGGATGGCGCCCGATCACCCAAGGTCGAGGAATGCTTTTTCCTTTAGAGGAAGCGGTCACCTAGAGAACCTCTCAATCGCATTCATCAGCATATTGAAACAGGGCAGCCTGTCTGCTATTTTGCCTTTTCTTGTTGAGATTTTGACAATCATTGAATTGATTGACAAAGCCCTTAGTCTGTTTGTCCAAATGCAAGAGAGTGCCAAGTCGTCCATCTGATGATGTCCATAGAACAAGTAATGCACGACGATTGTCCAGCTACATTTGACCTGCTCATGGAAGAATGTTTGCCTGTCCTTGTTTAAGAAAACACGCATTCTTTGCATTCAGCCACCATTCGGGCGAGCAGTTCGACCTGAATTCAAGAATCCTGGAACCGATAAAAATGATTGCCCAAATCCCCGACCGGAACGCATCGAGGGGGACAAAGGGACCATGTCCTTCATCCAATAGGCCCATTGCTTCTGATATCTTGAGAGATTTTATGAGATAAATATTGTGCCAAGCAATCCCGACGAACGCCGTCTGCTTAGATCTGATGAGTTTTTCAAAAACGGAGAACATTCTTTGAATTACCCCCCAGGCCAAGCTTCTGGATCCCCCACTGATCTCCGGACAGAGAAAGGCACCCTCCACGCCACATAAAGTAATTACTCCAGTGAACATCTCGACTATGTCGTCATACAACTCTGTCCCTCGGCAACTGGTTCCACCAAACAACCACTACCCGCCAGGACACCTTGGGCTGTCCTTTCACC
Source organism: Imbricaverruca yamaguchii (assembly GCA_034440575.1). Taxonomy (NCBI): domain Eukaryota; kingdom Metazoa; phylum Arthropoda; class Thecostraca; family Neoverrucidae; genus Imbricaverruca; species Imbricaverruca yamaguchii. The sequence goes on along the minus strand of JAOTOL010001598.1, from coordinate 1,488,996 downwards.
CCCCCCCCTCCCCGCTGTGTCTGACCGCCGCGTAACAGGTGACTGGGACGGGGGCCAGCCCAAGAACAGCCACAGAAGGGTGCAATTTACCGGACAGCCGATTTCCATTCCATACAGAAGCTAGGTACGAAAAAAGCAAGACAGTGAAGCTATGAATTTCCACCATCCGAGACGAGGATCATACTCTTCTTTTGCCGGCAGGTTAAACTATGCCACTTGGAACTGGGTCACGGTGCCAGCCGGAAGGTGGCATTACTGGAATGATAGTGATACAAACATCGGTGAGCATTCCATAGCAAAAACGGGATAATCCTATCCCAAGAGGGTACAATTCCGGGTGGTAGAAGCGCCGGTGCGCAGGCGTCTCCCCAGTCTCTCGGCGGTGCGGTCGTATTGTACCATCCGCTTCCGCCCGTCAGCGATACTGTCGGCGCCAGATCAACAGCTCTGGCTGGCGAATGACCGATTGTGGCGGGCTGCACGACAAATCGACGGCAAACGGTGTCGACGCGCATCACGAGCGTCACGGAGGAAGCAGCAACGGCTTCTGGACTAACGTCACATTGCGTCCTCGAGGGGGTACGGAACCGCCCAAGGCTACTCACACCCTGGACAGGAAGGGGGAGTGAAGGGAGACGGATGAGGACAGGCCAGTGTTAGTGAGTGGAGGGAGGATTCGCGGTCTCGGTCGAAACAGGAAATGACGTGCAGTGTCGGAAGAGCATACAGTGTCCGGTCCGGACACTGTATGTAAGGTCCGGCGAACGTTCATTGTAGACAGCGAAGCGGGAGTGCAGTCACGGGGAGGACACATATCATGGACACCTACTGGAGCTGCCGGCCATGACGAAGCGCCCAGAGAGACCGAACAGCCCGACCGAAGCTGCCGGCATTGAGGTGCCCAGGGAGACAGGTCAGCCAGGCTGGAGTGGTCGCGGTTGAGGTCGCGCCCGCAGAAACATGCCATGATCGCCACCGTCCGCCGCCGACAAGGTAGCGATCTGGACAAATGTATCTTGTCCTGGACCTTTGCCATCCAGAACATTTTCCTCTCCAATATTGTCAACCAATTGTTCTTGCCGGGAGGTTGGGTGGTGCTGTGTGACAATGATATTGCGTAAGCCCATTGCTATTTAGCAAATATAGCGAAGCTTCTCAGTTCTCAAAAGACGGCTTTTATTTCCGCAATAGTGTAGCAAATATGAAGGAAAGAAAACTACTGCCGAGTTCTGTCTCTGGATATGCTGTATAGCTTAACAATTTGCCTGACTAGGTCTTTCTTGGACAGTGAAGATAAATTTAACTTTGTATCTGTTTGCAATGGTCTACAATCAGGAAACAAGAGCACGTCGAAACTATGTACGAAAAACTAAAGTTATACCCCACTTGTGTTTTCGTTTTTGTCCTCTTGCTATTCCTACCCTAATCAAAATTATACATTATGATTAAGCATTCAAAATGTTTGAAGCAGAAAAAAGGATCCCGTGTCGGAAATAAAATAATCATTTCATTTATTATTTTGGCTTAAGGGCGCACCGAGTACGGGGTCATTTAGCACCCATGGAAATAAAAGAACATTATCCTCCCAGATGGTCGGGAAATTACCTTCTCCAAATCCAGGATCCCAATACAGATCCGCCGTGATGCTGACCTCGGCGTGCCTATGTGTCGCTGTTATTGGGGTTTTGGGGCGCATCAACTGCGGAGGTTATACAGCGCCCATGCCGATGTATCGTGACGGCGGCATTAGATGGGCACTCCCCGCCTGCAGTGTTCACCAGGAACAACCACAACGACCTTGACCACGAGCAACGCTCCCAGAGAACGACTGGCGATCGACACAACGCTTGTGCTAACTACACAGTTCCTCCGTGTCGGGGGACGGGTCTCTCCATATCGTGTCATGTTAAACACAGAGAAACATGGAGTGAAGAGATCGACGGTTCACTGTACAGTGGTTCACCGGGACGAGTATAATTGTAATCGTAAATCAGCGTCGTCGGTGTTGCACGTGACCACATACCCGGTCGGACCTTCGATCGCTAAATCGACCTCCCGGGTCAGAAACAGACCAGCATGCTTGGTGACTGACCTTCGGGCCAGACGCCGACCTTCCCGGGAACCAACCTCTCGGGTCAGAAGATTAGTATTTCGGGTCATGGGACCAGCCTCATTGGCTTGTGAATGACCTCACGGTTAGTGGATTATTTCCCAGTCACTGGGTCGACCTCACAGGGGAACGGACCGATCTTGGAGGGGGTTGGACCGATCTTGGAGGGGAGTGGACCGATCTCGCGAGGGAATGGACCAGCCTCTCCGGGTAATCGATCGGCTTCTCCGGCTAATAGACCAGCCTCTCTAGCTAATGGACCGGCCTCTGAGGCTGATTATGGACGCTGCATGACGGATGCAGTCTGTGCACTCTAAATCCCAAATAATGAACTAAAGCTGGGACTAATCTAGGCTAGGCTATTGGTTTTACGACACATCGACCGTTGAATCATGCAGCGTCGCCAATCTCTCACGCGGATTTGTCGCGGGCGAAGAATAATGACAGGTGATACTCGAACCCACAACCTTTCGATTGCGAGACGGGCAAACTTACCCCTAGACTACTTGTCCCCCTGGGACTAATCGATCGGCCTCTGGAGATCATCGACCTATCTCTCCGGCCTCGGATGCTGATGGACCGGCCTCTCTGACCAGTTCTGGCCCGGTATGGTGGTGGTCACCAGCAACGTCGGCCTGACCGAGCTCAGCATTTGGGCGTCTGCTTAGACCTTGTCCGGACCTACAAACTGGCCAAGGCTATCGTCACCATCAGCTGTCGCCATGAATTCGAGGTGCAAACTGCCACCGCCTGATCCACGCATTGTTTGGATCGAGTGGCGCGTCGATGGACATGTACTCGATCATCACACTTCAAACACGTATACAAACTGTGCCAAGCAGATGACCAGCGCCGGCGGAACATGTAGACCAATATTGCTAGCAGGACAGGAGGGGAAAAATGAATGCTGTTTTAAGATGTTCAATGTGCTGCTACTGACAATGTTTTCTGGCAGCTGGTTCCAGTGTTCTACTACCCTGTTGGTGAAGAAAGTCTGTCTTAATCTTGTTCTACTGTGGTTCACTTTAATTTTGATAATCATTTCTTTATTTCCCTATTCTTTTTTAATTCAAACATTTCCAAAAAAACCCCCCCCCCAAAATAAAAAAAATTTAAAAAACTTGGAAGATCTCTCCTCTCCCCCTTCTATATCTAAGTAAAAACATATTCAATTTAGCAACACGACCCAATAATTTTAAAACAAATATGTCGTCTCATCTGTCGATTCATGTTTCGGAAATCCCATGACCAACATTGCACGCGCAGCTCAGCTGACGTGGTCCCCGACAAGTGATCGATATGATGATGAATTGTAATATGCTTACCGTACGAACCGCCGGTGGAACATACACAGGATGTACTTTCATGAAATTGAGGAATCTTCAAATAACCGAGGCATGCGCATATTGGGCGTTATCGTTCGTTTGTTAGGGGTTTTCAGGGCGCATCGACTGCAGTGGTCATCCAAATCTCATAACATCGTCGATCATACCGAAATATACAAGCGGAAAATAGTCGAGATACGTAGTATGGAATGCATAATCGACCACGATATGGTCAAATCGTACAGAAGAACCATCCTGATTTTAACACATACCGCATATCCAAAAATGTGTGTGCATGTGTGTGCAATGTATGTGCAAAAAAAAATGATGTGCAATATACCACAGAAAACTTGATCCAGCTTGCAGAAGGCAACCGTGGGTAGCATTCAGTTCCACAGAAGGAAACTGTGGGTGGCATAATTGTGACCTATCCGCATCCTGGCGAGTACCGCTTCCTCGTGTCGTGAATTTCTGATGCTGATTCACAGTCTCAGTCTGATGTCACCCTTCGCGGAAAATGCATTCATTCTTGTGCTATGATGTGCCGCGGGAAAAGACAGCGCACGAGTACATTGGTTACGGGTAGCGTGTGTTGCTACTTCGTCAGCCAGCTCGCTACCCACTAGTCCTACATGACTAGGCATCCAACATAGGTGCCACGTTTATACCGGCTCCCCTAAGCTTGGTAAGACGCAATAAAACGGCCTGCACAATCTGATCATGTGGATAAAACGTTCCTTATTGCAATAGGACTACCTATCGAGTCGGATAGTATAACATGTTTATAGTCACTTCCTACTTCGATAAAGCATTAAGCTTCCATGATTGCTAAACGTTTCGCTGTGTAGGCCGACAAGTAAGGAGGCAATGCAAACGATCTGGTCGCTGACTCGCACAAAATCACATCTCACACCAGCATCAGTCTTTCAGCCGTCGGTGTATGCAGCAGTGCATGTAAAGTCGTCGAGGCGTCATAGTGCTTTTTGCCGGAATATCTCGGGGACGATTGTCTTCCTTCCAGGTGTCTGCTAAAGTGGCGTCGTCAAAAGGCTGTACCGATTCCAAAAGTGGAATGGCCAGTGATTTTATTTTCCTAATGCTGTGCATCCCAATCCAGCTGATCTCCGCCAGTTCACGCAACTGCACACAGCCCAAATCCAACAGTCCAACAGTCGAAGCTTCCCTCTTCTCAAGGCAAGCGGCGGTTCGTGAGCACCTGCCAACAGGCCCGCAGTTGGGATGTGCGAAATGCTCCCGTGGCAATCCACAAAGCGTCATGGTGAACAGTGTCCAGGACGAGTTTGTTGGCTACAGGGTCACAATCATAAACACAACAGCAATAGTAGAGTCTGGAAGCGGATCAGCGATCGGTTCAACAGTAAAGGAGTAGCCCTGTCTGCATCGTAAGTAGTGCGGGCGACACACTCTATAATGCTCAACGTGTTGTAGCACTTCCCCCACACAGCGTGTCAGATGGTGCTTGTACGCAAGACGAGATTAGCCAGTTAGTTATCGTAGTTTATGGGCGCATCGAATGCATAAGTCATATAGCGTCCAATAAGACGAGGTTCAAAAGAACACCCAGCAACTTTACTGATGGCTGAAAGTGTATCAGGTCCCCATAAAGATGAATTGTCTGATCTCGGCAGGTGCGGCGACGACAGCAATTTGCTCCAGTAAGTTTGTGCGTAGAAAAGCTGAAGCCGTTCATGTTGCTTCACTTTTCTAAGCGAGATACAGAGAGATTCAACCGTTCATGCTACTCAAAGTTTGAGGCTTCGCCTAATATATCGACAATACCAGATGGCTTAAGATATCTTTGTTGGAGTTAATTAAGATACGTGCAGGAGATAAGTGAACGAGGTGCAGGAGATCGGTTTCATCTCTGACGAGAAAATGGCTGTGTTCGATGTGTGGCCGATCCACTGTCGGGACTATGCAACTTCTCCTCTATTTTTCTGAACCGCAGACACTATTATCCTAAAGGTGGCATATTTTGCTGTAGTATGCACGGCTTTCTAAGGACCACGTATGCTGAAATGTTTCCCATATGGTCGAGCTGAACATGATGAATAAATGCGTTGCTGGTATCTGTATGCCAGATTGTGCAGGGAGTTCCGAGGTGGTCTTGGCAGCCGCGTCTGCCCTTTCATTTCCATGAACTCCGACATGGTCTAGTGCCCACATAAAATATTTACGAGATTGCCCTTGCACAAGCGAGGTCAGTCTAAAATACGCGATACTAAATAAGTTGAACGTGACGGGTTAGTGAGAACTTGGAGTGAGTTCACGGAGTCCGAGCCGATTAATACACTAGGATTTTTTACGTGTTAATACATAGCCGATTAATACATGGTGCTGTCGAGAAGTAATGCACAGCATCTTTCGGGTTGCGAATAGGTCTGCGGTAAAGACAGAACACCCAGCAAGTAAAACACACCTTCTCTCCATTTCGCCACTCACAAAGTCCCAGCCCACAACACACTGAATACTTGACACAAAGACGTAGAAGACAGAACTATCAGAGCATTTGTAAACATTACTCATAGCTAGAACACGATATTTAGCGGGGTAGTTCGCGATTTCCTGTGCGGTGAGGGAAGAGTCGAAACCGGCAGGTGGCATCCGCCAGGGCTCGAATGTGGGCGTTACAACATGTGCCACTTGATGAAACGGAAGCTGCATGTTCCTCGCCCACCGAGACCCGCGGACACAGGCTGGTCTCGCCGAACATCGGCGGCCACACAGCAAATGCTCCGTCAGGTGTGTGTGCTGAATACTGCACTGTACAATGGGTGGTGGGGAAATTGGAAGATACGAGATGCGGATTTTAGAGTCAAACACTTCGGCGGATATCTAGTGGGGGTTGATTTGCTTCCACCAAGAAGCACGCTCTACGGGAAATGCGGAAAGCCTCCGTGCAAATCCCAATACATACATGGTCCATAGTATTCGGTGTTTACTTTATGAAGGAGAGTGCACAATCATACATCGAAATTTTGGTAGGTGTCGGCAACGAAGTCGTTTAAACAGTCATAAAATATAAGCAGACATCAGCAGTAATCGAATAAGAAACCTAACGAGTAATGGAAAACAAGGTGGATGGCTGGGAAGAAATCACTTTACAAGAACCACACCCATTGCTCATTACAACTCCACTGTTACTGATGCGGACACTGGCGGAACTGACAGCAAAATTACCGGTGGAGGTGATGTACTAGGAAGGTTAACGCTGGTGACCTAGAAAGAAGACCACCAGGGATATCACTCGATACGCCACATAGGACGTCAAGCCGCAATTCCGAGATATTGAGAGGGGGTTTTGGCAAATACTGGGGGGATTAAAGCCCAGCCAATACCGATACGTTTGATATTGCCACAGCTGCACGAAGTATCACAGCTTCTACTCACTATGGTGGAATGGCTGAAGGATTGGTTGGTTGTCGATTTTTACGATGAATCTACTAGTTTGACTGCATGGTTTCGCCAGCAGCTAGCGCCAATTGGTCACGTGGAAGAGCGCCTACAGGTGAAGCTCGAGTCCACAACCTCTCGGTTGGAAGGCGTCCAGCACACTTCTTTACTGCCCACCTCCTTACGATTTACGGGTGCTTCAACTACTTGACGATGCATTAAGTCAGTGTTCGACAATGCTCGGAGGCCACATTAATGTAAGAGATCGTCTATCTACGATTTCGCTCCAGTGAACAAGCACACCACAGCTGTGGTACGTTTGCTCGCAAAATGTCAAAAGGCATGTGAACATGCTTTACAAAAAGGAAGAACACGATGCGTTAATAAGCGAGAAGAATTGGTGTATAGCAGTTTCAAACAGGCAGTGAAAGCAGATTTTCCACAAGCCAGGCCCACCCTTCTAGGAATTGCACACACAAACTAGGACCTATTTTGAGAGGTAATCACTACGCCAGCAAAAAGAAAGTTTTAGAAAGATGCAGGGGCACAGCGATAGATCAAGATCTCGATCACTGGCGAAACTTAGCAGAACGGTCGACGGGTCCGAACTTGTATATGCAAATGCAACGACGAAGCTCGACCACGCGAGATGGGGAGGGGAAAACTTCAATTCGGGGGTCGGTGTCAGTGATAATGTCGGTTGGTTCGTGTTTAATTACGACTCGTCGACTGCTCTAGCGACAGCATCGCCCTCCCCCACATCGACTGATCGCGGACGAAAAGCGGCGACAGACGGGACGCGAACCCACGACCTTCCGGTTAGAGTTACGATGCTAAAGCAGGCTCTGCACTGAACGGCCGACCCGATCCACGAACCGGCGCGGCCGTCCGAGAGCGCGTCCGCGGCGGCGGTCCGGAACGGCGGCGATTCCGGCGCGCAGACTGATCGCCGTCTCCGATCGGTCGCTGTCGCAATGTCGGCGACGCGGCGACACTGAGTGATGGCCGTCATTGCCGTGCCAGACTCCGGGCGGAGCGGAAAAAGCGCCGCGGCGCGCCGGCCGGCGACCGGTTCCGCGCGCGGCGGCCGAATCCAGCGCACGTGACGACCGGATCCAGCAGATCGTGACAAGATCCAGCACACGTGACGACCGGATCCAGCAGACGTGGCAAGATCCAGCAGAGTGACAAGGACAACGATCCAGCAATGTGAAGAAGATCCAGCAGATGTGACAAGATCCAGCACACGTGACGACCGGATTCAGCAGATGTAACGAGATCCAGCACACGTGACGACCGGATCCAGCAGACGTGACAAGATCCAGCAGATATGACAAGATCCAGCAGACGTGACAAGATCCAGCACACGTGACGACCGGATCCAGCAGATGTGACGAGATCCAGCGGACGTGACAAGATCCAGCAGTCGTGACAATATCCAGCAAACGTGATTAGACCCAGAAAACGTGATAAGATCAAGCAGACGTGACAATATCTAGTAGACGTGACAAGATCTAGTAGACGTAACGATAGGATCTAGTAGACGATAAGACAATAAGACCCAATACACGTGATGACAAAAACTAACAGACGTGACAGGATCCAATAGACGTGACGAGATCTAGCAAACACGATAGGATTCACCAGATATGAGAGATCCAACAGACGCAACAAGATCAAACAGTCGTGACAAGATAACAGATGTGACGACGGGATCCAACAGAGATGACGACGGGATCCAACAGTGACGACGGGATCCAAAAGAGATGACGACGTGGTCCAACAGGCAGATGAGGATGACGGGGTCCATCAGGCACGTTGTTCTGTTGGACCCAGTCGTCCACGTCGTTCTCTACACCAGAGGTGACGACGTGGTCCGACCGACGTGACAAAGTCCAGCACATGTGACGACGGGACCGGGCAGTCCCACGACTGGCCGCAGGACGCTGCTATAGAGCTGGGCGGATCGCCGGATCGGAGGCGACGGCGGGATCGCCGGATCGTGATCATGGGGTGACATCTAGCGGCGGCCGCTGCCGACAGGTGACCGGACCAGCCGACCAGCGATACACGGGCCGATTAGCCGTGCCGCCTCGGCCACCCACGTACGTCACGATTCCACGAGCACAGCCGTGGGAATCGGACACGGAATGCTGGCACGAACGCGCGCGCGCGTACAGGGGGTCGACTCAGACACCCCCGTGCGGTTTTTAACGACAAGCCGATTAATTGTTTTTGACGCAAGGTCGCATCTACTGCAGGCCAATTTTGTCGCACAACCAGACTATAGCGTATCATTAAGATTCTGCCATATCTACAGGCGAGCATGTAGCTACTTAAAATAAATCACTCGGAGGCAATTCAGAACACCTTTGAAGTCATTGTCAGAGTCTGCGCCGAGAGCAGAACTCAAAGGAAGTCGCCTGCGGAGGCGACGTGTTCTTGTCTCCAGACTGACTCTTAGTGAGCGCATGTGACAGCTGCTTGGCTATTACATTGTGGGCATGCTGGTAGTTTATGGCCAGGTATCTTTCATTCATGATGTCTGACGTACACGAGGTCGGACAGGGGCGACTTCTGCCATTATGTTGTTGCAGCGGGAAGATATCCACTCGTCCGACATTTATCTTGATGCCCAGCACCTTGCTGGTCTCGCTCCTCCCGTTTGCGCTGGCTTCGTCGTACTGACGTTCTACTTCCGTGCCCAGCACCTCGCTGGTATCGAAAGGTTTAATGGCCAGCAGAGGTTAAATGCTCCACTTATGGTTCTCGACAGTGTGGTGAAGGACGACCAGGCGCTACCCTGGTAGAGAACGACCGGAAGTTGCCCTGGTGGAGGATGACCAGGCGCTGCCCTGGTAGCGAACGACCGGGAATCGCCTTTGGTGGAGGACAACCAGGAGCTGCCCCTTTTACGACACAGTCAATCTTCCTTTCTCCCCAACGGTCGCTGTGGCATGTAACACAGAAAACACTAATTGCTTCCGGTAAGCCGGGAATCTGCTCACCGAATTATAATCGCGTCCACCAAACAGTGTTCTGTTTTGGTCCGATCAATTACCAAAAGGTCGCCGAATCAGTATCGGGATTACATTTATCGCAATTAATCTGAGGCGTATCAACTCGAGCATTGAACCTAGCCGCCCTACACCCGTCCGTGTTTACAAAAGCATCCTCGATAGTAAACAGTTCCGTGGTAAGCTCGACCAATGACGTAACATCTGGAATATTTACTTACTATTACGTAACTCGCGTTAAAATCAGACGGTCGGCGACGGACAGAGACCAGGGATCGCCGTCTTCAGATGACCAAGTCTGGAGGGAAGGCTACACTCGCCTTCCTGCGCCGTGCTCGCCGTCAGCAGAGGACCAGCGTCCTGAGGGGGGGGAGGACTCTACACTCACCTTCCTGTGCCGTGGTCGGCGATAGGCAGAGGCCCAGGATCGCCGTCAGCAGAGGACCAGCGTCCTGAGGGGGGAGGACTCTACACTCACCTTCCTGTGCCGTGGTCGGCGATAGGCAGAGGCCCAGGATCGCCGTCAGCAGAGGACCAGCGTCCTGAGGGGGGAGGACTCTACACCCACCTTCCTGTGCCGTGGTCGGCGATAGGCAGAGGCCCAGGATCGCCGTCAGCAGAGGACCAGGTTCCGAGGGGGAGGACTCTACACTCACCTTCCTGTGCCGTGGTCGGCGATAGGCAGAGGCCCAGGATCGCCGTCAGCAGAGGACCAGCGTCCTGAGGGGGGAGGACTCTACACTCACCTTCCTGTGCCGTGGTCGGCGATAGGCAGAGGCCCAGGATCGCCGTCAGCAGAGGACCAGCGTCCTGAGGGGGGAGGACTCTACACTCACCTTCCTGTGCCGTGGTCGGCGATAGGCAGAGGCCCAGGATCGCCGTCAGCAGAGGACCAGCGTCCATGGCGCCACCCAGTCGGTTACACGATCATCCGGCCTGCAACGATAGAGGATGGAAGTCAGAGACGGCCCCGGCACAGACACCAAAACAGCAACAATACGACACCAACACGGCACAAACAAGGTACAAGTATGGCCCCCAACACGGCACCAACACAGCGCAACATAGAACCCACCTACACTGATCCATATATACGCAACACCAATACACGCGAACTACGATACGGCACACTTTACCGACACCAACTAATATATTGCACCAATCTCAAAACTGCACCAATCCAAACGCAGCATGAACCCAACGCGCAGCAATGGCCAGACTACCACACCAATAAGGAGAACTCTGGGTTCCTTTACGACGCACCGACTGCCGGGACACTCGGCGTCACCGACCACTCACGCCGGCTGGTCGCGGGTGGACTCGGCAGTCCCGCCGGTTGGTGAATTCGAACTCACGACGTCACGAACAGTAGAGTTCAGCACCCCACGAACTGGGCTGCCACGACTCACGAGTGCCACACCAACCAAAACACCAACACGGAGCCGCACCAACACCAACACGGAGCCGCGCAAACAACAAACTGAACAGCAACACCAACACCAACACGGACCCACACCGACACCAACCCAAATACCAACATGGTACCACACCAACACGAAGCTGCACCAGCACCAACACAGAGTCGCACAAACACCAACCGAAACACCAACACCAACACAGAGCTGCACGAACAAGCCAAACACCAACATGGAGCCGCACAAACACCAGCACAAATACCAACACCGAGCCGCACACCACGCCGAAACGTAAACACTTGAAAATAGCGTGCGATATCTTGTGCGGCGGCAACGGTGACATTTTACCAGGCAGGGCTCAGGTTCACTGGGCCACGCCTTGGTAAGATCACATCACACCCGGAGCGGACCCCACACCAGCCGACCAGCGGATCACACATCTACGGAGCGGAGAGTGCGCGAGGCGTCACAGTCCAGCATCACGGGTCGGCCAGAGACGGACGGACGCGAGGGCGGACGGAAATAGGGGAGCCGCGCGGGACAGCAACGCACACGGCCAGACCGGAGCCAGCGGTGGGGCACCAGTTACGCAGCCATACCGGGGATTTTTTTTTCCCCATTTTTCCAAAAAATTTTTTCCCAACCCCTTCCCCCCCGTATTTTAACTCAAAAAAAACCTTTTTTTTTTAAAGTTTACCCCCCCCCCTCTTTTCAAGAAATGGAAGCCATAGCAACACTGGCAAGATATTTGCGGAGCAAACGTCACGGCGCCAAGGCAAATAGCCAGTCAAGGAGCGCCACGCACCGCCGCATCGGCCGTCAAAACCAGTTGAGCAAATAAGCACCTGCAGCGGCAGCAGCAACAGCAGAAAGCGCAACAGATAACAATAATTACGCAGGCAATCCCATCCGTGTGGGACGAACCGGTCCACCACCCGGAGCGGTCGGCGTCGGTGCCGGTGCCGGTGCCAGTCATTGCATCGTGTCGGCCGTCAGATGCTGGACCGCCCGCGTCCCCGACCCGACCCGACCCGGCCCGGACGGCGGCCTCCGCTGCCGCCCGACCCTTGCGGTCCGCCACCGCACCGAGGCGCTGGTGATCAGAGCCCTGGTGATCCAGCACCGAGCAGTGGCACCACGTGATGCAGCACCGCACAGCGACTGACGCCGTGTGATCCAGCACCCAACAGCGTCAGCCGGCGCTCGAGGGCGATGCGGCAGCACCACGCGATCCAGCGTCTCGCAATCCCAACGCCGCACAGCCGTACGCGGAATCACCACCCGGAACTAGAAACACACAGCGGAGATAAGCCGCTGCATGGCGGTGGTTTACCGGGGAACACGCGACCGCACACCTGCCAAGGCCTCGGCATCACGACACACCCGGCTCAGGAGGCGATCACGACTGTCGTCAGGCGGGATCACGACTGCCGTCCGGCGGGATCACGACTGCCGTCCGGCGGGATCATGACCCGCCGATCACACGGCTCCATCGCGGCTGCGGCATGTCCCGGAACGGTGGGATCAGACGCCCGGCGGTTCTCGCGGCGCCATCGGCTCGCTCGCAGCTCACGGCCGGGCTGTAAAGTCGCCACAGCCGTGCCGTTTCACGTCCCGCAGACGATCGGCTTGGCCGTTCGGGCTTTAGGGCGCATCGGCTTCCACGGCCGTGTAGAGTTCGTAAATGTATACAGGGCTGTCGTCATCCAACGCGCTGAGTCTCACCGTCAGCAGTGAGCGGTTCCTCAGCACGGCCCCGTGCGTCTCTCACCACCCGTCCTGCGCCCAGCCCGCCGGCAAACTGTCGCTGAGGACACCCAGCTGACCCGCAGATAGCCCGGCTGTCCGGCATACCTGGAGCCCGGAGACTGATCATCGACGCTGAAGAGACGTCGGCCGACGGGTCGCGAGCTGCGCAGACACACCGAGGGGGGGCAGCTCGGCGAACTGCGCCGACTCACGTGCTGGTTGGTTATTTGGACTCAGGGGCGCATCGACTGCGTTGGTCATACAGCGCCCATAACAATGTTAGATGGACAACTGCAGGCGATTCGCACAAACAGTAGAAGGCGAGCCTTCAGAATGCAGGCAGATCATCCCGAGCTCTAGTGCTGCATGTCGGTGAGGTGTGCAAGTCGCTCAGAAGCCGACATCCGAGAGATGGTGAACAAGTCTTGAAGCTGCCACGCGCGAGTGGTCGCCTAGGAGATCGCGGAGTGACAGCGGCTGCACGACTCCAAGACGGCCAGCCAACACACTGTGGGGACCAGTCGTGCACTGTGTGGGGACAAGTGGCATCGGGGAGACCAGTGGGACCTGGAAGACAAGCGGGACACCAAACGTGGAGAAATCCGGACACCGGCCGACTCGACGGACTCGACGGAGACCACCATTCGACGGAGACCACGACGGAGACCTCCACTCGTCCACTCGACGGAGACCACCGGCGTGTCTGCTGTGGCGCAACCCGGACACCGGCCGCGAGTCCGGCGGAGGCACCGCGCGGCCGGCCTTCGACCGGCCGTCGGCGGAACGAGACGCGTGAAGGCCGCTGGACGCGTGGCTGGCACGTCCGGCGATGACACAGCTCGCGTGTCGGTTCCCACAGTCGTCACGGCGGCCTCGGCGGTCGGCCCGGCTCCGCCACAACGGGCGCCGCCACGTCCCTCGGCGGCCGAGGTGGCGGGCTCGCCACCTCTGGCGCCGCGGCAGCGCGCCAGCCGGTCGCGCACACTTTGGCGCCACGTCACGTCACGATCGCATGCCAGGCGGGTGCCACCGCCGGGCCGGCTGCGCTCCGGGCCAGACGAGGCGCAGCCGCGTGCCAGATGAGTGACGCCGGCGTCGAGCGTCCTCCGCCTCGGGAGAAATTGGCCGTTCCGGTGTGGCGGTGCTGGCGCCGTCGCACCTCTGCCGCAGGAAATACGGCCACCGCATCCGGCTGTGCAGCTATTCGTGGCCATCACTGGGATTGCACGGTCGACATGGGCCATTATAGGGTTCTAATATGACTTTAGTACGTCTTTATGATGACTTTAAAGTATGAATATAATATATGACTGGTCGCTAGCGGTCGCTTGGTTTTATAGCCAGGGAATTGAATACGTAACAATAGACCAAGCGAACATTCCGGCTACCCTCAAAATGCTGGAAGAACATCGAAGTCCGCCGAGACTGTTCGGCAAATATCGCGATGCTAGTAACTGAGAAAGCGAACACCTCGCTTCAGCTATGGGAAAGACCGATATAAGCATGTCTTGACTTCACTTCATACAGAGTACAGCAGAATTTCTCAGATGCTTTTCACAATGTAATCAACTGTGGCTACAATTGTCACAGAAGCTGCCGTGACACTAGCACAGAAGCTGCTGTCACGAGCAGAAGACGAATCTCTACACTTCTTCAGAAAAATCTCTGAACTCACTGCGGTGAGGGCGACTCCCGCGCCTTCGACGTCTGTCGGACGGAGACGCGCCTACCTCGGGCGTGGCTCTGGCACGGGTGAGAGAGGGGGGCACACGTCGGAGAATGGCGCCCCCTGCACCGTCGCCGAACGTTAGCGGAGCCTGAGCGCCGGAACTGGCGGCGCCGGCGCCATGTGTGGTCGGCGTCGCGCCGCCCCCGCCGCTCGTGTCTGGACATACCATCGGTCACCACCGGCCACCGCCGCCCCCGCCGCTCGTGTCTGGACATACCATCGGTCACCACCGGCCACCGCCGCCCCCGCCGCTCGTGTCTGGACATACCATCGGTCACCACCGGCCACCGCCGCCCCCGCCGCTCGTGTCTGGACATACCATCGGTCACCACCGCCCCCCCGCCGTGTCTGACATACCATCGGTCACCACCGGCCACCGCCGCCCCCGCCGCTCGTGTCTGGACATACCATCGGTCACCACCGGCCACCGCCGCCCCCGCCGCTCGTGTCTGGACATACCATCGGTCACCACCGGCCACCGCCGCCCCCGCCGCTCGTGTCTGGACATACCATCGGTCACCACCGGCCACCGCCGCCCCCTTGTCTGGACATCCACGGTCACCAGCCACCCCCCGCCGCTCGTGTCTGGACATACCATCGGTCACCACCGGCCACCGCCGCCCCCACCGCTCGTGTCTGGACATACCATCGGTCACCACCGGCCACCGCCGCCCCGCCCGCTCGTGTCTGGACATACCATCGGTCACCACCGGCCACCGCCGCCCCCGCCGCTCGTGTCTGGACATACCATCGGTCACCTACCGCCGCCCCCGCCGCTCGTGTCTGGACATACCATCGGTCACCACCGGCCACCGCCGCCCCCGCCGCTCGTGTCTGGACATACCATCGGTCACCACCGGCCACCGCCGCCCCCGCCGCTCGTGTCTGGACATACCATCGGTCACCATCGGCCACCGCCGCCCCCGCCGCTCGTGTCTGGACATACCATCGGTCACCACCGGCCACCGCCGCCCCGCCGCTCGTGTCTGGATATACCATCGGTCACCACCGGCCACCGCCGCCCCCGACGCCACGCAGTCGCCCGGTCGGCGACGAAATGGGTGACGTCACGTATTTCAGCCGACGCGGTGAAACGCTCGTCCTAATCCCGTGCGGAACAATTCAGATAAGAAGAGGCAGGTTGGAAGGGCGATAATTTGGGTAATAATGAGTGGGTGGATCGCTTTCAAACAACAGACTGATAATGCAACGTTTCCTTAAAAGCTATCCACCTCATGGGCAGACGGGTGGCCGTTACGCGTCCATTAATTCACCAGTTTCTCGCTCGGTAAATCCAAATGCAGGAGCTTTGTTGGAAAAGCGCCACATATCTGGAAACAGTTTTGTTCAGAACAAGACGTGTTTTCACCAAGTTTTCACTCCACATCAATCGCATCCCAGAGACCCGCCGTGGTGAGACGTATCCGAGGGTGCCACTTTATGAAGTTGATTGGGGGGAATTTATGTGCTTGATGTCTTTTTTTCCGGAAGAGGCGCCATTGGCTGCAAAAATAACTCGTTGAACGGAGAGAGGGGGATAGGGAGGGGGTGGGATGCACCCGAGCATTCTGGGATGGCGCCTCCACAGACGCAATGGTTAACAGTCGTCTGATTGGGGGGAATACACGAGGGAAACAAATGATTGGGGGCTAGTTTTATCCCTCAGCGCATACAACGTAACGCCTCTGTGCACACCCACAGTTCCAGTCGCCCTCAGGTTCATGCAGAACAACTGGACAATGCACAAACATGCATTATGCGCATTCCATCTATACGTCCACAACTTAGCATTTTATTGTCATAGTCTAAAGCCAATATTTAAGGTCATCTACATATGACGCCCGTCCAAAATTGAAGTCGAACACGATGAACACGATGACAACACACGTCATGTGGGAGCGGCAAGTGAAGTCACCCGGGCTATCGGCGTCGGCCGTCGCCCGATCCGCGGACGAGTCCCCACCAGCGGGGACGGGGCCGGCCGGCCGAGACGCAGATTGCGCACGCGAAGCGGCGCGTCGCCGCCCCGCCGCCGACCGGCCGGCCGGCAACGCCCGCCCACGGCGCCCTCCATTGTGCAGGCGCGGCTGAAGCCAGCAATTTCAGAGCCGATTTGCGATTACCGGCGTCGTCACAGGCGTGGCGGCGGCGGCGGCGGCGGAGCGGCCGGCAGCACTGGCGGCGGAAACGAGCTGCGACTGGCGGCGGCCGCCCGCCACGCCGCCGCCGCCATTATCATAACGACACCCTGTTTCGGGCAGAATTTACGCTGCCGACGGTGCGTCGACACGACCCGCGACAGCCGTGCCGCAGAGGCACTGGCCAGCGTGCAGACGTGCAGGTGGCGTAGCACGCCGCCCGGCCGGTCCGGCTCCTCTCCCTTCTGCGCGCGCTGGCATTCACCACCTTGAAGCCATTGTTCAGAAGCCATTGCACTAACGCTGTGTCAAAAGTTCGGGACGTTAAACGTGGCGAAAGACGAATAGCAGATTATCGCTATCACGGGAAGATTGTGAGAGGGCACTGCCAAACGCGGCTCACCCATATTCAGGATACGATTCCATCACTTAAACGCGAAGCACGCCACCCGCTGGACCACACCGGGCGCGGGCGGGGCCTCGTGCCCCCGCTCCCGACAGGTCGGGCACCGACGCAGCTGCGATCCCACGGTGTCGTCGACGCCGACGCGCGTCGGCCGACGACCCGACGTGGACGGACGGCGTGTCGACGCAGGTGGCACTCCGGAATAGTCGCTGGCGCGCACCGAAATAGCGGGCGAGCGGCGGTGAGGGCCACTGGGTCGGGGCGAACGGACGGACCGTGAGACCGTGGGACAGATCACAGAGACCGCTGCAGGCCAGGCCACCAGGGCGGACGAGACCACGAGACCGAGCCCGGCCGTCGGACCACAGGCCGGGAGATCGGCGGGTCTTGGCATCGAAATGGTCCGCACGAGCAGACCAGGTCACGAGCAGACCAAGTCACGAGCAGACCAAGTCACGAGCAGACCAGATCGCGAACAAGCAGACCAGGACGTCAGCACATCAGATATCCACACCGAGAGGCAGTCTGACTGGCCTTCAGATCGGACGAGAAGCGACGACCGCACCACAAGACCAGACCAGGCTAGCCCGTGCGACGGGGCCAGGCGGCCAGACCAGACCAGATCAGCACATACCAGCCTTGTCATGACCAGTGGTCGTGGCTTAGTCAGACCCCCTCCCCTCGCGATCCTCCCAGAGCGACGACAGCGGTCGCAACGTCCACACAAAGCACAGTGTTCTCCGCCGACCCGCAGGTCACGCTGGTGGTCAAAGGTCAGCCGACGTCGCGACCACGCCACATCACGTGAGCTCACGTCGCTCAGCGGCGTGAGCTCGATTCCCACCGCAGGCGGAAATGCACCCGCCACCGGCAGCCCGCCGACCGGAGAGCACCTCACGACCTTCACGACGGATCCGCGTGACCAACACTCTCGGCACGCCGCTCCGTCTCCGTCACAGTCACGTCACGTGACGGCGTCTGTTCCGGCCGACTGCGCCGGAGCGGAAATATTTGGACGACGGCCGGCGACCGGAGCGGGGTGTCGATGGCGCCGCAGACGCCGCAGACGCCGCAGACGCCGCCGCCGCGTGCAGCAATACCGGCAGCGGCACAGCGAACACACCGGCCGTCATCACGGTCGACGACGGCCGGTGTGTTCCGGTGGCCATCATGTGTCGACGGAGCATCGAAAGCGACATCATTTAGGTGTATGGTTAATGTGCCTATCTATTGGCACATAAATCTATCTATATCTATCCACGTATATCTATCCATGTATATATATATATATATATATATATATATATATATATATATATATATATATATATATATATATATATATATATATATATATATCTATATATATATATATATATATATATATAATATTATATATATATATATATATATATATATATATGTATATGCATATGGTCGCTTCGGGTCACATTACGTTGATATGACGTCAGTCACAGTCTGAATTACGTGACACAGGTCGGAGCGACGTGACGCAGCAGACGGCGGACTTCCTGCGGCGGCGGCGCGGCGGTTCTCACATCAGTTCGTCTGTTTGTTATTTGGCCGCCGGTCGGCGCGCCTGCATCTGTCACGTGGCCTCCCGACAGCGCGTCAAGCTCGTGAGCGGAAGCTGCCCGCTCCGTTGGCGGTCAGCCAACGGCCGGCGTCGCCGGGCAACGCGGCGATCGGTTCTCAGTTGGCTATCGTACGTTTTGGTCGCATCAGCTGCGCTGGTTTCACGGCGCCCACGATCAGCTCCCAGGAACATTGGTTTAGTCTAGCATGACGCGGTTTTGCAAAAGAAGAGTGGACTTCCCACTTGAGGAAATGGACAAGTAGAACGGTGGGGTAACGTCACAGTAAAGCGACGTGACAAGTGTCGCGACAGCTTCGTCGCCCGCCCGTTGTCGTGGCGAACCCTTGGATCCCGTAGCTCTCCAAATGGCTCGCCGAGCCACGACCAGTCGGCACTTCAAACGCCCGGAGAGCACGTGAAGCACGTCGGCCGCACCACCGCAGAGCAGCGCGCGCCGGCGGCGGAGCGGAGCTGACGTAGGTGGGCGTACCAGACGTAGCGAGACGTACCTGGCCTCCGCGGACCGCCGACGCCTGCCACGTGCTGGCCGTTGGACGCGGACGTGGACGTGGACGTGGACGCGGACGTGGACGTGTGCGCGCGCGTGTACGTGGTGCGCCCGGCGGGACTTTGGTCGCCGGACGTGGCTGCTGTATACACAGATAGGGGCGGCGGCAAACGAGCCGGCCGTCCTGCGTCAATGGCGTGGCGGGGCGGGGCGGGGCGGGGCGCCGCCAGACCGTCGGCGACAGGGTCGCCTGCTGTTGCGCGCGCCGCATGACCCGGCAGAGTGGCCGCGCTGCCGATTTCGTGCGAATGGCGCCAAATCGGCACCGGCAGGCGGACTGTACCGTGGCGCAGGTTCTGAACGAAGGTGTGGCGACGGCCTACTACCGCCGTCGTGTGTACTGTCGCGCACTACCGCCGTCGTGTGTACTGCCGCGTACTACCGCCGTCGTGTGTACTGCCGCGCACTACCGCCGTCGTGTGTACTGCCGCGCACTACCGCCGTCGTGTGTACTGCCGCGTACTACCGCCGTCGTGTGTACTGCCGCGTACTACCGCCGTCGTGTGTACTAGCGTACTATCGCCGTCTGTGTACTGCCGCGTACTACCGCCGTCGTGTGTACTGCCGCGCACTACCGCCGTCGGTGTATGTCGGTGACGGCGGCGGTACATGTCGGTGACGGCGGCGGTACATGTCGGTGACGGCGGCGGTACATGTCGGTGACGGCGGCGGCATATGTCAGTGACGGCGGCGGTATATGTCAGCGACGGCGGCAACATGTATGTCGGTGACAGCGGCGGTATATGCCGGTGACGGCGGCGATATATGCCGGTGACGGCGGCGATATATGTCGGTGACGGCGGCGGTACATGTCAGTGACGGCGGCGGTATATGTCGGTGACGGCGGCAACATGTATGTCGGTGATGACGGGAACATGTATGCCTGTGACAGCTGCGGTATATGCCGGTGACGGCGGCGATATATGTCGGCGACGGCGGCGCGGTCGTCGGTGACAGCGGCGCGGTCGTCGGTGGCGGCAGCGGGGTCGTCGGTGTCGACGGAGCACGCGTCGGCGTCGACGCCAGCGAGCACAGGTGGATTGATGGCGGCAGAAGGGCGAGCAGCCAACACCTGACCGCGCACAAACAAACCGACAACCTTGGCTGCTCGCCGCACGCCCAACACCTGTCACTTGGCCGCCAATGTTTGGCGCCGACTTGCCGCGGGGAGCATGTAAGTGACAAGCGGCGAGCAAGGCCGCGAGTTCCGAACCCATAATCACTCGGCTGTCAAACGACGGCAAACGTTCGGCGGCTGGTTATTTGAGTGGGCAACGACCGTAAGTCGCCTCCGAACCTTGCGCGGGCTTTGCACGACCACGCGGACTGAGACTTTCATAGGTGGTGTGGTCAGGCATATTGTCAGCGGGGAGAACGCGGGGTGGGACTAGCTCCCACCACCACGCTTCGGCCGGCGTCGCTCAGGGTGGTCAAAATATCCTCTCCAGTGCACCATTCAACGATTCTTCTTTTCAGGCGAAGATACTCCCAAGGCACCGTCGACTGCACCCCTAGGCATCTTGTCAATCCATCTCGCCCCTTCAGACAAGCTGGCGCCCCGTGAAAATAGAACTTCCCACCCCAACGCAGCCTGTCGCTCATACACTACTGGGTACGGCACTCAAAGTGGCCCTCCGGTCATTCTCCGAGCACTTGGCACTACAAAAAATGCCACACGTTCTCAAACGAAGGGGCTTCCACCAGTGCTCACGCCTGATTACTGCCGTCGGGTTACACCAGAGCCAGAGCCAGCCCAGAGCGCCAGTGCTCCGCTTCGTCGTCCAGCTGCCGGAACAGACACGGCAGCGAGACCGCTCCAGACTCCAGACTCTACTCAGGAGTGCCCCGCAGACCCCATTTAGGAGTGCGCCTAGAGTGCCCAGCTGCTGGATGATGGCAAACCTGCGAACCTGAAGCCGTCAAGTGAACCTGAAGTATAACCAGTCGTCTCCGCCGGGGCCGACCGCGTTAGACGCGCCGCCGCCGCTGCCTTTCGAGCCGCGCGTGCGTGACCAAATCGGCGCGTCACTACTCGGATCGCTCGTGGCCGGCCGGCCGCTCAAGGCCGTGCCGTGGCCGTGAGTGGACGTCTGCACGTCCGCGGACCGACGGCGGCCACCGCCGGCACCCCCAGGTTCCCGCCGCCGCGCCAGGCACGTCCCGTCCCGCCCCGCCCCTCCCCTGGCCGGTGACCTGACGCGGCTCCGGTCACGTCGCGCGGCGGACCGAACTGCTCTCGCCGCTGCACGGCCCGCACGGACGGCGCCGGCTTTACGACGGCGCGGCGAGGAGGCCGCCCCGCCCGCCTCTTCGCCCGGCCGGCCCGGCCCCTCTCGCCAACCGGTCGGCGGCCATAAAGCCGGGCGTGAAGTGGCGAGCACCACTCGGCGCCGCGCAGAGATCGGCGCCTCGCGGCCACCGGAGCAATCGGACGATCGCCGCCGTCGGCGTCGGCGGCCCTGCTCGCCGGCTGCCAGTCACTGTGTCGCTGATAAATTCCCGGGCATGGCAGCGGGCATCGCCAGCGGCGGCGCCTACCTGTCCGCAGTCGGACACCCACCCTCCTGTCCGCACAGTCGGACACCCACCCTCCTGTCCATAGTCGGACACGCGTCCGCCTGTCCGCACAGTCGGACACGCACCCTCCTGTCCGCACAGTCGGACACGCGTCCGCCTGTCTGCACCGTCGGACACCCACCCTCCTGTCCGCACCGTCGGACACCCACCCTCCTGTCCGCACAGTCGGACACCCACCCTCCTGTCCGCACAGTCGGACACGCGTCCGCCTGTCCGCACCGTCGGACACCCACCCTCCTGTCCGCACAGCAGGACACGCGTCCGCCTGTCCGCACAGTTTGACACCCACTCTGTCCGCACAGTCGGACACGCACCTGTCTGTCCGCACAGTCCGACACACACCCGCCAGTCGGTGTTTCCTCCGCAAGACCGCCTCGCTCTGCAGCTTCTTCCTGGCCCGACAGAGTTCTTCAGGACTGAACCAAAATCCGCAGAACCAAAGCGAGCGCGCTCATCGGCGGCAACACGGCGACGGAGACATGCAGTCGCGCCGACCAGTCAGAAGGTGATGGGAGTCAGCGGCATGCCGGCAGCGGCTTGGGGATTAGCGTAACCCGTTTAAAGCCGCGGATCGCTGTGCCTCGACCATCACCTCAGCACAGCCCATTCCAGTGCAGTTTAGTTGACACCCCGGCCACCACTTCAGCCCAGCCCAGCCCAGTACAGCCCAGTCCAGTCCAGCTCACACCCCGGCCACCACTTCAGGGCAGCCCAGTCCACACCCCGGCTATCACCCCAGCCCAGCCCAGTCCACCCCCGGCCACCACTTCAGAGCAGCTCAGCCCAGTCCACCCCCGGCAACCACTTCAGGGCACCTGGTTCACATCCCGGCCACCACTTCAGGGCAGCCCAGCCCAGTTCACCCCCGGCCACCACTTCAGGGCAGCCCAGTCCAGTCCACACCACACCACACCACACCACGGCCACCACTTCAGCCCAGTCCAATCCACACCATGACCACCACTTCAGGGCAGCCCAGTCCAGTCCACCTCCCCCCGGCCATCACTTCAGGGCAGCCCAGTCCAGTCCACCACTGCAGGGCAGCCCAGTCCAGTCCGCACCCTGTGCACCACTTCAGTACCACACACACACAGTCCAATCCACACCACAAACGTACCCGGCGGGATTTTTCAGCCCGGCCCCTCGACCAGTTTCCTCATACGATCACCAAGCAGAACTACCGCCTGTTCAGGTCACCAGGACCTCTTAACAGGGGCCATAACCAAAACGAACTATCATGACACCAAAACATAATTCCTAACTAGAATTTACCAGGATCATACCGCAGGATTATGTTTGAGGCCTTCTCTCACAGCGGCTAAAAATCCGAACTCCTTGGCACGGTCTCGCCAGGGCCCACCAGAATCCCCACCATCGTGTTGTAGCTGGACTGCTCAGTACCCAGCCGCGCTCCCCAGCAGGCACCCTTCTGGCCTGCTGGGGCAGGTCCCACCACCTTGGGGGGGGGGGCAGGTCACGCCGACGCCAGACGAGTCGAAGGCGACCAGGAGACGCCCCCGTCGATGCGGCGGCGCTCGCGCACACACTCCGGAGCGTCGGCACGACGGCCCCGCTAAGATAGGGTCACCACCCAGTGCGAGACTGTGAGCTGATGGAGACCGGTTTGGTGCGGCGTGCACTGTCATATGCGGTGACCATGCCATCCGACCAACTCTCACGAGGGGGGGAGAAGAGGGGGAGAAACATGATGCTATTCGGCTGAATGTCGACGTCATTGATCAGCGCTGGAATGGCACGACGTGGAATTTATTGAATGAGGATCCAGATGGTAATTGGCCACGCAACTGGTTTGGTACCTAGATTCGCTGAATGCACATTGCATGTGGTCTTGACAAGAAAAAATACTGCACGTGCAGCAGATCTTGTTCTGTTGCTGTCGTAGCTGTGGCTGCGCAGCAAAAATGGCATGACAGAGACGACATATGCTTATCTGCACAGCTTCATGGCGCTCGCCTTTCTGCTCTGCCCAGTTGCAATGCAGTGCCCACCTTGCAATTTGCGTACGTCGGCACCGACACCTGCGCTGATCTCGGCGACCTGCATGACAAACATAGTGGCACTCGTGTCACATTTCCATTTACTCGGAACAGGAAGCAGTTAGGTATTCGGTACAGACGATACGTGACCGGTAGACAGGCACTCAAAATCGGATGAATGGCAGGACACTACTTCTTTTCGTAGGCTGGCATGCCAGATGAGCTCGTACCTGGCCCAGATTTCCAGGGACGCCTGCTTCCTGCAACGATGCGACTGTAAACTGTAACGTAGTTAGGAACCAGTCAAGACGGGATAGGAGATCACCGTGACCGAACGCCCGTTCCGTAAATGCACCAGTGACCGGAATTATACAGAGGGCGTTTCCGCTAGAGCGCGTTGCAAGAAAATAAGGCTTTCAATGGGGTTCTCGAGGCTCGTTGGATGAGTCAGGTCGGGTGCATTGGCTGTATGACCTAAGTTCGACTATTCGGTTGGTTGGTTGGTTGATTGGAGTTTAGGGGCGCATCGACCACATCGGTCATGCAGCGCCCATAGTTCGACTATTCAGTCATCAAAACCAAGCTTAAACTTAATTAAGCTTGCAGTTATGTAGTATTTATTGTAGTTTAGGGACGCATCGACTGCATAGGTCATATAGTAGTTAAATTAAGCTATGCTTCAGCTAAATTAAAAAGAACAATATTGACCACATAATGGTACAATGATATAATACCACACGATTTCCGACCGGATGAGGGAACCCCTCAAGCTGTGGTAGACGAAATTAGCTAGCAAAGAGAGGAGAGAGAGAGAAAATCTGAAGGGTGAAGTGAAGAGAGAGAAGAGAGAAGAGAGAGAGGAAAGAGAGTAGAGAGGAAAGAGAGTAGAGAGGAAAGAGAGTAGAGAGGAAAGAGAGTAGAGAGAAGAAGAGAGGGAGAGAGAAAGAGAGGAGAGAGGAGAGAGAGAGAAGAGAGAGAGGAGAAGAAAGAGGGGAGAAGAAAGGGAAAGAGAGGGGAAAGAGAGAGGAAGAGGGGAGGGAGAGGAGAGGAGAGGAAGGGTAGAGAGGGAGAGAGGGAGAAGAGGAGATGAGAGGAGAGGAGAGGAGAGAGGAGAGAGGAGAGGGGGAAGGAGAAGGGAGATGTTCTGTGAAATCACTTTCCGTAATCCTTTCAATCCTACAATCCTACCGTATAATCATCAATCAAATACCGAGACGAAGGGACAGATAAGCTACAGGAAGGAAAGGAGCCTGGGCGCAAACAAGAGAATGACAAAACATAACGGAACGGGCAAATGGAAGAATAGCCCAGCGACATCAGCGCGACTAATTCACTGATAGCATGCGCCCCCACCGGGACCCGTTCGGTGGCGCCGATCGCGCCCCTGCCAACCGCCCCACCCCCACCCCCGTGCACAAACAGGGTTGATGGGACACTAATCCGGAGCGGCCGGTCGGCGGCGGCATGCCGGCCACATGGGACGGCCGGGAGCGTAAATCAGCTGTGCTGGCGCCAGTGACGTCACCGGGCCAGCGGAGCGCAGACGGCGGCGGACGCGGACGCCGGGTCGCCGGGACGCCCTTCGCGCCCGGCGCCGCCGACGCCCGCCAGCACGCCGCGCGGGAATGGGAGCGTCGGCGGCGTCCAGCCCGAACGGCGATGCGTCTGAACGCAACGCAGCACACGCGGGGCGCGGCCGAAAAGCAGCTTCCATTTATTTTGTCGGAAAAATGTGCGTTTGTTCTGACGCATCCCAAACCGCCACTGGGTGTGCTGCCCACGAACCTAAACTTTCGACTTAGTCACTATCCCTTCGCCGAGGTGAAGGTCGCAGAGACTGTAAAATCAGTGCCTTTGATCCACCTCATGACGTTTTAGCCGGAGTACCTGTCTTGTGGTATTCCTCGCCGCGCCGTGATGGTCGGCTGGGCGGCCGTCTTCTCATTGGCCGTCCGGTGAACGACTTGTGACGTCACGACGCCCGAGGCGGTTACCCCCCAACCGCCGCGGTGACCCCGGTCGCGATATATTCATGTCGATCCCACAAACGTAGAACATGGCGGCTTCAAAGCAACATGACACTGCAAGATACAGCTAACGACTGTTTGGCCCCGAGGTGTGTCCATATTACCTATGATTACCAAATGCTTCCACACCACATCCCATGATTGTTAAATGATGATTGGATTTGACGCCTGTGGGCGCAGCGACTACCCAGTCATTATGCGTCCATTTTCCTAAATGACGAGCCAAAACTCCGGATAGTAGCAGGCAGGGATAGTTAGTTAGTTATTTGGGTTTGGGGCAGGCAGGGATAGGGTTGATAATTTTTCAATGCAAGGAAAATTACTCCAAAAACATGCTGGACTCCAGCATGTTTTTGCTATTCTAATATTCTATGCTCCGGCAGCCGTAGCATAGAATATTTCAAAAATTTGGACATTGCACCAGGGACAATATACACTCCGGTTAATACGATAGTCGAGTCCCTGGTAGCAGCTACGCCAACATGTCTGAGCGGCGGCTGGTCTTACACCTTACGATTCATCCTTGGTTGACTTCTGGGCCTAATCCTAGCCAATTTTTTGGTGCAATTGATTTCGATGACACCAACACTCACTACGAACTTGATGAAATTAGGGCACACAACGGCACCTGTCCAGCATCATCATCTAAAGCGTTACGGAGTACGTTGCAACAAATGCGCTGATTTGTTACGTGCTTGATTGACCAGTGCATAATTCACGCGCGATCATCCGGTATCTTTCGGATTCTATTACACGAAGCAGACAACATTCCAAGGGCGTACTCGGCTATCTGGACATTTAATCTTCTTCGAGCATGCATGTGGCTTCAATATCACCATGTATCAAATTGGAACGAACAAGCCAATTAATAGAGAATGCACAATGGAAGCACTTGCAAGGAAGATCACATCGAGTAACACTAAACACTAACTCACTGCCCTGATCAGCACCCTCCTGGTCATTGCATGCCATGTGCCGCGCTTTACGCGATGCAGAACGGCAGGAACAAGGATGTAAGTATATAGCGGTGCGCAACAATGCACAGCGCTGTGGACCTGACATTAGCGTGCGGTAAATCACCACTCAACGGTGTGCCGTGAGGCGCACCTGGCTAATAACGCAGCGAGTTGCGTCTCCGCCCCGCCCCCCGGGCGCCGGACCGCAGCGGCCGCCGCCTCGTCAGCGGTTTCCGCTCGGCTGGTCGACAGGCTTGCGGCGAACGTCCCTCGCGCCGCCGCGACGTCGAACGCGTCGGCTGCGCGACTGTGCAGGCTGCAGGCCGGCGCAACGGCCGCCGCGCCTGCTGAAGCGGCGCGCAGCGATTCAATTTGCGCCGTGCGTTTGTTGCGTCACGGGCCACTTGCCACCCGCGGCGACGCGGCGATGGTGCGTAGTGACCTGGCCTCCTCTGACAGAGGGAGAGAGGGGAGAGATGCGCCACGTGCGGCTCAGGCACTCACCACCCGCGGCGATGGTGAGCGGTGACCTGGCCTCATCTGACAGAGGGAGAGAGGAGAGATGCGCCGCGTGCCTCACTGGCCACTCGCCACCCGCGGCGATGGTGCGTGGTGACCTGGCCTCATCTGACAGAGGGAGGGAGGGAGAGATGCGCCGCGTGCCTCACTGGCCACTCGCCACCGCGGCGATGGTGCGTGGTGACCTGGCCTCATCTGACAGAGGGAGAGGAGAGATGCGCCGCGTGCGTCGCTGGCCACTCGCCACCCGCGGCGATGGTGCGCGGTGACCTGGCCTCATCTGACAGAGGAGAGGAATGCGCCGCGTGCGTCGCTGGCCACTCGCCACCCGCGGTATGGGAGCGGTGACCTGACATCACCCGACAGAGGGAGAGGGGGGGAGATGCGCCGCGTGCGTCGCTGGCCCTCGCCACCCGCGTGATGGTGAGCGGTGATCTGACGTCACCCGACAGAGGGAGAGAGGGGAGAGATGCGCCACGTGCGTCTCAGGCACTCACCACCCGCGGCGATGGTGAGCGGTGACCTGGGCTCACCCGACAGAGAGAGGGGGAGATGAGAGACGCGCCACGCGCAGTATGGGTGCAGTGATAACACCAGACCGTGGGTACGGGCGCACCATACGACTCGCTGGGTGGGAAGAAGAGTAGAAAGCGCTGGCATTTCCAGCCTTTCCGAGGAATGCAATCGTGCGGAAATTGCACCGGCATCTGCAGGTTGTGCATCACATCGGCCCCAGCACCGGCCCTGCGGGAGGCCAGCCTTCCCCCGATCCCACGGCCACAAGTCGTGCAGGCAGTCGGCCGGGGTATGGGGTCACGCCCGGGCCCGGCCAAGGCGCGAATGGTTTCTGCGCTCGCGACGCTCTAACGCCCGTGTATGCCCGCCAACCGGCCGGCCATTGCCAGTCGCAGATCTGGCCGGCGCCGCGCAGTCATTAATCGGCTCATTCTCGGACATGGAGACCATCTGCCCGTACTCGACATACCTGTCCTGGGTATTCGCCGACCATCCTGTCTCACCCGTCCTGGGTGTCCGCCGACCATCCTGTCCCACCCGTCCTGGGTGTCCGCCGACCATCCTGTCCCACCCGTCCTGGGTGTCCGCCGACCATCCTGTCCCACCCGTCCTGGGTGTCCGCCGACCATCCTGTCTCACCCGTCCTGGGTGTCCGCCGACCATCCTGTCTCACCCGTCCTGGGTGTCCGCCGACCATCCTGTCTCACCCGCCCTGGGTGCCCCACATCGCCGTCCGCCATCCTATTCCGCTCGTCCTGGGTGTCCGCCGACCATCCTGTCCCACCCGTCCTGTGTCCGCCGACCATCTTGTCCCGCCTGTCCTGGGTGCTCACCGACCATCCTGTCCCACCTGTCCTGGGTGTCCGCCGACCATCCTGTCCCACCCGTCCTGGGTGTCCGCCGACCATCCTGTCTCACCCGTCCTGGGTGTCCGCCGACCATCCTGTCCCACCCGTCCTGGGTGTCCGCCGACCATCCTGTCCCACCCGTCCTGGGTGTCCCCCAACCATCCTGTTCCGCCCGTCCACACACACATACACACACACCGTATCCGGGTCCGTCAGCACGGAACCACCCGGACATGCGCGCCGGCGGCCAGATCACACCGCGGGCCCCGGCGCTTCAGCGGCGTCCGCCGGGCCCAGCCGAACGTCACGCTTGGCATTGAGCCGGGCAAAGAAGCGGCGGAATGCATTTTTGCCGGGCCGCGAGCGCCACGACCGGCGGCGAAGCCCGACGGGCCGACGCCGGCGCGTCCGCCTCGGCCGACGGGCGGCGGTGTAGCGGCGGCGTTTTTCGCCGCGGTCGAGCGGCCGCCGGTGACGGCAGAGTCGCCGCCGTGCGGGAAAATCAGACGCGCCACACAGATTACGATCGCCAGGAAAACGGCCCGACCGCAGGTGGCGACCGCGCGCCGTCCGCGTCGCCGCCGCCAGGATCGGCAGACGTCACGTGTCGTCACGGCGCCACAGCTCGTCATCACGGCGCCACAGCTCGTCATCACGGCGCCACAGCTCGTCATCACGGCGCCACGACTTGTCGTCACGGCGCCACAGCTCGTCATCACGGCGCCACAGCTCGTCGTCACGGCGCCACGGCTCGTCATCACGGCGCCACGACTCGTCGTCACGGCGCCACAGCTCGTCATCACGGCGCCACAGCTCGTCATCACGGCGCCACAGCTCGTCGTCACGGCGCCACAGCTCGTCGTCACGGCGCCACGACTCGTCACGGCGCCACAGCTGCACGCACGCGCCACAGCTCGTCGTCACGGCGCCACAACTCGTCATCACGGCGCCACGACTCGTCATCACGGCGCCACAACTCGTCATCACGGCGCCACAGCTCGTCGTCACGGCGCCACAGCTCGTCGGCGCGGCCACGGCTGGAGAATGCGGTTCGGCAGGTGCTGCAGCCGCGGCATCAGCAACACGAACTTTTGTTTTGCCGCTGCACACCGCTTCTCCCAATTTACACCGCCTTGTATAGCTGGCTGGTTATTCGGGCTTAAGGGCGCATCGACCGTACTGGTCACCTGGCGCCTATCGCCTTGTAAAAGTGGCTGGCTATTTGGGCCTAGGGCCTAGCCGCGTGATGCAACGTCTGTCCTGGTCACATAGCGCAAATCGCTCTGTAAATTTGGCAACGCTAACGTGATATGAATTCACATAGCAGAGCGCGATCCACAACTCAACTTTGGTTCGCATCCCTGATTTACCTATTATCCACGGTACCCATGATCACTGGGCGCTAAATGACCACGATGCCCCTAAAACCAGAAACAACTAGTAGTGGCCGGCCAACGTGCGGCTGTCATGGTGACTAGTGACGAGTCGTCACCACTGATCCTGGCCAGTGTAGCCTGAAGCTGTCCAGACCAAGTACAGTCACCAGTGCTGAGAAAAAACTGGCAACAATTACAGCGGGGACCTAACATGTAATTTTCGTGCATGGCAGGGTATTAAGCGAGGGCGTTGAACATTCTTAGTGGCGTTGAACATGCAGGTAAATATGACGGACAAAAAATGACAGCAACATGCGAGGATGGCACATGTTTACATGAAGTTGATGAGAAATGCCATCAATTAACAGCACTGCAACTGGTAGCAATGTCATCGTTACCAAATGTACGACATGCTCGTTGGAGTTTAAGGGCGCATCGACTGCTTCGGTCATGCAGGATATGCTCGTTAAATGCTGTCGAAAATCACGAAAAGCAAACGCAGTCAAACCTCTTTCCAGGTGATCAACAGATGTTCGTTAGCTTTTGGTTTCCACGCGCATTTCACTATTTCAAAGCAATGGATCTCTGGCAAGTAGCATCAAAGCGAAAACATCATGGCCCCATCACATTGGTGCTACTTTCTCACCGAAGCTGCTCGAACGCGAAGTAGACCCACCATGGTACCAAACAGTCATGGCGCGGTTACGGCGGCGCAAAATACGAGCGCAGCGAAACCGTCATGACGCGGAATCATATCTGATGAGGTCATCACGGCGCAAGGCCGACTGGGATGGCGCCAAAGTGGCGCCAACCCGACCTGACCCGTGCAAATCGCTGCATCGATGTAATCGGAGCGAGACAAACTTCGAAACAACGAGCTAGCCGGCCACCGGCCAGCCAGCCCAACACGACGCCGTCGAATAGGACTGAAACGAGCCGCCGAACTACGACCACACACACACCGGGGGCGAGACGAGATCGGCCTGTGGTCGCCAGACTGTGACTGGGCCGCTCACAAAGAGGGCGACGCGAGGTCAATCTGCGGTCGCTCCAGGTGGCTCACTGTGGCCGTCCGCGGTCAGCGAACAAGGCCTTGCCAACCCCAGCCGAGCAGCTAGAGGCCCATCACCTCGACCACCGCAACGTCCGCACAAGGACTAGGCATCGGCGCCGGCTGTCCTTGGCTGACCTCCCACTCGTCCTCCACGCCGCGGTAGCTGCCCAGAGACGACAAGGAAGCCTTTTCCAGTCACGTATCGACAAACAGCGCTCTTGGGGCCGCCCGTTGCCCTGGCAACCGCGTCGCTGTCCGCCCAGTGTTGTACACCACGCCCGCGGAGCGACCGGCGCCATACAAGGCGAGCCACCCAGCCAGGCGCATCCTGAGTGGGCACTCCAATTAGCTGACTCACGCCTGACGGCACTCCCCCCACACCGCACACTCCCCCCACACCGCCGCCAAACGTGACGTCGCCGAGCCTCGCCGCTCTCTTCCCACGATCGCCGACGCTGCATTCCTTCACAAATGTATTGGCATAAATGTATCGGCGCGGTGTACTGATACAAATGTACTGGTGCAGTCGGGAGGAAGCTGACTGGAATCGTATCGCTTGCCATAGACGTTGCAACAGATGCATGCAACGTCTGGCACATCTGACCAGACGGCTGCAGGACCCGTCCGGCACATCTGACCAGACGGCTCCAGACGGCTGCAGGACCCGTCCGGCACATCTGACCAGACGGCAACGCTGCAGGACCCGTCCGGCACACCGACCAGACGGCTGACCAGACGGCTGCAGGACCCGTCCGGCACATCTGACCAGACGGCTGCAGGACCCGTCCGGCACATCTGACCAGACGGCTGCAGGACCCGTCCGGCACATCTGACCAGACGGCTGCAGGACCCGTCCGGCACATCTGACCAGACGGCTGCAGGACCCGTCCGGCACATCTGACCAGACGGCTGCAGGACCCATCCGGCACAGCAGACCAGACGGCTGCAGGACCCGTCTGGAACATCTGACCAGACGGCTCCAGACCGGGCTGCAGGACCCGTCCGGCACACCTGACCAGACGGCTGCAGGACCCGTCCGGCACATCTGACCAGACGGCTGCAGGACCCGTCCGGCACATCTGACCAGACGGCCCCAGACTGGGCTGCAGGACCCATCCGGCACATCTGACCAGACGGCTGCAGGACCCGTCCGGCACATCTGACCAGACGGCTGCAGGACCCGTCTGGGACATCTGACCAGACGGCTGCAGGACCCGTCCGGCACATCTGACCAGACGGCTGAGGACCCGTCCGGCACATCTGACCAGACGGCTGCAGGACCCGTCCGGCACACCTGACCAGACGGCTGCAGGACCCGTCTGGGACATCTGACCAGACCGCCCCAGGCTGGGCTGCAGGACCCGTCCGGCACACCTGACCAGACGGCTGCAGGACCCGTCCGGCACATCTGACCAGACGGCTGCAGGACCCGTCCGGCACACCTGACCAGACGGCTGCAGGACCCGTCCGGCACACCTGACCAGACGGCTGTAGGACCCATCCGGCACACCTGACCAGACGGCTGCAGGACCCGTCCGGCACAGCAGACCAGACGGCTGCAGGACCCGTCCGGCACATCTGACCAGACGGCTGCAGGACCCGTCCGGCACATCTGACCAGACGGCTCAGACCGGCTCCGTCCGGCACATCTGACCAGACGGCTGCAGGACCCGTCCGGCACAGCTGACCAGACGGCTGTAGGACCCGTCCGGCACATCTGACCAGACGGCCGCAGGACCCGTCCGGCACATCTGACCAGACGGCTGCAGACGGCTGCAGGACCCGTCCGGCACACCTGACCAGACGGCCAGACTGCAGGACCCGTCCGGCACATCTGACCAGACGGCTGCAGGACCCGTCCGGCACATCTGACCAGACGGCTGCAGGACCCGTCCGGCACATCTGACCAGACGGCTGCAGGACCCGTCCGGCACATCTGACCAGACGGCTGCAGGACCCGTCCGGCACACCTGACCAGACGGCTGTAGGACCCATCCGGCACACCTGACCAGACGGCTGCAGGACCCGTCCGGCACACCTGACCAGACGGCTGCAGGACCCATCCGGCACATCTGACCAGACGGCTGCAGGAGGACCCGTCCGGCACACCTGACCAGACGGCTGCAGGACCCGTCCGGCACACCTGACCAGACGGCTGTAGGACCCATCCGGCGCAGCTGACCAGACGGCTGCAGGACCCGTCCGGCACACCTGACCAGACGGCTCCAGACCGGACTGCAGGACCCGTGTACCGTGTCTTCCGACCGACAGCGTCTGACGGACAGCCGCCCCCGACCCCCAGACCCCTCCCCGCTGGACGGCTGTCAGACACCACGCAGCGGTCGGCTGGCGCCGACACGGGCCGACACGGGCCGACACGAGGCGCGGCGCCAGCCGAGGCGTCCGCGCCGCGTGCCGAGTCTGTCACGCCGCCCGCGCCGCCCGCGCCACACCGTCTCGCGCTGGCTCGACGCCGACCACTTTGGCACAGTCTCGCCACGAGCACCTTGACGGCCATACACTAGCAGGTGGCATTTCATCTCTGCTGGGGAGAAAGAGCGTGACGGTCACGGTGAACATGCGGAATGGCACGTGCCAAAGCGCAGCGGGCGCGGCCGGTGCGGCCAGAGCCTCTGGACCATGGCCCATCCGAGAGGACTGTGGTCTGGTCAGGTTGCCGACTCGCACGTTGGCATCGTTGTGCGACACGGGCAACATTAATACACAAGTTCCAAAACTTCGCGCATTCAGAGCACATCGAACACTTGGCCCATATGCTAACCGTGGAAATATAAACGTCCGACAACCGTTTGCCGATGTTCAGTCTCTGGAACAACTCTCCAGAATAGCATTTACCATTCCCTGGAGAGTAAACGTTTCCCGAATTAATTGATTGGAGCTGATGCGGCAGTAATTAATAAACAAACAGCTTTGGATGTATTCCAGAGATGGAGACTTCCCGTTTATCACGCAGCCGCATACACAAGGATGAAGTTCAACCGCCATACGATAGCTACCATTCAATCGCCACGGCCGATGCACATGGCATTGCTGGTGCATTTCGTCATGATGCGAAATGCCAAAAATAGCACTCGCCATGAAATATTCAAGCACACCAAAGAAGGAGGAAGATGAGATGAACACAATTTTAGGAAGTAGCCCCGTTTGGATTGGAGTTTAGGGGCGAGTCGACATCAAGGGCAACTTTGCAAGTAGCCACTTTCCGGAAGTACCATGGCCAGGCACGTTTTTGCCGAGCGAAGAGCTTAAAGACAAGACGCGGCGCTCCAGTATTAAGCGAGACTCCCAATGGGGTGACTAACCACCGGTGTGCAGTCGGAGTCACCCCTGCAGCGGCGTCGGCGGCGGACCGCACACCCAGCTTTACTGCCGGCAGCAGCGCCGCCGCCGCCCGTGTCGCCGCCAGGGCTCGTTCTCAACAGCTGGCGCCATTACCTGGCAGTCACGCGCAATCATGGCGCCGTCAGAGGCCACCGGGTGGCCGCCGGGTGGCCGCTGGGTGGGCCGCGGTG
Source organism: Imbricaverruca yamaguchii (assembly GCA_034440575.1). Classification (NCBI taxonomy): domain Eukaryota; kingdom Metazoa; phylum Arthropoda; class Thecostraca; family Neoverrucidae; genus Imbricaverruca; species Imbricaverruca yamaguchii. Next base: position 1,454,125 of record JAOTOL010001598.1, on the reverse strand, counting down.
GTGACCTGTGCTGCCAGTCGCAGGGTGGGCCGCGGTGGTGACCTGTGCCGCCAGTCGCAGGGTGGGCCGCGGTGGTGACCTGTGCCGCCAGTCGCAGGGTGGGCCGCGGTGGTGACCCGTGCTGCCAGTCGCAGGGTGGGCCGCGGTGGTGACCTGTGCCGCCAGGTCGCAGGGTGGGCCGCGGTGGTGACCCGTGCGCCAGTCTGCGTGGTGGGGTTCCTGCCAGCCGCAGGGTGGGCCTCGGTGGTGACCCGTGCCGCCAGAGTCGCCGAGGCCCACCCGGCGGGCGCAGCGGCTGCCGGGTGGGCCTGGTGACCTATGCCGGCAGTCGCAGGGTGTGCCGCGGTGGTGACCTGTGCCGCCAGTCGCTGGGTGGGCCGCGGTGGTGACCCGTGCTGCCAGTCGCAGGGTGGGCCGCGGTGGTGACCTGTGCCGCCAGTCGCAGGGTGGGCCGCGGTGGTGACCCGTGCTGCCAGTCGCAGGGTGGGCCGCGGTGGTGACCTGTGCTGCCAGTCGCTGGGTGGGCCTCGGTGATGACCCGTGCCGCAGTCGCAGGGTGGGCCGCGGTGGTGACCCGTGCTGCCAGTCGCAGGGTGGGCCGCGGTGGTGACCTGTGCCGCCAGTCGCAGGGTGGGCGGCAGTGGTGGTTGGTGGTTGGTTATTTGGGCTTAGGGGCGATCGAGCTGCTTCGGTCATACAGCGCCCAAGGGCCGCGGTGGTGACCCGTGCTGCCAGTCGCAGGGTGGGCCGCGGTGGTGACCCGTGCCGCCAGAGTCATCGAGGCCCACCCGGCGGGGTCGGACAGCGGCTGCCGGGTGGGCCGCGGTGGTGACCCGTGCCGCCAGTCGCAGGGTGGGCCGCGGTGGTGACCTGTGCCGCCAGAGTCATCGAGGCCCACCCGGCGGGGCCGGTCAGCGGCTGCGACAGGCGACTGTGGCCTCACCAGTGGGCGCGCGCTGCGCCCGACCCAGACCCAGCCGCGGCTGGTGGCGGTGCCAGACGTGACGGCGGTGGCACCGCAACGTCTGCTGGCCGACATGAGTCCAGAGACCCACCACCGAACAGGACGGCTCTCGAACTAGAACAGGACATCTCCAGCTCCTGAACACAACGAATCCAGAGCTCCACGCGCTTGGATCGAGAGGGCGAGGGGGACGAGAAAGGTTTTCGGCCGACACCTTCTATTCAACGCCATAGACGCAATGCTAAACGTCACGAAGTTTGAGGACACCCTCAAACTTCGCCCTCTCACGACCGCGATGGCGAAGTTTGAAACGCTACGCCTCGAAGAAAGCCCGTGTTCTGGACCAGAACACCACGGCCCACGTCCGGCATGGAACATGACCAGAACACCACGGCCCACGTCCGGCATGGAACATGACCAGAACACCACGGCCCACGTCCGGCATGGAACATGACCAGAACACCACGACCCACGTCCGGCGTGGAACATGACCAGAACACCACGGCCCACGTCCGGCATGGAACATGACCAGAACACCACGGCCCACGTCCGGCATGGAACATGACCAGAACACCACGGCCCACGTCCGGCATGGAACATGACCAGAACACCACGGCCCACGTCCGGCATGGAACACGACCAGAACACTGCGCGGTGGCGGCGCGCCAAATTTCGACGGCATTAACATTGAATGGACGGCAGCGCAATATCAAATGGGATCTGCAAGCGGCGACCCCAGCCATCTTTGACGACCATCGGGTCGTATCCCTCACCTCCACCCTGACACAGACCTGGCCTACCTCTGGCAAGAGGCGTCATTATTCTGACCGGGGCATGGCGTCATTTCACGTGCATCCGATCATACTATCCTTATATGCCAGAGTAGATAATATATCCTATAGAGTATCTAGCATTATAGCTATTTAGCCTAAAGCTGCCTATACAGCACCCATAATGCATCCTATTAAATGCTGCCATACTTCGGACACTCAGCTGAAGATCCAAAACTCAAATGCAGTGTCGAAAAACGTAACACTGGAGCAACGGTGATCTAAATGCGAGGAACACCATTTGGACGGGTAGGGTAGGGAAGGAAAACCCACAGAGTGCAAGCAGCCCACACCAGCCCACACAGTGGCACATCGTCGCTGACCTGGCCGTTGACGGCGGCGTCGGCGTCCGGTCGGGTCGGGCTGGATCAGCCGCACAGCCGGACCCGGCCCGGTCGTGGCCAGCCCGCCTCGGCGCCTGAACCAGCGGCGGGTCACGCGCCGACGGCCGCGGGGCCCGACCCGACCGCGGCGCCGGCGCGCTCGTTTGTCTCAATTAGAGCCGCGCCGGCCATGTGGCGGCCGCACGTGGCAGTCGTCTCTCGTCACGTGTGCAACGGCGCGGTCGGGGCCGGGCCGGGCCGGCCGCCGCCAGATAGCGCCACCTCATCAACACAGCCGGCCGCCTTCCGGCGCACTCGGCCCGGCACGGCGGCGACAAGCTGCGCGTAACGGCGGCGGCGGCGGCCATATTTGGCGGCGGCGCGCCCGCCGGCCGGTGCGGCCCCGGCGCGAGATCAGCGGCGCGCGCCGTGTCCTCGCGTGACAGGGCGCAGACGATGGCCGTGTTAACGACCGGTCGGATCGCTCCATCGGACGGTGACGGCAAAACGGGCCGGCGCCGACACGCACGCAGGCCGGCGAGCCGGCCGGCCCACGTCACCAGCCGAGTTTGAGCGGCAGGCAGGCGGCCACTCCGGGCGTGCCAATGTCGTCCGCGCGTGCGGCAGGCGGCCCTGCGGGCGTGCCAATGCCGTCCACGCAGGCGCCACTCCGGGCGTGCCAATGCCGTCCGCGCGTGCGGCAGGCGGCCCTGCGGGCGTGCCAATGCCGTCCGCGCGTGTGGCTGACAGCCAGCTCGGTCGCCACGCGCCAGCGCGCTGGTGGCGCGCTATTCATAAGTGCGCCAGCAGCGGCCGGCCGTCGAGTGCGGCACGCGGACCACCGGCGGAGCGCGCCCCGGTCGGCGCCGCTGGCGCGACCGGACCCGCGACCACGTCGGCTGCCACCGCCGCTGCGCCTGGCCGGGGAGACACGCTGTGCGAAACACCGCCTCCTGGAGTGTCACACGCGCTGAAGTGTGCGTACTCAAGCTGGGGTACTAGGGGCGCGTCCGACAACGTCGGCCATGTTGCGTACTCAAGAGGGGTTGGATGCCTGCATCGTGGAAGGAAACGCAAATGTGGATGATGTTGCCGAAAACAATCCCGGTTGTTTGAAAATCCAAGACCCGTTTGAACGCCGCAATAAATGACGTACTTTTCTGTGATTTATATCAATTCTGCTTCGCCACGCACGAAAAAAAGCAATGCGTGGTACAACATCGGCTTAAATCACAGAAAAAGTACGCTTCATATGGTGGTAAAGCCCTGGTGCTCAAAACGACCGGCGCAGACATGTCAAACGTGTAGCAGGTTACCGCAAACATGCAATGAACCTAAAATGACTCCCACTATCTCTTGTTGGATCCAATTAGGTTGTTTTTTTTCTCAAACTATCTACACATTTAGTACAAGGATCCAAGACCTAACACTACCGATTAATCCCTATTTCACAGGTTACAATAAAAAAACACCCGAGGCTCGAAAGCTTTGCTCTCTAGATATATAGCACAGCATTCCCAGTTACGGTTAGATAAAAGGCACCAAGCGATATCTCACCAGCTGGATGGCGTGAACAGAGCTACACATTGCTGTCTATTGTGTGCCGCCTGGTTCCTACCGGAGGTCATTGGTTCGACTCCAGGCCACCTCCCTCTTCCTCGGAGCCGGCGGCGATCCGCCGGAGTACTAGCACAAGGAGGAAACAGCTAACTTTGCTGGCAAATAAGAATTCATTCAGGCCAATAGTGTCATTGGAATTGGCTTCACTGCTACACGTGGTCATTCTGCTCGGTCGTGGGTGGTAGTAGTGTAGTAGTTCGGTGGTCGCAGCTCTGTAGTGATAGTGTAGTAGTTAAATGGTGATAGTTCGGTGGCGACAGTGTAGTAGTTCGGTGGAAGTACTTCGGTGGTGGGAGCGTAGTAGTTCGGTGGTGGTAGCTCTAGTGTAGTAGGTCGGTGATGATGTTGGTGTGTAGTTCGGTGATATTATATCGGTGGTGGTAGTGCACTAGTCATGTGGTAGAAGTGCAGTAGTTCGGTATTGGTAGTAATTTGATGGCAGGTCAATGGTGATAGTTCGGTGATTCAGGGCGCCCCGCACACACTGTCAATTTCCATCCAGGGTTAGTCTATTCCCATGGGGAGATGGCTTTACCCACGGTGGTGTTTCACGCATGTTGTGACAACCGGATCACAAACCACCCTACCAAGCGTCTTTCGACACATTTTGTGTCAACATGTACCAGCATAGGTTTGCAATGCCATCCTATCCTTATCCATGTCACGAGACATCCCACAGCCTACAGTCAGCAGCCTGGTATCAAGGGTATCAAGGTCAGGTATCAAGGTCAGCAGTTGGCTTCTAGGGACGGGGTCCCATTCCCGTGTTTATTAATTCGCAGATGGAACCCGGACAGCGTGCCAGACAGTGGGACAGGAGGTCAGTCCTCTCCAGCTTCATCCCCAGCCGTAGCCCACGGGACAATCCAGTTCCGTGCCGAGATCCACATCAGCCTTCCCCGATGGCGTCACACAAGGGCAGCGCCGGCCAGTACTCCGGTCCAGTCGCCACACATTGCACAACATGGCAGACGTCCGGTTCGGGCCCTGCACAGCTCACGGTCCACACAGCCGCCGGCTCTCTGCCGTCGGCTCGGTCGCATCCGGCGGCGTGCGTCTCCTCCGGCGGCGTGCGTCTCCTCTGGCGGCGTGCGTCCCTCCGGCGGCGTGCGTCTCCTCCGGCGTCTCCTCCTCCGGCGGCGTGCGTCTCCTCTGGCGGCGTGCGTCTCCTCCGGCGGCGTGCGTCTCCTCTCCGGCGGGTCGCCTGGAGCCGGCTGCCGCCTTCGCCGGTGGTCCTCGGCAGCCGGACCGCTATCGACGCGGCCGGACGCGGCGAAAGCGCCGCCCGTGCGGCTCGATCGGGTGGCCCGCGGCGGCGGGCGCCGGCTTCACCTCGCAGACACGCGACTACAAAAAGATCTGGACGGCCGGGCCACCGGGAATACCGGGCGGGGGCCACGCCGTCACGTGCGTGCCACGGGCGAGAAGACGACGCGGCGGCGATGGCGAGAGAGAAAGCCGGCAGCGTGCTGATAAAGCTGGCGGAAGCCGGCGAGCGCGGGGGTCACGCAAACAGCGCCAGAAGCAACGCGCTCGGCCGAGCCCGCCCGTCGGCCGAACAAAGCGCGCCGCGCGCCGCGTCACCGTCGCGCCCACTATTGCGGCCGGCCCACCCCCGGCGACGCCGCCGCCGCCGCCGCAGAGGTCAAGGGTCGGCGGTCAGGAGAGGTGAGCGGCCACGCGGCGCCGTACCGGGCCGGCGGCCGTGCACGCAGCGGCCGGCTGGGGCGCCACGACCGGCGGCCAGAGCAGAGCCAGAGCACGACCTGCGCCGGCGGCGGCGGCGGCGGCGGGCGGCCAGCCGCCGGCCGACCGCCGCCGCAGCTACAAGTGCATGACCGGCGAGCGGCCGCGATCGGCCGCGCCTCGCCGCCGGCACGTGATCGACCGACGGCGGCGGCGATCAATTCTGGCGCTGCACGGGCCTGTCGGCGGCGCGCCGCTTTACGAGCGGCACCGCCTGCCGCCAGCCTTGGGCGCGGCCGTCAGCAGCGGGTGCCGCGCCGGCCGAGGGCGCGGCGCCCGCGTCGGCGCCTCGCGCGGCGAACAAACGACGCGCCGCAGCGGAGCCAACAGCGCGCCGCCGCCCGGGCGGCGCGGCCGCCCCGCTGCGTGCGGCACACACGCCGACTGCGCGCCGTGATGGAGGCGGCATTCGCGCCCGGCGCGCATCCTGCTCCACGCCCGCTGTCAGTCCTGCCGGTGGGCCACATGTAAGAGTGTTTGGGCCCGCGCTGCACAATATCCGCCCGGTGTTGTTTCTTGCTTGCGCTTTCGCAGCGACAGGCACGTCGGATATACACAGCGGCCACAGGGGCGTTCGAAGCGGATGTTGCAGACATCCCGACGACATGGCCAAAGTGCAAGCTGAATCAACACCACCACCGGCTATTAGTCACAAGCGCTGTGGACGCACCCGACGTGGCGATAATGGCGCCAACAATTTCGATCCTGCAGAGAACGGAGCAAGCGCTGGCATTGTTAATGACAGCACGACATGCCTGGTCGGCGGTCCCGCCATAACTCATAAGTGAAGTGAAGGCGAACAGTTGTGCCCCTCCGGCGACCGCGCTACATCTTTGTTCCCAGGCCAACTGGTCTCAGAGAAGGAGCCACTCGGCGGCACAGCGCAGCTGCCGCGCCGGCCATGGGTGGTCCGCCGACGCGAGCCAGGTGCGCCGGCGTCGGCGGCCGACAAAGTGGCCGCCATTCACCGGCTGCTGATCGGGCACAGTGACGAGGCTGGCGCCGGCGCCGGCGCAGCAAGGAATGCGCCGAGTTGTGCTGTGGACTCGGCGACACGCCGCCGGCGAACGGTAGCGCGCCACGGTCGGGTAATTGCCGGGTCATGGACGGGCCACGGCCGGCCCTCCGAGGGCGAACCCGGCCGACAGACGGTGTGACAGCGACGGCGCACGGCCTCTCAACGGCGCATCAGTGGGATGGATACAGGACAGGATGGAAGGAGAGCGGACGAAGTGGGCGCCACTGGCTGGGTGGGGGAGGGGTGGGCGGCATGGGCGCTACTGACGTGGTGTACGTCAGTAGAGGAGGAGACTGGACTGGACGGCATGGGCGCCACTGGCTGAGTGGGGAGGGGTGGGGAGGAGTGGGCGGCATGGGCGCTACAGACGTGATGCGAGAGGAGACTGGACTGCATGGGCGCCACTGGCTGAGTGGGGGAGGGGTAGACAGCATGGGCACCACGGACGGGATGGCGAGGAGAATGGACGCCAGCTAACATGCCGGAGGAGGCCGTGGCTGATGGGCCGCGACCGATGGGCCCGCCGTTAGCCCCGAACGGATCCCAGCAGGACCCGTCCGCCGACCGCTGTCAGCGGCAGCCGCCGCCGCCTGACAAATTGCCCGTGCCAACCCCAGGGGTGCCGCGGCGGCCCCACCCGCCGGCGCGTCCCCACAAAAAATCACCACCATCACCGCCGGCCGAAGACCGGCCGGGGCCCCTGCGGCCTGTGATGGCAGTGCGCTGATCGCTTCACACGGGCCACGTGCGCTTGTCCGCCGCTCCGATCAAGGCCGGCCGCACGACCAGCCCGCTGCGGAATGCACTAATTGGTGGCGCAGGCGGGTCGGACCGAGACGCGCCGAGAGCGGCTTACACGCCCTCGTCGGCCGGCCGGCGACAAAGCCGCACCTTCCGCCGACGCCGGCCCGGTCCGGCCCGGCCCGGCCGACACTGCCGAAAAACAAGCTCGTCACCGCCGCCGGCCGGCCGCCACCGAAAAACGCCGCCGCCGGCCGTCCGTCCGAGCGCATCCGCACCGCCGGGCAACAGCGAGATGCGAGGGAAGGACAACGAGAGTGGGCAGAGAGGCAGCGATGAGAATAGAGAGATGCGAGAGGAAAGCAGCGTGATGCGTGAGAACCACGAGAGGGCAGAGGGGGGTGATGACAACAATGAGATGTGAGAGAACAGCGAGATGCGAGGGGAGAACAGCGTGATGCGAGAGGAGGTGGACAAAGCGGGAGTGATGAGAACACGAGATGCGAGAGAACAGCGAGATGCGAGAGGAGAACAACGAGAGTGGGCAGAGCGGGAATGATGAGAACAGCGAGATGCAAGAACAGAGATGTGTGAAGAACGATCCGAAGTATGACAACAAGTAGAGTGGAGGAAATGGTGGCGGGGAGGGAAATCAGCCAGAGGTGTGGAGAGCGATGTCTGAGGGGAGAGGGAGGTGTAGGTCAAAGGAAAGAGACGAGCGGAGGCCCAGAAGATGCGGTAAGGGAAAGTGGAGGACGAAGGGAGCAAAGGGAGCATGGCTTGGACTGAGTAATGAGTATGAAGATTAAAATTGACTAGGTGCAGCTTGGACAAGCTATAAGATACACCCCAGGCAAATATAGACAGCATCAGCTAATGTTTGGGGAAGACATTGTAGCTGCGGCTGCCGCCAGTTATCTGTGGGTGTGGCCGAGTTGCAGACGAGCCAGGTGCCGGTCGCGCCAGACAACGGTGTTCGGCACGAGAGCTGGAGAGGTGATCATCTCTGGTCGGTACGAGACCGGAGGTCATCATCTTTGGTCGGTACCAGACCGGAGGTCATCATCTCTGGTCGGTACACGAACTGGGAATGTCATCTCTGGTGGGTAGAAGACTGGAGAGGTCGTCACTTCTGACTGGAGGATGAGTCGGGAGATCATCTCCTCTTACCGGGAGGAGAGCTGGAAGCCATCACCCTGGCCAACGAGCTCATCGCGGTTGGTAAAGGAGAAGACCAACGACGGACAGTGTCCCCACTCCAGTGACCCCAGGTGACAATATCCCGCCCGTGAAGCCATGGAGGCATGACATGAAGGCAATCCCGTTGGCATTTAGGAGATGAGTAAAGGCGCGGCCAGACCGACTGATGCTTCGCACTGCTCCATACACGTATTGTTTAATCAGTTGTTCTGGGAGCAGCATAGCATGGCCAGTTCCAGTCGGCAGAGGGTAGAGCACTGAAAGACAGGGCGAAGATCGTTGACTGGCACCGGGACTAGCACGGGTATTGACTGGCACCGGGAGCGCATAGGACAGCTCAGAGAGGATATACGAACTGAAGACTGCCAGGAACCCCGGTTCCCTGCGTGGAACGCCACGAACCACTCCATCTAATCCCGATCACGTTTCGATCCTTGTCGCAATCACCACCCAAGTGTCGCCAAACCAGTGGTCGCCACTCCCGACACAATCCAAGTTGTGGCTTGGTTGTCATCTTCGCCACGACCACAGTAACGATCAAAGTCAGCATCAACGCAGCACTGGGCGCTGCATGACCAATGTAGTATATGCGCCCTAAAGCCCTAATAACTATCAACGCATCACCCCAGTCACGATCCCTCCGCCGCTCCTTGTCCCACCACGACCCGGACCGCATTACCCGCCGCCATCCCCGCGTCACGACTCGAGCCACGCTTCCGACCGAGGTCCCCGTCAGCATCCCTGCTGCGGCCGCCGACGCGGCCGTCAGACGACGCGGCTAACCAGCGCCAGTCACGACGCCGGCCGCATCCTCGCGGCCGCGCTCAGACGGGCGCTCAGACCCAGGCCGCGCTCAGACGGGCACAGCCTTCGTGACCACCGGCCATCGCCCGCAAACTGCACGGACACAAAGGCTGAACACAAAGGCGGCGGCCGGGGCGCGCGGCTCCGCGTCGAATGTAAACACCGACTGCACACGAACGGCGGCGCGCCGCCGCGGTGCCGACGCCGTGCCGCGCAGAAGCCGAGACAGCGCGGCGACAAACTCGCGCCGTCGTGCGGACCAGCAGTCGGACGGACCGGTCCGCGTCCGCGAAACGTGTCGGCGCCGCTGCGGCAATTTGCTGCGTTAATAAACTCGCTGTCCTTGTTTGCACTGACGGATGACCCGGCAAGTTTGCATTGAGCCGGGTCGGCGCGGCGGCGCACCTGCAGGCGGCTCCTCCCGACAGGCGCACCTGCGCGATGACCGGATTTCTTCGCGGCCGGTGCAGACTGCAGGCGCCCGCACACTTCGCCGCCTGCCCGCCACTCGCTGCAGTGCGCGGACGCCACCGGCCGGCGCTGTGAGAATCGCCACCTGCACCCCGTCCCACGGCCCACCCTCTCGCCCCGCAAGCACCCATCGCCAGCCGTGCAAGAATACTAATCGGCAGGGTTGGCGGCGCCGGTGTCTGACTCCGATTGACAACCGTGAGAGCGCGACTAGTTGTTGCTCGTCTTTGATGACACTCGAGCGGAATTGACGGCGCATACATAAGCGAGACACGCGCAAGGTCCGGGCCACTTTCCCAGTCTCCCCGCGTTGCTGCGACCACAGCGCTGCACGTCTGAGGCACCGCTCGCCACATGCCACCCATTGGGGTCAAGCGCCCAGGCCCAGTTCTTACAGCCGGCACAGACGGCGGCAGTCGCTTCGCCGTGTCCGCCACTATCTGGCCGCCGACTGTAGTGTCAACCGAGCAGTGACAACCGTATTAGCGCTCGTCGCCGCGTCTGTCCGGCAGGTGTGACTACGACACTGTCGGCCATAAGAAGTGGTCGGGCGGCCCTAATCAGCCGAGAGGCGGCGGCCGGTGGAGGCGACGACCCGCCCCGCCCCCCGCCCCCGGCAGCCGCAGCGTTATCAGCCACACATCGCAACACACGGCCGGCTCGGCCTGCACCGCAGTGCCGTACGCAACGTCAGAGCCCAGCATGACAATGTCGTATGCAAAGTCAGAGTCCAGCATGACAGTGTCATGCGCCACTTCAGAGTCCGGCACGCCGCAGTGTCGTACGCAACGTACAGGTCTAGCAGGCTGCAGTGTCGTTGCACGCTGCACGTCAGGGTCCAGTGTGACAGTGTCGTACAGAACGGGAGAGTTCAGCAGGTGCAGGCTCGCGGCTGACAGTACACGGCTCGTCGACACGGCTACATGCGGAACGGCGTGAAGTTGCACTCGAGGTGTTCGCCGACACTGCTGCGCGGCTAGCAGTAAGAACAATAATTTCCAAATTTGCGCGCATGCCTATGCATTTCCGGGCTGCCACTGGCAGCGCTGCTGCTGACGTGAATTGGCAGCGGCGAGATAATCGACTTAAAGAGCCGATAGAACGCGTCAGGGAATCTCAATCGCCACCCACTTCTCGTTACTGGCACATTCTACCGCTGTCACACACACGCACACTCGCTTCCGTGGCGACAGGGGCGGCGCGGCGCGCCCGGTCGCCGCGCGCGGGTCACCGTCCCTGCCGACCGGCCGCCGCCGCCGACGCAAAAAGCGCGCGCGGCTGACAACCGCCGCGCCACGGCGAGCGACGCCAGCCGTCGAATATAAATACCCGCCGGACGCGCGGCCGCGCTGACGACGCGCGGTCGGCCCGCACGCACCGCGCCCGGCGACCGGCCAAAAACGGCCCGCTGGCGGCCGGCCTAACGAGCGGTGGCGCGTCACAAAAACGGCCGAGTGACATACCTGAGCGGCGAACACGTGTTGCCGGCAGGTGCGGCACCAGTCGGCGCCGGGTGCGCGCCGACGGCAGACCCGCTCCAGGCTGGCGCGGCGGGAGGTGCTCCTCCGCGGCGGGCAGACCTCGCGTCCGGCACACGCGAGACTGCCGCGTCTCACCGCGCTCACGCGCAAAGCGAACGCACCGCGCCGCCCACGACACAGCGCCCGGCCACCTTCCCCACTCCGGCTGCGTGTCGCCGCAACTGGCGGCGCCCGGGCGAGCGCGCGCGCGCCGGCCGCCGCGTGTTGTGATTGGCTGGCGCCGGGCGACGTCTCGCCCCGAGGGCGGGCAAATCTCGCCGGCCGGGCCGGTTCAAGTACGCGTGCCGCCGCCCGCTGGAATGCCGACACTACTGCGTCGGAACGCCCTTGGCCGTCCATCGCGCCCTCATCGCCGTTCGATCGCCGCTCAATCGCGCCCTTTCTTCGCGCGGCGCTCGTGGCGCGCGGCGCCCGCTCGGGCCGCCTTGTTTGTTCGGTCGGCGCGGCAGCCGCCGGACGGGGGCGCTCGGCTTCTGCCGAGTCGGCGCCACTACATCGGCCCTTTGTCCTCGCAGAATGGGTAATGAGCGGGCCGAAATTGGCGCCTGCACAGGGTGTCGGTAATGTGGAGCTGGGGCCGGCACACGGGCCACACCTGTTCGCACCGGCCGGCGGGGACAGGGGGGAGGCCGCCCCGCCGCCGGCTCCCCGGGCGTGTCTCGCGACCGCGCCGGGAGCGGGCCGTGACCGGAAAACAAATGTTTCGACGGGGAGGTGCAGACGAGTGTCTCCCGGCGGCCAGGCCGGTAATTGCGTCCGACACGGCCGGGGAAAAGCCGGCCGGCCCGCGTGTGCCGCTCGCGTTCCCCGCTCCCATGAGCCGCGCCCGTTGCCGGAATAAATAGAACCGTGTCCGCTCGCAAATGTGGGAATTTCAGAAGCACTGGGGCGTGACGCTAATGTGGAACTGCCCCAGGTTAGACATGGACCTCCGAGAGAAAATCGATTATCGTCCTTCGGTCATTGGGGTGGTTATTTTGGCTTAAGGATGGATATGTTGACTACCTTTCACGTGTAGACAACACACACGCTTCTAGTGTACGACCGCAAACATACCCCATAATTACAACCATAATTATCTTACTGATGACGAATCCTTAACCATACCTTTCAAGCCGCTATTTTGTATTTTCCTCTTGTCGATGTTCCAGTGGTATCAATCCCACGACCATCAGATAATATCGTCGCATCGTAACTCACCCACCCCACGTCATCCCTGACATCCCACTGAGCTAGACAATATCTTCGACGTAATCACATGGCAATCCAGAAACCCTTCGCGAGTTCTTATCCACCTGTTCCCCAGCTGAATTTGTGGTACTAAGATGACATCATCTTGACAATCGGAACACCAATCAGCTGTCGTAACTCACTGTTGGAACCATGCTGGCATCATACTGTTCATCCATGCATGGCGGTTTTGTTGTTACGTTCCGTAGGCAATGTAGAAGGCATTAACAATTGCAAAATGGCATGCAATTATCGAATATGTGATCGAATGAAGCGATGTCGTTCTGCCCATCTACAAATTCGTTTCCTGACCCAGATTATGTATCGGGACATCAGTTCGATATTGGAGACACAGCTTCATTACATTCATACCGAGGCCATACCGGGGTTTAAGTAATCGATAAAAATGCTCCAATAGAGCTCCAAGAAGTAAGCGTAAATATCGCCCAATTTTGGTTTGTCTTTGCTGTTGAAAACCTTCCCATGTAACTGAATGGGAGCTGAAGCTATCATCGTGCAAGTTGTTTACGCATGATTGCGCCACTAAACGTAACATTTGAAGAACTAGAACAATCGTAACGGCAAACATTATTATTTAATCATCTTCCAAGTTTGATTTCTATATCGCATTGGATCACGAACATACACTATGAAACCTGCCGAGAATACACATGTAACAGACGCCCTGGAGCTAGAATGCGATTCTACCAGATAAAAATAACAAGATCAGGAGCTACATGGATCATTTTGCGCTCCGATTTCGTTGCCAATGTGAGTAGATTTACGATGTTACTTGAGCACATTCAGATTAAAAAGGAAACCATAAAATCTTGGAAAGCTTAGCAAAGCTTGATGAAAACTATAGCTTTTCTGAATGGTGGATAGTATTTCGCGTTATGTTTGCGCCAACTATTGCCTATTACTGTGCATGCACCAGGCGTGGAGTTTCGTATACATTTGGTGGGGCCTGAGCCCCAACATCCTTGTCTTAGCACCACAAATGTATTTCTATCTTAACATGAGACCCTGTGTGGTGGACCCAACAAACCATATTAGCGGAACTCATTGCCTCTATGCCTTGCGCACCACCAATCATTTTCGAACTTCTCCAGCCATGCTATGTAGCGAAGACAGGCTGCTTGAAAAGCGCATGCATAAAAAATCGCTAGCGAAGACCACGTGCATATTCATGCCGCACGTGACATTCATCTAATCAGTGACATTGACTTTGACGTACTTCATGGTGCTAAATGAAGTCCTCACTTTGAAAAACATTGACACTGAAACACGAACTAACATTTGTTTGACAGTCATGGTATGAAAACCATCATCACGTCCGAGTGACTGGCAACATTACCACCTTGACCTGATCGGACCTGGAAGGTCAACAAAAAGGGATCGACAAAAATGATTTCATAACATTGAGAGTTCAAAACAGGAGCCAAATCATTCCGTTGAACTGCATAGCCTGGTGGGCGGTCACATGAGGCATAGTAAACTGCTGCACTGCAAATGCGAAAACAACTGCAGCACGTACTAGATCGCATTTTTTAAAGCCAGAAACTTCAACAGAGAACTTCGCGACCCATCCAAACCCATAAACTACAAAGCGGCATTCCTTGTCGCTCCTGACACCTTGACAGCCAACGCTGTCTCCCGCGCTCACCAGCCACACCTTGCCACGTTAGATCCCCGGTGAAAATGGGATGAGTGTTTGTGTTTACACGGGCACTAAAACGATCGACCGTTGTTTCCCTCCGCCCAAAGGCGGGTCTCCGACGCGTCCTCGGTCACACCTCCCGCCGTGGAGCGGCCAATAATGGCGCCACGAAACGCTTGGTGGACACTAAACATAGCCAGAAGTTCGACACTGTGGCCACTGGGGGTTTCGTGAGGCTGGTTTTCTACCGGTTCTGTATGCGGGAATTTAGTTTTTTCTTCTCGGATTTCGATTAAAAAGTCTGACTTGAACAGCTGACGATCCATGGGTCTGATGGAGACAATCGTTCTTTAATCATTAAATGCTTCTAAGTTTCGAGAAAATATAATTTCAGTGCAAAGCTCGGGAAAATCGGTCTATTGGGAGAAGCATCCCCCATAGATCCGCCAGTTACGACAATCAACATTCCGTAAGCATGCGAAGTTTGTGCAGTACTGCATCAGATATTAGTCAGCTGTCCGTTTTCAATTCGAGCACCTGTTTCACGTATCGTGGACATCGTAGTTGTCATGCGCATTCCTGATAGATGGTCGACGCTTTATGTTTTGCAACATATGCAAGCTATTTTGTCCGGCTTGCAACATTTTTATCTGCATAATTTACAAGGCTACGATGTTGCAACTGCGCAGCACCTCTCCGTTTAAGGGTGAGCTTGACTTGGGTTGTATCTTTGTCGACGGGCCATGCATTGAAACATGAACGTCCATTCACGTTATAAAGTGTTGAGACTTAATAAGAGTCACCTGGGCCGCTCTGGCTTATGCATACAAGGGAGAGATAGCATAAGACTGTAATACAAATACTAAATGACTAATCAACACTATATCCCAAGTTCTAAAGGAACTATTTACCGCAGTATATTAGTCTCCCCGCCCCATCCCACTTCATCCACCCAGTTTCTCATCTATCCACTGTACTTCTTAGAATTTGAAGATACATTTATTGGACCTAAATAATTTGTTCACCTTACTTGTAAACACATTAAACGAGGGACTACTTCCCTCCCACACATCTCCAGGCAGCCATCCATTGTTCAACCACCCTTTGACTAAAAATATGTTGACGTTCAACTGTCCTACACCTTGACTTGCCCATCCTGAATTGATGCCCTCTATGTGATGCCCTAAATAAAGAGCATCATTCTGAATGACATTATCTAACAATTGCACCATCTGAAACATCTCAATCCCATCATCCCCAATCTTCTATACTTGAGTGAGCACATACCTCATTCCATAAGCCTCTCGCCATATTATATACTTCTTAGACAAATTATGAGTCTAGTACCTTTACGCTGCACTCCTGGCATACCTATATCTCACTGAAAGCATTTTTACTCGAGGGCAGCGAGTGAACCCGAAGCCTGCAGGCACCTCTATCCGCAACACGTTTTGATCGGCGGTGGGCGGGTAGATATTACCCGCAGGGTCGGGTAATTGTATCCACACACTGTGAGCTTGCTTTTGTATTTAGCCTCCCCAGCCCGGTAAGACCGCCAAACAACCTTCTACAGCGGGTAGTGAATTTTGCATACGTGTGTATTCATGTGTGTGGTGCTAGTGTTCCTGTACGCTCCTTCACCAATCCGCTGCAGGGGCTATGTAGATAAGTATGCTTAAAGTGCGGGTATTAGCAAAGCTTAATTACTAGCTTTGCTTCCAACCAGTGAAAAGATGAATTTGTATTTCTCTTCAAATCTTGCTGAATTACGCTCGCAAGTGCTAAATCATCATAAAATAAAACCAAGCATGACGTCATCTGTAATGGGAAGCGCCAAAGTATACCAGGCGCGGCATTAAGGGCACTATAGTATCGCGTGTCACGTGACAGCACCAAGCATGACGTGCCAGTACCAAGTCTGACGTGCGCCAGCACGTCTAATGCATGGCCCGCACCAGCATCAGATGTGACGTGAACCAGTATAATGCGTGACTCGCGCACCAGCATCAGATGCTATGTGCGCCAGTATAATGCGTCGCTCCCAACCAGCATCAGATGTGACTCGCACCAACATCAAATGTGACGTGTGCCAGTATAATGTGTGGCCCGTACCAACATCAGATTTGACGTGTGCCAGTATAATGCGTGGCTCGCACCAGCATCAGATGTGACGTGCGCCAGTATAATGCGTGACCCGCACCAGCATCAGATGTGACGTGTGCCAGTATAATGTGTCGCTCGCACCAGCATCAGATGTGACGTGCGCCAGTATAATGCGTGACCCGCACCAGCATCAGATGTGTCGTGCGCCAGTATAATGCGTGACCCGCACCAGCATCAGATGCAACGTGCGCCAGTGTCGGACGAACCGTGCGCCAGTATCACACATTACCTACATTGTCAATAGACGGCATCTTGATGCAGGCGGCGCCAGCGTCCCGCTGGCACGGCTAGCACCACTCCCACCGCTCCCACACACGCAACTCGAACGTCTTTTCGGCACCATCCTGGCCCTCCCCGGGCCGAGGTGAGGGGGCTCTGCGTCGGGTCGACGGATATTCGAGCCGTCTGGGGGCGCCAGACGGAGCAATAACAAGGGGGCGCGCCGAGCCGGCCGAAAAATCACCGGCGAATGGTGGCAATATTCCGCCGTGTCGGCTCTCATTTCGCCACCGGTCCCCGGCCGCAGCGCACACGAAGGGACAATCTGGAAACCCTGTTGGCTCAGGGACCGGAGCAGATCCAGGGGAAGGGCCCGCCAGGCCACATGGCCCCTCAAGGGCCTGAATGCCAGGAAAATTGGCCTATATTCACGATTTGCGGAAAGCTGTAATATTTTATTTGGAAGGCGTCATTCTAAGCCCAAGCTTAGGTGCTGTGCAATCCAAATCAGATTAGTTTTTGTCGATAAAATGCACTGAATGTTGTATTCTTCCCCATCCGGGATCGGCTGACTGTATCAGCCCCTGCTCATGGTCACGTTCAGTGTTGGAAAGGTGCAAACAGGCTCGTCCGCTCCCATGGGTCTACTACGCCTGCTGTGCGGGAGCAGAGGGGCTCGCCCGCTCCCATGGGTCTACTACCCCAGCTGTGCAGGAGCAGAGGGGCTCGTCCGCTCCCATGGGTCTACTACCCCAGCTGTGCAGGAACAGAGGGGCTCGTCCGCTCCCATGAGTCTATGACGCCAGTTGTGCGGGAGCAGAGGGGCTCGCCCGCTCCCATGGGTCTACTACCCCAGCTGTGCAGGAACAGAGGGGCTCGTCCGCTCCCATGGTGTGTTGAATTTGTGGAGGTTATGAACTGTGGAGGTTATGATACGCTGTAGCTACAATGAGACTGCTATCGGTCAGCCTCACCGCAATGCCGGCTCAGCGTTCTTCTCAGAAAAGATCAGCTTCATGCTCTTATAATCAGACAACAGATCCCCATGCTGTGACAATCACGTTATATTCGCATGGTTGCCCTTTGGCACACTTAGTGTAATCCGTATTGTCTTACATGCAATTCATAAATAGCGCAGGTAACGCGACTGAAGTCTTTTCTTGCCGAATAGCTTCAAAAACACTATTTGCCCATGCGCAGAAGCAGTGCAATGTTTAACGAACATATTTGCAGTGGAAATGAGCTCTGACATACAATAAATATACAAATACCCCGAGTAAATTTTCTCCTCTTTGAGCCTGGCCAATTTTTTTTAGTAGAACGAGTCCAAACACCAGAAAACCCTTGTTGCAGCTTGTTTACCACGCTGACTAGAAAGCCATCTTACCAGTTTCATTCCAGATTTAATGGGCAGCGCCAACAGAGGTCATGTAAGGAGGCATTTTGGCACCAAAATTTATATATTTTCCTATCCGAACAGGCCGCCAGACATCCAGTCAGATCCGGCCTCTTACCCGTCCCGACAAACACTGCCCGGAAAGCGCCCGCGTGTGGCGCCGGCGCCTACGTCAAAGCGGCTGTTCCATCAACACGCCGCACATGCAGTGGCGACGACGCCCAAGATCAAACGGCCCGACAAACAACACGGCGAGCGCAAATAACGACTCGGCACCTCCGCAGGGTACCGGTGGTGCAAGCACCCCGGAAGAAGGACATCGGCCCGTGAGGTCGGTGCCCTGACCTAGATCCGTCGCCACCCAAGCCAGAAGAATACTCCACGAATCAGAAAGCGCGAGCTCACCCCAAAGTCCTGGGAGTGGGTAGAGAAAAAAAAGAGGCGGAGCAATTGCAAGTTCAAGAGAACAGAACAGA
Organism: Imbricaverruca yamaguchii; assembly: GCA_034440575.1. Classification (NCBI taxonomy): domain Eukaryota; kingdom Metazoa; phylum Arthropoda; class Thecostraca; family Neoverrucidae; genus Imbricaverruca; species Imbricaverruca yamaguchii. The sequence continues at coordinate 1,435,723 of JAOTOL010001598.1, read as the reverse complement.
ACAGAACAGGACGGAGGAGAGAGAGGAAGGAGAGACGCAGGGAGAAGGGTCTGGACCACGCGCGGCGCCTGAGGGCCGTCCACCGGTGGCCAGATGGCTGAGTTTCTGCCCCTCGTTGCAGTTAAAACTTTGTCCAGGCGAGAAACGCTCTAATAATGGCTAGGCCAGCCATGATTGGCAGTGAAAGGTTTACTGTTCGGCCCGGTAATACCATCAAAATTAGAGCATTCGGCTGTCGATCTATGTGTGTGACCGCTGAAAGGGGGGGTCGGGAGCTAAATTTGGGGACCAAGCAATTAATTAATTGATAAGGAGAGCATGAATGTGGCGAGCGAATGTGAAGTGAATGAGGGAATGAACGTGAGTAGGTAGATTTAAGGATCAGCGGAAGCCGCTGGGGCTCAACACAGGCACCTATTTCGTGCGGAACATTGTACAAAATTATACTAATACTAGCGTCCAAAAAGTCCCAACACGGACATGTCAGTTAAACCAATGGTGAATGTCATTTTATTTTCTTATTTCAATTTTTTAATTATAATTTTGAAAAAAACCCTCACGTACCTATATGGTGTTCCCAAAACTTTGGCCTCGCACATATATAAATTCGTGTTAGGGACGGCAACTCAAACCAACATCACGACGGTTGGGGTTTGGGGATGTGGGTGAAATGGCGGTGAAAAACAACATAATACACCACTGACATAGGCACAATGAACAAAGGAGTGAGTTAGGTCCAGCCACCAATCAATCAGTTCCAGTTTAGTGTAGGCTGCATGAAGAATAAATTGTCCACACACATTTGACACACCCATCCCAGTTTAGCTTAGGTTAGGCAAAACCTAAAATACATTTCACACACCCATTCAACTCACTCACACACCCACTATTTAAAATACATTGTACACACCCCGTTCACACACCCACACCCCACACACCCCACCGACGGCAGAGCCCCACCCCTACAGTCACGCGTTTGGAATGCAACTTGCTCCAGGCTAGAATTTTGAAGATTGTCCTCACCTCATTGAAGGGAACCCAAGACCAACTGTATAATTCCATATTCATTAAGCGCAGTGTTTTATTTATCGTACAAATCCTTGAACTACGCTGTCAATGTTCTATTGTAGCGCATAAAATACGTCATGGTGTTCTTGTCAGACACTTCGTTTCAAATAGACTGATACAAAATATCACCTCCTATATCAGCAAAAAGCAACTTTGTCAAGCGTCGACATGAGTTACTGATGCATCTTGGGATAAGTGGATACACAACCATGGGTTCTTCTCGGTCGCCGTCACGACTCGGTGCACGCAAAACACACTCTACCTTCAATTTTGAATAGTGTGGGGGCCGCTAAATAAGAATCGTACCAGCACCATGGTATGGTACATACTACACCACACCACATAGTACATATCTGCCTACATGAAATGCAATTCCATATATAATATCAAAAATTGTCTAATGAATATCGGCATTAGCTTCATCCCGTACACCATGTCATCCGTGTAAGTGGATATCCTACATTTTCTTCACGTGACACATCAACCCAATTAAGCTCAGAACGAGCTATATCCTCAAAGAATGCCACTCCCATTGACCTCTGTTCATATCCGGGCTGTAAATATACATCTCCGTGGATTCTACGACAAACATGTATGTAAGGACAAATGTACGAATGCCAGATGTAGGCAAGCAAATGCACACATGCGTAAAAGTACGCATGACAAAAGTGCGTAAGAGCAAAAGTTCGTTAAAAAATGTACGTACAACATATGTACGTAAGAGCAAATGTGGGTGGAAGGGAGGGAATGAGGGGATGGTGAGGGTGAGGGTGAGGGAGAGGGAGGGGAGGGGAGAGGGAGAGGGAGAGGGAGAGAGGGACAGGAGATGGAGAGGGAGTGGGAGAGGGAGAATGAGAGGGAGAGGGAGAGGGAGAGAGAGGGAGAGGGAGAGAGAGAGGGAGAGGGAGAGGGAGAGGGAGAGAGAGCCAGTGTTTGTCCGCCTTCAACAGACAGCACCAAAGCGAAAGCGATCGTGCGGTAGGCGTGGCCAAGGAAACTCGACCAATGCAAGGGTTGCCAGACACGCCCGCCTCCCACTCCTCTGGTAGCTCAGTTGGTAGAGCGGTGGACTGTAGGGCTTTCCGGAGATATCCATAGGTCGCTGGTTCAAATCCGGCCCGGAGGACTTTTGAATACCTTCCACCATGCATGCAGCGAATGTAAGCTGGCACACTCGGTGGGGTGGGGCGGCGGCCGCCGCCGCGGAGGTGCCGGTGCTGACCTTCCCAGTCCTGGATAGCATTTATGGCTCTCAAGGATATCCTATATATGACATGGGCCATTTCCAGTCCTGGACAAACCTGTCTAGCTTTCAGAGGAACACTTGGTTCTAGACAGGCTCCACGATTTCTTCCAAACAACGCCAGCTCTTGGAACTCTGCTTAGATCTTAGGTGTCTCTGTTAAACCCTCGAGTGTTCTTCATAAGCCCCATGAGTATCACAGCCAGATCCGCTTTAGCTATCAGACCCCACCCCTCCTCCAGTCTCCGACAGCCTTTCGGGCCATCAAGGACATCCTAGATTTCAAACCAACTCTCAGGATTCCTTACAACCTTTGCTAGCCCCCGGGATTCTTTTGAATCTCGGGGGGTGGGATCTGTTCTCCTCATAGGGACTCCTTCCTAGCATCCTGGGCGTCCCAGTCCTCCACGCTAACGGCCGGTGACGATTCTCACTCGTAAGGGCCATCTCGAGTTGTCAGGGGCCCTTACTAGTCCTTGCCATTCCACACAACTATCGTTAGCCTTATGGACTTCCACTAGCTATCAGGGGGCTCTGTTAGCCTTCAAGGGTCCTCTAAAGCTGCTAGGGGCCATTCAAGGTGATATTCAGTTCTTGTGGTTTCAAGAAAACTCTAGGTCTGTGGCTGGCCCTCAATTCTTCAGAGCAATCACCAGCCAACAAGGAATTTTTAATCTCTCAGATGCCCTTGTTCATCCTTTAGGGACTGATATCACCCTAAAAAAATACCATCTTAGTCCTCTCAGTCTCTCAGATATTCTATACAGGGCCCTCTATTACTTTTAGAGGCTCACCACAGTCCTCAATAGCCTTTTCCAGCTCTTATCTCGAAGACAGTTCAGCACTGAAATAGGCCCTCATCAGTACTCTTTGGCTCTTAGGGGTGCTGTTCATTCCTCAGGGGCCAACTTGAATCCAAAGGGCATATCAGTCATCCCTGGCCCTCAGGCGTCTGGTTTATCTATCAGCATTCCAGCTGAGACTTCTCTCTCCACTTGGCATGGGTACTCACACAGTTCAAAACGTTCATAAAGTGTAAAGGCTTAATGAGGGTCACAGTGGCCTATCTATAAAAGGGCATCTATCAAAGATAGAAAAGTAAATGATCACACCCCAATCAATCCATTATCTCAGTTCCAAGAGAACTGTATATCACAGCCTATCTAGCACCACTCACCGGATATTGCATAACACACTCTTCAAGACTTCTAAACTCTTCCAATCAGTATCACATCCAGAATGAAGGTGCTGAATTCACTGCTAGGTACACCCTATGCAGTATAATATGATACTACTAGCATAATATACCTTATACAGCTATTATAATACTCAATTTATTAGCATCATCAAAAACATAAGGATCCAAGTTTCCAAAATAGCACCGGGACCAGCAACCCACACTTATCAACGTCTCTACCTTACCTACCCAGACTTATTTTCTTGATCTCATGTAAAGAATGTGACCCAGGTGACCTACCAATAATTTTCAGACTCAATCCATAAAGACATAAAGACATAAAAGATTAGTGCAACTATGAGCCACAAGGGCCCTTCTTGGTTGCACTCTGTACACTCAACCAGTTGCCCACCAAATCCGTTAATCAGCCCTCCCTGTAATACTGAAAAGCAAGCCCTCTATTCTTATAATGATTGTCTATGCTGTTTTTAAAGATGTTCAATGTTCTGCTACCGACAATGGTTTCTGGCAGCTGGTTCCAGTGTTCTACTACCCTGTTGGTGAAGAAAGTCTGTCTTAACCTTGTTCTGCTGTGGTTAACTTCAATTTTGAATTTATGACCTCTAATTGCATCATTTCTGTTAAATTCAAACATTTCCCCAATATATCCCCTATCCAGACCATGGACAAATTTAAAGACCTCGACGAGATCCCCTCTCAGCCTTGTATATCTAAGTGAAAACATGTTCAATTTCTTCAATCTTTCCTCATATGCCAGGTTGCTTATACCAATCCATGCCTGCTTAAAGGGGACCGTACAGTGCAGATCCATTTAGCATAGATACCACCCAATCCACCAACCCTTAGAACTCCCCAAAAAATTATTTTGCAACCTAAAATAGTTGTTCACCATAATTTTCTAAAAATACATTCAATGAGGGCCTCCCCACATCACCAGGCAGACCATTCCACTGACCAACAATCCCTTGACTGATGACCCATTATTGCTTAACTGCCCTACATCTTGTTCTGTGTATCCTGAATTGATGACCCCTACGTGATAGTCTAAATATAAGTGCATCATTCAGATTGACCTGACCTAACCCTTTAATAATTGCATACTTCATCTCGCACGGCCCATGCCAGTTCTCAGGGTGACGTCTGCACCTTTCAAAGGCCCTATCCACACAGGGTTAGATGCGATTTAATATTTCCTCGGTTATATCCCCGGCGATCAGAGCGGTCGAGTCAACGGCCCCATCGGACTCGCTAGGGGGCGGGTGCCCATTCACGCATTGGAATTGCCACTGCTTTTTAACAGCCAGTGCTCTACGGCTTTATAAGCCCTTCACGTAGCACCGGGAACCATCCGCCTCGACCCAGATCATCTCCGTAGCTCGAGGTCCTCTTTATCGGCCTGAGACCCGCTGTCAGCTCTGAGCCGCTCTCCATCAGCGTGAGTCAAAGCCGATCCAGTGGCCGTGTACGTCCGGCCCGGGCCCCTCCGTCAGCTCAGGGACTCTCTTTCACGGCTCAGAACACTCCCTGGTCAGTGCCCCTCCCCTGAAAAGCTTGGTATCTCCTCTAGCTCATGACGGGTTCATTGTGCGCTTTCGACCCATATCTATCCAGCGGCCTTACTCGCCGACTCTGGCCGGGCTGTTATACAGTTTGGGACCCCTCCACCAAGCCAAGGGGACCTTGCACAGATTGACCCCATCGGTTGGCCACAGGACTCTTTCTGACCGCCAGAAGTCCTCTCCAGCATGTAGGGTCTCCTTCGTCATCTCAACAACCCTTTCTGGCGACCCAAGGCCTTTCCGGTAGGCCGAAGGTTTCCTTTCAAACCCTAGTGCCCTGTTCATCAGATCTGGAGCTCTTTCAGCTCGGAACCTGCCGTCAGCCCACGAATCCTTGATATCGTCTCAGAGCCCTCTCCGTCAGCTCAGGGGCCTTTCCAACGACCGGGTACCCCATCCGTCGATATAGAAACCCTTGACGTTAGCCCAGCCAAGGGCCCTCGATATCTTTCCGAGGGCACTCTCCGTTCACTCGGGGCCCTTTTCATCGGTCCGGGACGCATTTCGTTATTCCGGGGCCCCTTTCTTCGGTCCAGGGGTCATTGGGGACCATGGGGCACTTGCAGGCCCCTCAAAACGGTCGCCTGGAGGCTATTTCCGACCCTTTAGGGGGCTGCCCCTTCCCACTGGATACGTCACTATTGGGGCCTTGGCTGCGTTTCTGAACAATGCTTACCTTGCTATCCCTTAAAAACCGCAATAATAAGACGTCCTGACTCCAAGGCTAGCATGCAAGCAGGTAAAGTGCTGACATCTAGTGGTGCCAATCGGTTACAAAGCTTGGCAAACTGACGGACTATATTGTCGGATTCAGCCAAGCTGTCGAGAGGCGCAAGTTACATGGCATGCTTGAGGAGGTATGCATAGGTGATCAGTGATTCCAGGGTTCTGGCTTCATTAAAACATCGATATTGCAAGATTCCATGGGTCATTCATTAGATGAAATGAATCATTGGAGTACAACTGCCACATTGAATACATCTAACTTCAACCCCTAAATAGCTACATGAATCATTCCACTCAGACCCAACCACTAGGTTTGGGCGCCACCCAAGTAGGATCTTGTTTGGCCAAGGGGAAAACTCATCTTAGATTCAATAGCCATCATGTAATGCCATGGGGTTAACTTTTAACTTCTCAAATTTGTGGGAAACCACCACCTGGACCCTAATTTTCATCCCCTGGTAGCATCACATCTATTTGCAGTGTCCTGAAGTTGAGAACAGTCCTGGCATTTAATTACATTTTCAACACCACCATCTTTCTCACATCATGTGCGTGCCAGTTCAGCTTTTTTCATTAGGCTATGAAGAGGGTTGGCAAAATCCTGAAAGAAGCTAGTTTTCCCATGCCAGTAGTGTTAACCAGAAAACACATTTACTAGGAAAAACTGCTACCTGCATATCTCATTGATAGGGGAGGAGACATCAGGACCATGGAAAGGATTGATCTAGGATTCGTCATGGGAGGCACTCATCTGGAAAAGCACAAATTCTTTGGATAGGTGCCACTGCAAAAGAAACTGGATAGGTGCCTTCAGAGCTGAAAACTCATTCAGCAGGGGGCAAACTTGAGCCTTCCCAGAGGTGCCTTAACTGTACTGGAGAGGTACCACCTTCCATGGGGGGAGGGTGCATCTCCAAATGCCCCCTGCATTCACCCCTGATGACAGACACCAGCATGACCATCATTTACTTTGACATCTTTACACAGTGGAAGTATACCTATGTTTATATACTTGTGACCTGAATGTCACTACATGCTGTGGTATCTGTGGAACAATACTGTAAAATAACAAGTGCCTAGTCTTGTATGAATATTTTCACATGACAAATTCATAATTTGTCATGGTGACCTACCCCTCCTTTGTAGACCAAACATCTGCAACCTCAAGTGTCTATACATAACTCCAATCCTGGAAGATATAATTATAAGGGTGGCAGAAGCCACCAACCTCCAACAACTCTTTACTAGGTATCTGCATGCATCCATAAACATGTATTTATGCAAGTTGCCTTTTCACAGACAGGTCTACATTCATTCAGTAAGTAATGCTCGCAAGGCACATCCCTATTCAGGAAGTTCCAAATAGCACATGGCAAATAATATGTGCTTTGCCATGTTTTAAAACTGGATGGACTTGCAACACTTTTTTAATAATAGCCATTATCATATATCTAGTACATATTGTTCCTGCATTACCAGAAATCATGAACCACTCCAAGCTGTTGGGGGATGGAGACTAGAGTGGTCCCTTCAGAGTTACTAGTGTATTGGCTACCATCAACATAAAACATTGTTGGTGAAGCTAAGCAATGCTGGCACCTGGTACAACTCCAATTGTGGATACAATTAGTTGCTGCTAAGGGACAGCCAACACTCTTCTTGATATTCCTTGGTTGCTGGTTTCATTCTAATCCTGTAGTTGCCATATACAACCTGTTCTCACCACCTGGAACATCTCATGTTTTGGGTAAATTTGCAGTTGAAGGCATTTTATATTTCTTGTAATTTTCTTTTCAATGCTTTGGTTATGAATGTGCTTAGCATGTGACCACTCATTTCCTCTGCAAATGCATACTTTTCAGTTTATAGGTTAGCACTCACAAAGGGTCAAAAATTGGGTAAGATGGCATAAAAAGTAACATTCAATATAAGCTTTATAATCATAACCCAACCTAACCTTCCATGTAAATTTTTTTATCAATGGAAAATTTCCAAACAATTGGCCTAAAAAAATCAAATAAAACCTGGCCTAATCTAACCTAACAAAGTATTTTTTAAAGAAAAAACATGAAATATTGTCCATGGTTTACCAAAATGTTCCTTTTGAAATTTGTACATGACTCCTAACAAAGGCACAACTGAACCTAACCAATTTGCATGCTTCATGGAGGTAAAATGTGTGCAAATCTTGGCTGGTGGTTAAGTTGAACTGCTGTAATACACAATCTACACCCTCCAAAATTAGCTACCAAGACTAGGTAGGTATGTACCTACATTAGAATCTAGGATGACTAGTCTAGTTCAGGTTTCTAGAACCTAGTTTCTTTCATGAAAATTTAGGCTAGGTTAGGTTAGGTTAGGTTGTGCTACATTATTTCTCCATATTTTGAATGCTACTTTCTATGCTTATTACTTATTGGGTACCTACTTACTGTGGGTAATCTTTAAGTATTACCCCTCACACTTCCTTTATATAAATGATGCATCTGAGTCAATGTCATCTGACTGCCAGTCAGCTGTTGATGACATCACTCAAATGTACATACACACCTCCAGCAAGATGCAATGAATGGCCCCACAGCATCACCAGGAATATTTCCAGGGGGAGAAGGCATAACCAAACCTAATCTAACACTGGACTGGATTGTGGCTTTGTCACACTTGGCAGCTAAGGCCATATGGCATCACCTGCCTCTCACCCTGACAGTAAAGGCAGACATGATGAGGAGTCAAACCACATACCTCTGGTGTGCCAGACACTGCTTCTAATCTAACACCAATGTAACCAAACCTAACCCTGAACAATATTCCTGGAGATGCCTTTGAGTCACTCAGTGCACCCAGATGGGGGTGTCTTGGTAAGTTTGAATGTCACCAACAACTGACTGGCAGCTAGCTGATGATGGCTTGGATACATTTTTTAGATAAAGGAAGTGTGAGGGGCAATACTTGAAGAATATCCTTACTAGGTAGGTAGGTACCTACCTAACCAATTCCAAGCCCATCCTGGGTGTTATTTTGCCTTCCAACTGAAAAGTACATATTCACAGAGGAAACAAGTGGTCACATCATGTTCAACACATTCACAAATATTGCATTGGGAAAAAATACAGGAAATCATAAATTACCTTAAACTGCAAACTTACAGACACCTCTTTGTAACCGATGCCAATTAAGCGTTTTACTTCACACCATTTGACGAAAAAAATCACTGTGGGATCCGGACATACAAATCAGGTTTGGCGACGCCCACGCCTTCGTTATGAAAATCTGTATGGTTGCCTCATAGTAGGTATATTAAAGAAGGACTAACTGGGTCGTCCCTATCTTGGAGCCAGCATTTTTGTTTCATATAATGCAACGGTTGCGCTGTATTTGGCTACAAAAGTTCGGATAAACACGACGTCATGGTATAACGAGCAGAATAGTAGCTGACGTAGCTTTCTCATATGTTTCGGATGTTCCAGCTTGGTGATAAATTTTTCTTCCAGTAAGATCCGTGTTTCACAAAAAATCCATTGATTGAGCTCATTTGTAACACTTTTTGTAAAGTAATTACATGGAAGGATGTTTAACCGTATTGAATTAGCTTTAAACTGGGGGCGGATAGAGTGTGTGTGTGTGGGGGGGGGGGGGCACTGGAGGCATGTTCTTTAGTATACTCTGTGTTTCATCGTGTAATACCGCGCCCGTCCGGCCGGGAAAGGTCGACCTTCCTGGAAGGCTCAAGTGCACCCACCGCTCAGCAGACTTTTCGAACAGAGGCGCCCTTCAGAGGGGAACATGCTCCTCTTGGAAAGAAAAGACACCTTCCCCACAGAAAAGGGCCCATTCAGTGTGCTTGAGTGCACCCTCTCCCCTCTCAACGGACTTCCAGACAAGCTGCCACGCCCCTCCAGGTACTTTCCCAGCGGTACTTTTCATGTACCCCACCTCACACACCACAAACAAGTACCCAATGACAATTCCTGGATCCACCTCTGGCTTTGCTCCGCATTTGTTTTCTTTTCAGAAAGTGCTTCTCACAAATGATTTATCAATGAGATCGGATGTATATGGAAATACATTACCAGTTGAAGTAATGTGGAGGGAAGAAATTTCAACCAATCCACGCGGTTTAATTTGCTAGTCGCGTTCCAATGTCGCCATTACACTCGCGATTCTGATTGGTCCACGTTCAGTTCACTTTCACACAAGGCGCGGGAGATTGTTTTCGTTAATAACACGTGTGTCTGGCGCAGTTCGGTGCTGAGGGCTGAGGGTGTTGGTGAGTGTGCTCCGTGGTTGCTTCTGCATCGTGTAAGGAGTGAGCAGAGATAGCATTGCTGTTCTTCATAGCAAGCTCTTTATTTCACGTGGCTTCCGCCTAGAAATGAGGTGCGTAGATTGAATCGAGCATCATTGCCGACTGAAGACGGACCAGAAAGTAACCCAAGAACATTGCGTTATACCTAAGATAATCTAAGAACGGTGGGTTATACCAAAGATAATCCAAGAACAGTGCGTTCTACCAGAGATAATTCAAGAACAGTGCGTTATACCTAAGAAGATAATCCAAGAAAGGTGCGTTATACCAAGAACGCATCGTGTTCGTGTCGCGCAACCAATACCAAATTAAATGATCGTGTTACTAAAGCACCTGCTCTCCGTCTGTCTTGTTCATGCTCTTCACGGCAGTATGACTAACGGCCTGGTGGATCATTACGAGGTACTTGGTTTGAGGAGAGGAGCTACGCAAGATGACATTAAGACGATGTTTCGGAAGCTTGCGATTGAGTACCACCCGGACAAGAATAGTTCTCCTGATGCGGAAATCAAGTTTCAAGAAATCACAGCTGCATTTGAAGCTCTCTCGGGTTCTGCCAGGAGACCATCGCAAGATATGCATTGGACCAACCAACTCGCTGAACGCTTCCAGAAATTTCGGCGTGCCCAGTTACGGTTCCAGCTCAGCGCCGAGGAAATCCGAAGAGCCGTGAATAATTTTTCACCGTCAGATAATTTCGACACCGCCAGTGTTGTAACAGGATATTATGTCCCGCCAGATAGCATACATCAGATAGAAACTCCAGACTATGTCGAGAGTCCTGGCCAAGACGTTTTGCACGGCGAAGGGGAAGTGTTTGGATCCATAGCGTGTCGGACTATGTATGAATTTGGCGTCTAAGTTGTGTCTTGGCACACCCGTTTTAGCTAGCTCACGTGCATTGTACCTTACGCAGGGTTGCAGCGAAGGAAGAAACGCTTCCGCGCCACTTATGCACGGTCTGCTCAGGATGTTGTGCAGATGTGATTTATCTCCTGGCAGGTGGCGTTCGACGTGTTATCGGTTCAGCGATGCAACCCCAGGGCTGTGTTTCCGGTCTTTCGTATATGTCGAGATTTTGTTGTGTTCGTGTTCGAGGTGAGATGCAACCTGAAGGGACCTCGACTCGAGGTTATCCTGATGCGTGGCCGACGCAGTCGATGCGTCCTTAAACTCCAAGGGCTATTTTTTAACTGACTACAGTCAAACCATGCGAGATGTGTCCAGTCTCCGAGTGGGACGAGTGGGCTCTTTTGGCCATGCATCTACCTACCTCAGTAATGTCATTGTCGTAATGGTGTGTGCATAATTGCATTGTCAAACACAGTTGCATGTAGAAACCGTTTTGTTTTCATGAATCATCATCTACGAAGCAGTGACTTGAATAGCATGCTAACTACGACAATTCCCCGCCCGCAGGGATGGGATATGCTCGTAATTTTAGGGCAATATCGGTTAAGCTAACAAAGTTCCTGGGATTCGCTCACATTCCTGGATCAGTTGCTTCCCCTCAATTAAAAAATCGTGTCCGGGCCCAACCATCAAGTGCTGCATGCATGGTGCATCACTCTCCCCCGATACTACTTCAGGATGCTCCTCAGTGCTCCCTACGGGATGGCTCATTATTATTGTCTGATGGGGGTGCAGCTTTCAAAACATCTTTGTGGGCGCCAGGGGTGGTCCGTGGCACCCAAGTGAGATGAGGCAGAAAAGAATCGCCGGATTTGGACCAGTCTTTCATACCCATTATTATTTTATGTTAAGATGAGTATGAATAACTTAATTTGGCGCTGCAAGCTGCCAAACCTATCACCATCGTTCCGAAGTCAGAGGATTTGAACCCTGTCCCTCGTGTTCAAATGCTTACGAAATTGCCGGGAAGTTTTCACATATGAAATATTGAGGTTTTCATATATTTCCATTTCATAATCCTAAATGGCTGGCATACAGCCACACAATATATATTACATAGACTTATCCATATGTATATATAATGATTATTATTGTTATTCTTGTTATTGATTATTTCAGTGCAAAATACGTGAAGTTAATGGGAAGCCCCACATCGATGGAGTGCATGCTCGATGTGTACCACATGTCAAAAGTCCAAATTATTAGTGGACAGAGCCAACATTGAGGGGGCACTTGCCCTCCAAAAATATACAAAATGAACACGCCTGGTCTAGATGTATATGAATGAAAAATGGAAAACAATCCTGAAAACCAACTGCAGGTTCCGTATCTGCACATGGGTGATAAGGGCATGCTATTCCAACCAGCATTAAGTGCTTCCGCTAATAGCCTAAATAAATATATTGTTGGCGCCTTTTCCTGGCCGGGTGGGTACCACCTTCCCATGGGGAACATTCCCCAGTACTCCCACCCCTGCTTACGCCCCTGCACGAGTGTGGAGGAATTATGTTGCAATAGTTACTCTACTTGCTAACTCTACTTACTAACTCTACTTGCTCCTACACCTGCTACCCGGCCGTGACCTTCAGTTGGCCTGTCTCATCATACTGCTACTACCCGTGGCATCGCGCGGTTCCTGTGGCGCTTGACATGAATGCAGTCAGCGTGGGTCCAAGCAAAAAATCCTAGTGTTATGGAAAATACGGCTCATATTCGTGCAGAAGATTCTTCAAGCTTTCAAATGAACCCCATTTTGTCCCATTTCGATGGTATTTAAGATTGAAAATATCGTGTGGAAAACACGGAAGTTTCACTGGAGCTCCTACGGGACTGAACGATTGGTTACCGATTGCCAAACAATATGGGTGCAGCCTACCCTGCGCTTGTTACGAAACGAAAACTTACTATATGGCGATATGTGCGAGAGGCTAATCTCTTCCGAGCGGTAATAGAGCTGTTTGGAAGCTAAGATGTAAATGGTGTAATTGTAAATGAGCTTCAATTTGCACCATAATTATGAGTCACCAATGCATATTTCGATCCAGTTGTTCAAGTTTTCGATTCTCCAGTGCATGGAAGCATCATTTTATGAAAATAACATACAAAAATACTTCCCAGCTCTACTCAGGTGAGGCACTGCCTTAGTGCCTTACATGGGCCGACCGCCTCTGGTGGGTGCACATAACGCTGTTTTTTTTTGGCATCCCTACACATGACCGATATGAAAACGGAACAAGTGATGCATCCTCCGGTACTGCGAAGGTTATCGTTACCCTAATTGCGTTGCGTGGGAAGAATCGACCAAAAAATATCGTGCCGTATCGTAGATCCGTGGCGACGCCCACGCACACATGCCCACGCATGAACATGCTTTTAAGCTGCGGCCAAATCTAAACTACTCTATCTTGGCTGTACGGTTGATGATTCAAGGTAATTTTGCTTCGCCAGTCTGTAGCAACAGATAAAAGTTAGTACAATCTACGATATTTTCAGGAACTTCGGTAGCTTAGGAGCAGCTTCAGTCATTAAAATTATCTGCTAAACCGTCTGTTCCAAAGAAACAAGCTTCAAAAATGGCCATGGCGAGTAAGATATGTGACTGAGGTATTTTACAGCCGGTCACGGAAATATGTTCCAATACGCCTTTACAATGGCTGGTCACCTAGGACGTATGCTCAGACGCGCCACATCAATTACTGGTAGGCTGTCCCGCTTCACGAGAGAGGGCTACCACTGGACTCCTGTCGACATGCAAAAATTGGTCGCTATTGATTTTCCTGTAATTCTTGCAAATAAGTGTGGAACGGCACAGTCTACGTTCCTAGTGGAAAGCCAAAGCAAAGGTATACTGGAAGATGCTTTTGTGACCGACTGTATATACGCACAGCAGATTTGTGGAGGCACATCGGAGGTGTGCATCAGGGCTGGATGTGCGCCCATGAAGTAATGACGTGGCCAAGAGGGAGGCGAAGTGGGCAGCCGTCCCCCCACCCCCACTCGCGGGACCGAGGGGCCCTCCAGGAGCTCATCTCGAAGGGCCTGCAATGGCGCCAGAAGGCGCAGGAGCAGATATATAACCGAATAAGATAATTCAAATGCATCAAACAGATTTTGTACGAAGATTCCTGGCACCTGAAGTTGTCCACCCTGAGGGCTGGCGAGGGTCGCGAGACAAAAGAGAGCTGGAGTGCGCATCCCAGCCGGAAATGGGCGCCTCGGTTGGAAAACACTCGTAATAGCTGAGGAATATCCAAGGCCTTCAGGAGCAATCGCTGAATCACAGTCGGCCTTTCTCAATCACAGACACATTTTCTCGTCTGGATCGCAGTCGGCCTTTTCCAGTTGGAGGGCACCGCATCTCCATTGGAAGGCGTGGGGGCACATGTCCCCAGTTTCCCCCAGGATCCCCCAACAGCTCCGGGTGAGCTCGCAGCGCCCTGCCGCAGGGGTGACGTGGCGCCGCCTCCAGCAGTCTCAGCCGGCTGAGGACAGCTCGACTGGACGCCAACTCTGAGCCAATGCGCTGCTTCACCTTTTGCCTTAACCCTTTCGCACTGGTGCAGCTTGGCTGGAATCGATAGTCTGGGAGACCACCTGGCGATGAGGACTGGATGATCACGAGGGCTGATGGCGCCACACCGGGCGGCAGCGCGCAGGAGTGGCGGGAAGAATGGAGGCGTTTGCCCTGTGTCCTACGTGAGCAGCGAAACTTCTGAACAAGATGCGATTAATGAAGCTTGTGAAAATATCAATTTCTGACATGCTAAAACATCCGAAAAGCTTCATAACATTTTCGTAAGTTTTCCCAACTGCTTCATATTCGTAACTAGCGCTGTTTATGTGCGCGGGTTGATGGTCCAAGACTGGAGGCGTGGTCGGACTGTGCATCGGCGTAGTCAGACACTGGCGCAACTCCCCGTCCTCCTTCGCAACCTCGTCCGATCTTGGCACCCTCGAATGCTGGCTGGGACCCGCAGCTAAGTCATGGCTTGGGTCGACGTCTGGAGTACGGCAGCGCAGCTGTCCGACACACTTGGTATCGTCATAGCGTTCCACGCTGAGTCATCAGCTTCGCAGTCTGCATAGCTTCCACGCATCATCAGCTGCCACCATCAGCGCAGCTGTCATAGCGTTCCACTTGGCTGTCGTCCAGCCCACCTAGCTCCGGCCTGCAGCACAGTATCTGTCATAGCGTTCCACGCTGAGTCATCAGCTGATCACCATCAGCTCCGGCCTGCAACACAGTATCTGTCATAGCGTTCCACGCTGAGTCATCAGCTGCTCACCATCTGCTCCGGCCTACAGCACAGTCTCTGGCATACTGTTCCACACTGTAACCATCAGCTGCTCATCTCAGCTCCTGCCTGCAGCACAGCATCTGGAATAGCGTTCCACGTTGAACCATCAGCCGCTGGTGTCGCGCTCCGCATCCTTCACCGGTCTGCAGCATTGTTTCTGGTATAAATAGGATCGTGAATGAGGAACTTTGGCACATACAGGATCGCGGCTGACAAAGTTCATCGCCCAGGTGACATGGTCAGGGTCACTGGTGGATGCAGCCGTCAGCTTTCAACCGCTTTGGAGAGGCCAGATATCCGCAGGTGGGTGCCAATTCAGCATGTTGTTTCCTCCAGCTTCTCAATCAATTCGAAATGCGCTTCTAATAAAATTGCATTATGATGTTCATGAAAGCAAACTGCTTGTTAAATAATGAGTATTGCCAATTTTTGCAACATGAATGCATCAATCTGAATGGAAGATGGATAGTTGAAATGGCTCTTGGATAGGCCAGTGATTAGAGTCCCGGCTTAGGTATCTTACAGAGAACCATCTTTGTCTTCAGGCCACTAACCACTATTACACTCAAGCTACGAACCTACCCCACATGCCGTCCTGCATCATCGATGGAAATGCTCACAGTGCCACCTATAGTGCGAGAGTGCAAACTGGCAGCGCCACCACCCAGCATCTCTCAGCTGATCGCGGGGTCCAGTGACGGCCATCGAGGAACAAGAGAACACGCACCTTCCGTTTGACACTGGTGAGAGGCCCTAGGCGTCGTCACGGCAACGGAGAAGCTGGGCATAGGCTGCCCCCGGAATCGCAAATTATCATCGTTCAAATGCGGCGATGGTTCTGTTCTTCCGGATCAAAATTTCATGAATTACGGAAAAAATTTGACTTCCCGTAACCATTTACGGTCCTAACCTGAAACGAAGGTCCGGCGACGACAGTTTCGGAGACGATGTCTGTGTGTCAACGCAAGAAGGATGTGACGTGTGCGGCCGTGGGGAGTGCTAGCCTGGATTGTGCATGCGAGTAAGATGGATTAAGTAAGTGACCAATGCAGGCTTTCATCAAGGGAATGATGCCACAAGTTCGTCTGTACCTATGTCTCACGCTGGATGAAAAACACACCAACTAAAGTGACTTTGGATAATATTTTAGAACAAACAATTGAATAGTAATGGATCGGTTTCCAGAAGCAATAGCGCAGCCAGGATTTTCTCAAGAGTGGACCGACCAAAAAACGTTGCGAAACAGAAAACACTTTCTGTGCACTTCGCGCGCCGAAAGACATTGGCTTCCACTGGGCTGGGCTAGCTGGCCCCCTTCACTGCACGGATGTCCGGAAGTTGCTTTCTGACTACGCTGTAATTTTAATCCGCGCCGTACCGAGGGGTCTTCAACCGCCCCCCCCCCCCTCTCCCAGGTCTTTTTTTTCGCGGATAGTGAACGAACGGCGCGCGGCAGCCCGCCGAAATTTGGCACACCTTTTCCCACATCAATTTGGCATGTTATGTCAAACTTTTGAAGTTAGGTCATCCAGGGTCAACGACCTAATCTAGGTCAAGTGAGGTCACCTCCAAAAAAGTGCAACCAGCCGTCACGCTTTAACGGATACCGATATTTGAATGAAACTTTCAGCACTTGCTTATCTTTAGAGATACAACAAAATGTAGGAGAGGAATTTTTCTCCTTTTCCGTTTTTGACTACTTATAAATTTTGCATACTTGCCTATTAGAGTTCAAATTGAAGATTCTGGCTAAAGTAAGCATTTTTATGACAGCAATTCGACTTCCAACGTTTCTCGATCTGCTCTACGCACCAGAAAAGGAAAATAAAGAAAACTTGAAAGCTAAAAATTTGGAAACTTCGAAGATCTTTTTTTGTGGGTGAGCGGGGGGGGGAAAAATTCGTGTGGCCCTAGTCGATTTCGCTGTCCATTTGATTCCAAATACTTTTTCTCAAATATCCCAAAAATGAACCTCCTACAGCCAAAAAATAATGTAAGTCGTGAAAAGTCGTGAAAATCTAACCCCCTAGTGACATCACTTTTGGGGGAATTGTTTAGAGGGGTGGACCCGGGCCCTACTTGTCGAGCGCTTTCCTATGACACCCCTTTCGTTTTCGTGCGACGCTTAGTTTGGATTTTATAGAGGGTTACTATCCCCCGATACGGGGTGTGAGGATCTGACCGGAGAGACGCGGCGCATGCGACACATGCGTTTAAGACACATGCGAATTGATCAAGTTCATTTCGAATTATAAGCAGCTGTTCGTGAAGTAAGAATTTCCTCTTCACATCTCCATAGATCCATTAGCATATCCAATCATACATTATGCTTAGTGTTAGTCTCTGAACTTTTCATAATGTGTATGTGGGGATATGTGTGTGGTCTGGTGTAAGGATGAAATTGCACCCATACACTGAGCTGTAGTTAGCATTGATGTGATAGGATGAGATATTTTGTACGACATTGTTCGAGGAGCGCCAGTGCGGAAGCCCCTGGAGGAGAGCCTTCGGCTGAAACTCCGTGGAGTGGCACTCGAACACACTGAGGATACGCGTTTTCCTCTCAATGTACGCCTATGCCTCTGCGAGTGGCGCCTTTTGGGCTAAGAACCCGCTGAGCGACGGAGGGGGGGGGGGGGGGGTTTACTGGATCCTCACGAAGGGGTTCCCGTTCAGAGCCGCCACCTTTCCATTGGGAGGGGACGTGCACCCAGTGCCCCCTGTATGCACCCATAAGCTGGACTGATCGCGCGGCTGGTGTTGGACCTAACTGGCCGCAGGCGAACACCCGCTGATGGTGTTTATGTTCGTGCACATGTGAGCCATTGCAAACCTATCGAGGCCGGCAGATTGGCTTGCACGCTGCTGTGCAATGTGCATTGTGCACTGTACTGCCCTTGTGCACGATGCAAGAAATGATGATGGCAGCGCCAGCAGCTACCGGCTGGCGAACCTGTTGGGCGGGGGGGGGGGCTCCCTGTGGATACAGTGGCTGTCCTTCACAGCCACAGGTACACAGTTCATCCATTGCCAGCCTTGGTGACGCTCATGGTGTCGGCTTTGCATGGGAAAAACGCCACGGCTGCTTCAGAAACGATTTTTTTGCACTTCGGCACAACCCTTGCAGGTAGGTAATTTTGTGTTATAAAAGCAACATTGGAGATAATAACGACCACACATGAGTGCTAGAGCAATTGGATGTATACTAAATGTATGTTATTGTGCATCTACGACATTCCAAATGGTCCGAAAATAAGCAAAAGATCAGTCGAAGCCGAGGGAAATATGCTTTACAGTAAATATATCAGAGCATAGTTGTTTTCGTCCATCACTTATGACACTCTTAACACTCCCCAACGCTTAAGAAAACTTGTAGGAGTTTGTCTTTGACCAGAAGGAATAAATGTACGACAGCCAAAAACCGACATCAATGTACGGTGTGAAAGCTGAAAGGAGTGTGATTCGAGCCAAAATCACACAATTCCTCTGACCTGATGCAGAGGTCATGTGAGCCTTCACCATCCTCGGCTCAGATTATCACCGCTTCTAAGGTATATTTTCTTAAGGGGGTCCGACTAAAAAACCACGTAATGAAACAGAGAACGTTTTCGACACGCGGAGTGCGCCGAAAATTGTGGTCTTACTTGGTGAAATCTCAGTAATTATTGTTGGATTTAGTGTCTTTTGTATTGCTAAGCGGGCGCCGGGCCCTCGTCCTCCCCTTGGCAGCGCCTCTGGTGACCACTTTCCACCGACCACCGATCCAGGCGAGCGTCCCACCACCTTCCGCCCGGCCGGCGGCCAACCGGCAGTCGATCGAAGTTGACCTCGACAAAGTGGGCCGAATCGCGTAACTATCAATCACCCCGTGCACCCACCATGGCCGCATGCACTACCGACACATTCCTGCACGTGCACGGCTAGGCCGCCGACGGCTGGCATCCGAGGCCTACTGCGTCACGGCCCGGTGACCTGAGAAGGGGTGGTGGCGACTGTTTGTCGCCATGGGCGACGCCAGCTGGGACTGCTGACCAGGGGCGCAGTCAGGATTTTCTTGGGAACGACCAAAAACATATCATTGTATCGATAATGCTGAAAGAGCGCGCCGAGTGCGTGGAATATTTTTGGTTTGGCATAATGCAAAGCCCAAAAGTTATCATTTAATATATTGTAAGTTTTTCGTTAGGGCCTCCAACCAGCCCTTGGCTGCACCTCTGCTGCAGACGACACCCAGACCGCACAGCTCAGCCCGGGTCATGGGTCACGGGTCACGGGTCACGGGTCACGGGTCACGGGTCACGGGTCACGGGTCACGGGTCACGGGTCACTGGTCACGGGTCACAGGTCACGGATCACGAGTCACGGGTCACGGGTCACTGGTTACTGGTCACGGGTCACGGGTCACGAGTCACGAGTCACGGGTCACGGGTCACGGGTCACGGGCCACGTGTCACGGGTCACGAGTCACTGATCACGAGTCACGGGTTATGCGATACGGGCGCGTTCTGGAACCGCAGTCTGGTTTGTCAGTTGTTAGTTTATGTTTGTGGTTTGTCAGTTGTCACCGCGCTGGCAGCACGCCACCATCAGATGTCCGTTTGGAGCCGAGTGGCTGTGTTCCTGGCATCAGGGCCGTGAGTTTTGTTTGTCACGGGCACGAACAGCGGCATCCACTGCGGGATATACACTCAATCTTGTGCGACGAATCGCTGCGCGACACTGTGTAGCCGGTGCAGATATTCTATTCTGTATAGCGTGGCTTCATTCCTCGGCTTTGCTGCATCCGACGCATACCTAATAGTACTTCACCTAGGATTATTAGCACAACTGGTTCTTAGTTCTTCTTAGTCACAACTGGTCTTGAACTCTGGTTGAAATTACCAAAATTTGACAAACTATATGCAGAGTTCAAGACCAGTTGTGACTAGCATTGGTTATTTATGCATTGATTTGCAAGCCATTGCAATGGACTGTAGCTACCGCTGAAAACAAGCAACATTAAATATGAACATGCAAACCATACGGAGTTGATATCGATACCGATATCGATTCAATATCGATATCGATTCAGCGGATCCGGAATAGTTGACACCGGTACAGTAAGCCCTCTCTGGAAATACGTTAGCCTCCAGTAAACAAAAATACGATTCGACACCAATTTTTACCTTCGCCTTGCAGAGTGCGGTCAACCTGATACCCACTCTTGATATTTGTATGAGGTAGCTCCTCAACCTCTAAAGCTATCGCCTTGAAATGTGGCATGCATTATGTTACGTCATTTGTGCATATTGAACTACACAAGTGGTGTTCATGGTTCTTACGATACCGAAGCTAGGGCAGGTTAAAGTCAGGTCACGGCATTGTCTCATTGTGGTTCTTAGACGTACATTTCAGCATGATTTGGAAGCAAACCATGGAAGTCGTGGATAAAAGTAAAGTATGCGTGCTTGGAGAGGTTATCACTACAAAGTGGAAAACCATAAAAGCCGATCTCAGGTCATGCTCCTGTGCTAAAACAATGGTTAACTTGGAACAATATATTTACGCTTAACTCCGCCACTAACCAATATTTAAAAACAAAATTGAAGCATATGGTGACAAATGACATCCTCCGCAAGAGTGCCAGGCTTCAAGTCATTACCAGGCCACAGTACATGCATCCCAGGCTCATTAGAGTCTAAAATAAGAACCATTGCGAAGTAAAAGTGGCTGAACCATTGTAATTTAGCATTCCAACTTCGTATCTGCAGTGACTGGGTCAGCGACATCGATTTTCATTACATCATTAAATTTCGAAAATTGTCAACAAAAAGAAAACAAGGTCATTAAGAAGTCTCAAAGAGAGTGGGAGGCTTGTTTTTCCTCAGCGGTACTGGTTGCTATTCTCTGAGTGCCACCTGTTTCGAAAATTTGAATCTTCAATTGTGCATTACATATTTCCAGGTGTCTGACCTTGAAGGGATCGGTGACCTTGACCTTTTAGCGTAGCACCTGTGTTACACTAAGGCGTTAGTTTGCATATCATGGGCATTGAAGCACGAAGTTGTGATTGCTTTGCGACCAGAGCCCGGAAACTACGTCGAAGTCGAGGGACTGACTGTGCCCTGATGTCGACCTGATGGGCCTGACGTCAATGGCCAACTAACGAAATAGAGGAGAATATTTAAAATGATTTCAAAAGCTGAAGGATGTAGCCGCACCATGCCGTCAGCTGCATCTCTCCATCTTGCTCAAGATAAAGATTAATGCAGACTGTAGTGTCAATTTAACCTCCCCTCACTGCCTCGGAATAAAAATATTCTTCACTGAGGGGTTAGCACGAACATCGCTTCAATGTGACGAGGCGGAAACTCGAATAACATCCTATCTGAATGAGCAATTCCCCCACCCCCCACCCCTACACCTACCCCCACCCCACCCCATCCCACCCCACCAGTGATCGGGACTTTTGTTTTTCAGAGAAAATACTGGTTAAACTAACAAAAAAATTTATTTTCCCACAATTTATCTGGAGCACTTGCGACAATTTTTTAACGAGTCCCTGTGACGAGGACACATTCGACCGGAGCCATCAAAGTTATTGAATCATTGGCAGGAACTAAAAAGTGCGCTAGGAAAATTATTCATTTATTTAAGGATTTCTCCATATATATGCTATGAAACAGATGCAAAATATTGACTGGATATTTCATTCCAGTTCATAAGTAGGCCGACGTCAAAATGAATACACACGGTATTAATATTGGTGTTGAATCTGCATGTTATTGGTTTCCAATCTCCGAATCACATCGATTATTGCAGACACCGCATCGCACAAATACGCATGGTACCAGTGGAATGTGCACGTGTTTATGGAAACGGCATTACCCAGAACATATTTTTTTGCACCATATTTTAGAACAGATTTGCTAAATGTATTTGCTAAATGCTAAGTGTGTACACGACGAGAAGTCGACTTCATACGTGCTCTGCCACCCTGAAATCGGTGGGTCTTTCTTCTATAAAGCAAACAAATTAATATGCGACACTTTATACATAGACCACCAGTTCATTGAAACAATGATCTAAATAAAGATCAAAGGTGCATAACCACCTGAACGAGGAATGGAACGAAGGTTCGTTTTGTTGCTCAGAATTATCCACGATACCAAAGCATTTACATAAAGACCTTCCACGTTACCTTCCACCTGAGACGTGCAGCACTTCGCCTTGTTCCTCACTAGTGACTGAGCTGCATTCAGATCGTCAAGTGGCGGCGAATGTGTCTGAAACTAAGCAGGTGATCCGAACTTTGGCATCAGGCCGACAATAGCACTACGCGCCGTCTGAGGGTCGTTTCACACGGACGGTTTTTCCGTCGCAACTTCTCGCCACTCCGGCGTGTGCCGGCGGATCCCCCCCCCCCCTACCCACAGACTCCGCGGCGGTGATCTTGGCGCTAAGGCGCAGTCCAGCGGACGACCGACGGCTTGGGAGCCGCGCCGGCGTTTCAGTGACGTCACGATTGCGTCACGATTGAGGAAAAGGAAGAATTTGGTATTTGTAATGGTAAAGGTGTGAATGCACTCGGCGTCAGCATACAACAAGCTGCCGTGCCGGGAAGCTCTGCTGGTAGGGTGTTGCTTTTTAACCTCTTCTCTCCTGCCCGTATATGACAGGCTAGAGTAGCCGCGCGAGTTCTGGCATTTAAAATCGGTCGGGAGGACCAGCTGGTCCGATAAAGTCGGGTACGTGGTCAGTCACTGTAACTGCAGCGACGCCACACAGTCACTGCAGCAGCGACGCCACACAGTTACTGCAGTGACGCCACACATTCACTGCAGCGACGCCACACAGTCACTGCAGCGACGCCACACAGTCACTGCAGCGACACCACACAGTTACTGCAGCGACACCACACAGTCACTGCAGCGACGCCACACAGTCACTGCAACCGCCACACAGTCACTGCAGCGACGCCACACAGCTACTGCAGCGACGCCACAGTCACTGCAGCGACGCAACACAGTCACTGCAGCGACGCCACACAGTCACTGCAACCGCCACACAGTCACCGCAGCAACCCCACAGTCACTGCAGCGACGCCACACAGCTACTGCAGCGACGCCACAGTCACTGCAGCGACGCAACACAGTCACTGCAACGACGCCACACAATCACTGCAGCAATGCTGCAAAGTCAATGTAACGCGCTACAGTGATAACCCTAGAGAAAAAACTGGCAAGAAATAATTGCGAACACATTATGCTAGTTACAGGGATGATTTCGGTCTTAGTCGAACGAATTTCAAACATGGAACATATGGAAAGGCTCTATTGTCTTAAAGATTGCTTAGCTCAGGAATGTCAGAGGTCATGCCTGCCAGAGGGGAGGGAGCATTCTGCTCAACTCATTTTGATTGCGCCAAATATCTCGGAAACCAATTGAGGTAGACAGGTCAACTTGTGCACATACCCACATGAGTACCAAAAGTACATTGGTTTAAATGATAAACGTCCAGTCATGCATGGCGACATCATAATGGCGTCATAAGCGAAGTTCATGAGCGTTTATATGTTGGATAATTATTAGTTAGCGTTTGCCATGCGAGCATTCTGCACTGCAAATGGGACATAATGATTGCTACGCTGACTAGCTCCAAGATCACCTTGCCGTAAGTGGCTGAAACTACGCCAAAATATACCCCTAACATATGACTCAAAGATATAATCGGTACATATAACGAGAGAGAGAGAGGTTGTTCCAGCACTCTCTCCCCAGCTGACTCAGATGATACCAGCAGATGACTGATGCCTGATGAATGTGCGACCTGTCGAACATTTCTGGACCTCAGTGGTCATTCAATGCCTTTGATGTGAGTCGTCTTTGGATCGCTGGCGATCAACAGATAGTGAAGTTGATCCTTGATGGTGTCTGTTCGTGACGTCTTGCGGGGATGTCTGGGTCGGTGCTCCCTGTTATGTTTATTCCGGCTCTCCTGCACCTGTTATACATGCCGATCGGAAGAAGAAGGGACCGTATCGCAGTGGCACAACACATCAGGAGCTTGTGCACGGAGAGGGGCATGTAGAACCATGGATGCAGCTGGACCATCAGCTGAGCTGTGTCCGTGGGGTACCTGTCGTACCAGTCGGGATCCAAGGGCTCGTATTTTTGCAAAGCAGTGATAATCACTGAAAGACGGACGATGAGATCCTCATCGATCCCAATGGCTTCGCCGAATGCGACTGGGTCTCTGAAGGTACGTCGAGCCGTGTTTCATTGTTAGACGTACCAGAGCCATCGGCACGTGACTGGTTCACGACACAGCACAGTTTCTTCCGGGACTGCTGCTGTAATTTATTCTTCTTTCCTTTCACACGCATCTTCTTTCTTCACCTGACACTGTCCACACTCTGACCTCCAGGCGGTATAAAAAAATGTGGGGAAGGCACTCAAAGCATCGTATCCAGGCACGCATGAGACCAAGCTGGCATGTACCCTCCTGGGCAGATCGAGCCGCGGCGGCAGACAGGTCATTCATCCGACGAGGTGTGCACCAACAGGTGGTGCATGTCATGCTGCTGTTGGCATTGGTCAGCACGTTCGTCACCTTAGCGTCAATCAGCATTTACTCCACTCTGGAAAATCAGTACTTGACTTATCTCGACTCGGTCGCCTCGTCTGTTAGGATATTTTTTGGGGGGCATATAGACAGTTGGATCGGGTTACCCGATCAAGACACCCCACCCCGTCAGCCGGCGCTTCGCGGCGTCCGACTCGGGCTTCCCGTGCCGCCCATGCCAGCCACTGCAACACACCACGACCTGCCGGGATACGATTGGTCACAGTCGGTGTTGGGGTGGTAAGGTGCAGCTGAAACTAACGCTACACATAGTCAAAAGATCGCTGATTTCATCGGTATTAGTCTCTGGTTGTGCGCTGTTGGGCGTTAAAAAAAATATTGGAAGTTGGAGGCACAAACAAGTTTAACGACTAATGTAATGACTTACTGTTTGATCAAAGATAGCATATTGTGGACCGTTTCATGCCTATTTGAATTACTCAAGGTAATGCAAATGTTCTCAGCTATCCCATCATATCTCACTTGCCCAGGTTTTTAGAATGTTTATTACCCTTAGCAGTCGTCAAACTCCGCCAACATCTGCATACATTTACTTTTTCACACCTAACGTTTTCCACGCTCGTGGATTTGTTGCTATGTCAAATAGTGTGCAATTTTTTCAGAAAAACTGTAGCCCGATGTGCTTCAGGCATATGATGATGCAATGGCACCACAAATATCGCGTCAAAAATCAGTCGATAAATTCCTTCCTGGGCAGTGTTTTCCTTGAAGTATCACACTATGCAGCGAGGCTATGCAGTCATTGCACGGATGCTCGCTGTGCACGATCAGAAGATGGGAGCGAAGTCCCGCACTTCCGGCCGAACATCCACCGCCAGCAAGGCGTCGCCGTACATCTGGGCGGCGGTGGGGGCGGCGGTGGGGGCTGTGGTAGCGGTGGTGGCGCGGCAGCAGCTGACCCCAGTGCCGAGTGGCCGGCCCCAGCTGCAGGCTGCAGACAGCCCCCTGGCGGTGTGGCTGTGGTGGCGCGGCAGCAGCTGACCCCAGTGCCGAGTGGCCGGCCCCAGCTGCAGGCTGCAGACAGCCCCCTGGCGGTGTGGCTGTGGTGGCGCGGCAGCAGCTGACCCCAGTGCCGAGTGGCCGGCCCCAGCTGCAGACAGCCCCCTGGCGGTGTGGCGTGGTGGCGCGGCGGCAGCTGACCCCAGTGTCGAGTGGCCGGCCCCAGCTGGAGGCTGCAGACAGCCCCTGGCGGTGTGGCTGTGGTGGCGCGGCAGCAGCTGACCCCAGTGCCGGTGGCCGGCCCCAGCTGCAGGCTGCAGACAGCCCCCTGGCGGTGTAGCTGTGGTGGCGCGGCAGCAGCTGACCCCAGTGCCGAGTGGCCGGCCCCAGCTGCAGGGAACAGCCCCCTGGCGGTGTGGCTGTGGTGGCGCGGCAGCAGCTGACCCCAGTGCCGAGTGGCCGGCCCCAGCTGCAGACAGCCCCTGGCGGTGTGGCTGTGGTGGCGCGGCAGCAGCTGACCCCAGTGCCGAGTGGCCGGCCCCAGCTGGAGGCTGCAGACAGCCCCTGGCGGTGTGGCTGTGGTGGCGCGGCGGCAGCTGACCCCAGTGCCGAGTGGCCGGCCCCAGCTGCAGACAGCCCCCTGGCGGTGTGGCTGTGGTGGTACGGCAGCAGCTGACCCCAGTGCCGAGTGGCCGGCCCCAGCTGGAGGCTGCAGACAGCCCCCTGGCGGTGTGGCTGTGGTGGCGCGGCGGCAGCTGACCCCAGTGCCGAGTGGCCGGCCCCAGCTGCAGGCTGCAGACAGCCCCCTGGCGGTGTGGCTGTGGTGGCGCGGCAGCAGCTGACCCCAGTGCCGAGTGGCCGGCCCCAGCTGGAGCTGCAGACAGCCCCCTGGCGGTGTGGCTGTGGTGGCGCGGCAGCAGCTGACCCCAGTGGCGAGTGGCCGGCCCCAGCTGCAGACAGCCCCCTGGCGGTGTAGCTGTGGTGGCGCGGCGGCAGCTGACCCCAGTGCCGAGTGGCCGGCCCCAGCTGGAGGCTGCAGACAGTCCCCTGGCGGTGTGGCTGTGGTGGCGCGGCGGCAGCTGACCCCAGTGCCGAGTGGCCGGCCCCAGCTGCAGGCTGCAGACAGCCCCCTGGCGGTGTGGCTGTGGTGGCGCGGCAGCAGCTGACCCCAGTGCCGAGTGGCCGGCCCCAGCTGCAGACAGCCCCCTGGCGGTGTGGCTGTGGTGGCGCGGCAGCAGCTGACCCCAGTGCCGAGTGGCCGGCCCCAGCTGGAGGCTGCAGACAGCCCCCTGGCGGTGTGGCTGCGGTGGCGCGGCAGCAGCTGACCCCAGTGCCGAGTGGCCGGCCCCAGCTGGAGGCTGCAGACAGCCCCCTGGCGGTGTGGCTGTGGTGGCGCGGCAGCAGCTGACCCCAGTGCCGAGTGGCCGGCCCCAGCTGCAGGCTGCAGACAGCCCCCTGGCGGTGTGGCTGTGGTGGCGCGGCAGCAGCTGACCCCAGTGCCGAGTGGCCGGCCCCAGCTGCAGGCTGCAGACAGCCCCCTGGCGGTGTGCGGCCACCTCCGACAGTTGGACGGCCGGGCGCGCGACGGCCGGTACCGCGCGAGCGAGGCTCGGCAGACGGTGTCAAGGTGCCAGCTGGAGCCGTGGAGCCGGCGCGGCGCACATCACCACAGCCTGAACAGGTACGGAGACGAGGCGGCCGAGTCTTGGCACCTGTGTCGAGTTGATAACTGCGCAGAGGCAGAGAAGGTTCAAGTCTGTCCGGCTCGAAAGTAGCGTTGGCTCATCTCCGTGTAACTATAATGTATGTAGAGTTGACTCGGTAGATGTAGGTAGATCTCCAAGCAGGGTGTAGCTTTGAATGCTTTTGGTAGGACACTTGTCCCCTCCCCCATTTTGACTATGACCCCATTAATTATCAACTATAACATGGAGCCCTACGTGGTATAACCCTCTCCCCCCCACCTAATCAATTTGGGCTCGCCCATTGCTCTCATGTCTTGTGCCCCGGTAATAATTTTCAGAAGCCTACACCTATGCCTCCAAGCATAATGGGAAGTCATTGCCACTTACCTCCCACTGGGATGACCAGTTAGCAACTGGGAAGGCAAGGTCGGGGGCGCAGGCGCAGGCTTAGGCACAGGTGCAGGCGCAGGCGCAGGCGCGGTGCCATGTGTGTACATGGCGACTCTGGATCAAAATTGTGCTATGGAACTGGAATTTTTCGATCAGGAGGTGGGTTCAGGTTCAATAAAACAACCCTGCGCTAATAATTAAGTTCGGTTCTGTAGGACCTCCCCAGCAGCAATTCTAACTATTCTTATTCTAACTAAGCTCTAACTAGAAAAACGCCTTGCCATTTCCACCATGTTTCATGCAGTGGTTCTTAGTCTGATTTACCGACAAAGTGCACCTACGACTGTTCCGAAATACACCTCCTGTTGTGTCTC
Source organism: Imbricaverruca yamaguchii (assembly GCA_034440575.1). Taxonomy (NCBI): domain Eukaryota; kingdom Metazoa; phylum Arthropoda; class Thecostraca; family Neoverrucidae; genus Imbricaverruca; species Imbricaverruca yamaguchii. The sequence goes on along the minus strand of JAOTOL010001598.1, from coordinate 1,407,400 downwards.
CTTTGCAGCGCTCGAGGGTATCCAATATCCGTCCGTTACGTTGGTAGTCAGGTGGACGCAGAGCTCTCGGAACGCTGCAGCAGTCCGAGCTACGCCAGCCGCCGTGCCAATACCAATCATGCCAATCATCTATGCAAATGACAACGCGATATGCATAGATTATTATTTGCATGCCTCCGGCTATAACGTTTTTCCCACATGGCCAGGCGTTAAGATCAGGAAAATTGTGATGGCCCTGGGCATCAGGTACCACACATTCATATGCCTACGAGTGGACTGATATTAAAATATCTGCGGTGCATGCTCGACACATTTGTGGTCCAGCAACCCGGACATTCGCAGTCGATGAATTCGCTCATCCTAGTGCACGTATTGACTGCAGTGTTGGTATGTGCCAGTCGCTTGTGCAGATATGTACCAGTCACCGGTGTAGATGTGTACCAGTCACTAGTGCAGATATGTACCAGTCACCGGTGTAGATGTGTACCAGTCACTAGTGTAGATGTGTACCAGTCTCCGCTGTGGATATGTGCCAGGCACCAACGCAGGCGTCTTCCATATATTAGTCGAGTTGTGTACCAGTCACCAATGTAGGTATACACCAGCCACCACTGCAGATATTTACCAGTCACCAGTATAGACATGCACCAGTCACAAGCGTAGACATGCACCACCCACCAGTGTAGGCATGCACCAGCCACCACTGTAGATGTTCAGCTACCAGTATAGGCATGCACCAGTCACCAGTGGCAACACCAGTCGAAAACAACTGTATATATTTACAATAGATATTCAGCAGAGCATGCACCACCCACCAGTGTAGGCATGCACCAGCCACCACTGTAGATGTTCAGCTACCAGTATAGGCATGCACCAGTCACCAGTGTAGGCATACACCAGTCGCCAGCAGAAACATGCACCAGCCACCACTGTATATATTTACAGTCACAAGTATAGCATGCATTAGACACCACTGTAGATATTTACAGTCACAAGTATAGCATGCACCAGCCACCACTGTATATATTTACAGTCACAAGTATAGCATGCATTAGCCACCACTGTAGATATTTACAGTCACAAGTATAGCATGCATTAGACACCACTGTAGATATTTACAGTCACAAGTATAGCATGCACCAGCCACCACTGTATATATTTACAGTCACAAGTACAGCATGCATCAGACACCACTGTAGATATTTACCAGTCGCCAGTGTAGGCATGCACCAGTCACCAGTGTAGGAGCGCACCAGTCGCCAGCGAGGTATGCACCAACAGACTTCGATGTAGCACACCGCAGCCAACCCAGGCACATCTGCGCAAATAGCAAAAGGGAACACGACGGTGCCGGCCCAGACACGGCCAAATGTTCACGTTCCAGTCGTTTTGCGGATCCCTTCCGGGAATTCCATGCGGCCAGCTCTGCCGTAATAGGAAGACCGACACTCGGCGACATTGGCAATCTCGGTGTTCGCGGCTAAAGGCACGTTCGCTGCGTCAGACAAATGACGGTGCAGTGACAAGGAGACACTGTCGCTGCCAAAAGGAGGCGCGCTGGGAACGCTGCACCGCGTTGGTGCTTCGCCGAACTGCTCATTTAGCATTAGCACTTTGACCTTCGATATTTCGCAAGCTGTCTCGGCGCAATGTGTCAGGGTTTCGATCACGACGCTTGTTATTCTTGCAATCAAATTGAAATGGAATAAATTCGACAAGTGCAATATTGCAACGTAGCTATCTTTTACGAATAGGTATTGGCGGCTTTTCTTGTCGTCGGTGAGGACTGAGTGTTAATTAATCGCATTCACCACATGCACTTGAGCTGTCACGGCGATGTCCATTCATTCACTGCTAACGACCGTCTTCTTCACCGCCTGCCATTCACTCATTGACTGAAAACGAGCGATGTGATTTGATATGCTGAGTGACACTGCAGGCCACAGTTCCCACATCTGCATCGCACTTCCTGCAGGCTCGGCAGTCTCCCAGCGCCGCACGTTTCGCAGTAGTTCTGAAAGTCGAGACCGCGCGGCCAGTGTTCAGCACCACACAGCACGTGCACAACACAGTGTCACATCGTCCCGTGCTGGTGTTGCAGATGCGGGACTGCGACCTCCACTCGGCGGCACCGCTGCCGGACGGTACACCACTCGGTGGTGACCTCTCGCCCGGCCGTGACCTCCAGCTGGGTGACCTCTCGCCCGGCCGTGACCTCCGGCTGGGTGGCCTCTCGCCCGGTCGTGACCTTGGGCTGTGTAGGCTCTCGTCCGGCCGTGACCTCGGGCGACGCGATGCTTCGCCAGATAATGGTGCTCGGCTTGGTAGCCGGTTTCCCGATTCTGGTCTCCGAATCCGTGACGTCTCTCCTGACCACTGCTGTCCACGTCGTAACCTCCTGCCGGACCTTGGCTTCCGGACCCGTGACATCCCGCCTGACCTTCGCTACCCGCGTCGTGACCCTTGGTCTGATCCAGGTCTCCGGTCCCGTGACCTCTCACCAGAATCTAGTTGCCGCCAACGTCACCTTTCATCTGAGTCTCACCAATCGAGTGGCCCTGCTATCCAATCCTTTGACCACTCGACCACCTCCGACTTCCGGCTCAGTGTCGTAACATCCCACACTGATCCCAAACTCTCCGACACGTGTCCCGTCGGCGACGACGACGACTTCGACAGCGACGCGTCCGGCGAGTACGAGCCGCTGCGAGAGCCTGCAGCGACGGACGAACACCTCAGCAGCCGCCTCACAGCGTACGCCGACCCGCCGCCGCTGCCTCCGCCTCCGCCTCCGCTGCCGCCACATCCCCACCTCCACAGCTTCCCGCTGCAGACGTGCCGCTGCGCCTCACCACAGCCCGACGATCTCCGCCTGCACTTGCCGGTGACCACGATGCCGGAGGGCAGCGTTGGCCTCGACGATCTGGCGGCGCCACGCCACAGAGACCTCGGCCGGTTGCTGGGCACACCGCCGCCGCTGCCGACGTCCCCACCGCCTCCGCCGACGTCGCCACCACCGCTGCCGTCGTCGCCACCACCACTGCCGTCGTCTCCACCGCCGTCGCCGTCGTCTCCACCGCCGTCGTCGTCGCCGCCGCCGACGCGCCGACACAGTCTCTGGCGCCGCTGGACGGAGTGTGGCGTGCGCGTCGCGCGGCAGCGGCTGCCGCCGGCGGCGCTGAACGGCTCGCTGCCCAACCTGACCCTGCTGGAGGTGGCGTCGGCGGCGGCCAGCGGGCCGTGCAGCCTGGCCGTGTCGCCGCGCTCCACCTCGCCCGGCCGGCACCGCGTCTCGCCCAGCTCGCTGCGGCGAGCGCTGCGCAGGGTGCAGGCGCGGGCGTTCGGCGTCGCGGCCGGGAGGACTCTGGAGGCGTCGCGGGCCGGCGGACCGCAGGCGGCTGCCCGATACGATACGCGCGCCGACGACTCGACGTCGGGTGGCGGCTCCCCGACACGGCGTCGGGTGGCTCTCCCGACGCGGCGACGGGGAAGCCGGACGGCAGAGCGTCGCCCCTGCACGACGCCCCGTCCTGCCGCTGGCCCGCGGTCCACACGGCGACCACGCCCCTCCCGCAGATCGTCGTGGGCGTGGCGTGCGACCACGCGCCGGATGGCCGGGCGCGGCCCGACTCGTCCGTCGAGCCGGCGGCCGGGCCAGTGTCCCCGCTCGACTCGGCGGTGCCATGCTTCACCGTACAGCCCCCGGCCGAGACGTCCGACGCGGAGGACGCCGCCGACTACATGACGATGCAGTCGATGCAGGCGATCCTGCAGTCGCCGTCGGCGCTCCTGGCCGTGCCCGACGGCGAGCCTGCGCCGTCGCACCGCCTGGCGAGCCCCGAGCCCGGCTACCTGGACATGGAGAGCATCCAGAGCCTGAGACTGGCGCACAGAAGTCCCCCAGCGCGGAGGCACCGCCTGCCGAACGTGGAGAGGTTCGTCGGCGTGCAGGAGTGGGGTCACGGCGAGCACGCCAGTCTCGGCAAGCTTCACCGGACGCTTATGGAGCTGCGCGACCGGCCGGTCATAGCGGAAGACGAGTGACTGGGCGGATAGGAACGGTGCCAGGAACAGTGTCGACAGCAGTGCCGGCAGCAGTGCCGACAGCAGTGCCGACAGCAGTGCCGACAGCGGCCGGCGGTAGTGAGCTCCGTCTTTTCGCACTCTGCGAGACGGTGAAACTTGAGACGTGTCGTCACCGCGGAAGAGTGGGCTGGCCGACCACTCCGTGCACGGGCGGGTGTCACCGCGAGCGCTCGACACAGCGTTCAGAGAATATCCTGCATCGAACGCTGCTGGTAATCTTGCAATATGTCTGCATGCCAAGTGTGTGAAATACGCGCCGCTCAATGACGATAGCTAATCCCCGCTTGTAGGATTGTCGATAGCTTAGCCCCTCAGTACCACCGTGGGACATGTCACTAGTGCTCTAAGTGAACGCTTTTTGTTTCTAGTGTCCTTACCAATATGTCAGCTACATGATCGGTTAATTTTCCTGATTTAGATTGGAGGTATTTGAGCTTGCAGTGACCTAGTGTTCTTATTCAAACGAGCATCAGCATCGGGATCAGGTGGTCTTCCCACGCTGCTCTCTCCTTCCTTTCCAGATTTTCCCTACATGCTCCGATCCATTCCATTCATGTTTGCCGGATCAACGATGCCTACTCGCCCTGATCCATTCCTTCCATCCTTGTCACACCTTTTACCTTCCATCACAGACAGACAAACCGCGTATACCTGCCAAGCCCAGCCATCACAACCAGACAAACCGTGTCTACCTGCCCCAGTCCAGCTATCGCAGCCAGACAAGTATATACCCAAACAGTCTACCTGTTGGGGCCAGTCCAAGCCATCCATTCGCACCAACTAATCAGTCCCTATCTACTATAAGCCAGGGCTCTACTGAGGAACTCTTACTGAGAGAGGGGCATAACCATGACGACCATGACGAGATGGGTGTGCTGGTATCTGGTAGTGGTGCGCACATCCATGGCTAGAGGGGAGCTCCCCCTGCCAGCTGGCGTGCTGTAGGCTCTGTCATAAGTCATCCTTCCACGTCTGTCAGAGATAAACATCCCTGCTTGGTCTAACCCATTTCACCTATCGTGGTCACAAAACCATCGGGCTACCAACCCCAATGCATTCCACCCACACCTGCCACATAAACCTTCCCTACCTCCCACAATCCATTCTGGCCACCCTTGTCAGATAATCCGTGGCACTGGCAGGAGTGGGTGGAATGGTCCTGGCAGGTAGAGGTGCACCCCCACCTACCGGAACCATTCCGTCAGTCCCTGACGGATAATGACCTCTAGCTGCCCCAGTGTCGCACTTGCCCAGACCAGCGAGGTGCGATGCGCTGATTTTCGATGACCCTGGCCAACGGAAGGGGCACTGTGATGAGCGTGAATTGTGGCCTCGAAAGATAATCTCGTCACATCAGTCACCGACTAAGTTGCGTTTTTTCTTTGTTTGTTTGTCACGAGCGTAAGTGAGATGTGTTAACGCTATGGGCGTGAGCTTGGCTTTTCAGAAAACAAAATGTTGAAAAGGCCAGGGAGCCAGGACAGTGTTTACGTCGTTCCTTTACAGGGAACACCATTATGTTATGCTGGGGTAATTCTGAAGTTTCTTAGAGTTTCGGACGCCACGATGTCCTGGAACGAGCAGAATGTGAATAAGCTCTATTAATGATAAGAAGCTTAATAAGAATGACAATAAGTTCCCCCATGGTTACGTGTAACTTTGGGCGATGTACGCAGAATCAAGTGGTTCAGTTTATGGTCGCTACTGTCGTGTCACCAGAAGTCACTGATGGCTACTGTCGTGTCACCAGAAGTCACTGGTGGCTACTGTCGGAGCCGATGTCTGAGATGGAACAATATATATACAATCCACCAGCCTTCGACTCGAGATGCAAAGATGTCTTTCTCACGGTTTCTTCCCATTGTAGAGTTGGGGTACCAGGCAGTTGGGCTTTGTTGTTCAGGAAAAGCCAGCCGAGACCAAGCGGGCGCCCCAGTTTTTTTTTACTGATGCTAGTTTAATACAACTGTACAGGACGGTTTCAATTCGAACTTCTTTTATATATTTGTCCACAGCTTTTAGTTAGCTCTTGTGGCTTAAGGGCGTGTCGACCATTTCGTTGATCATATTGCGCCCAGTCTACAGCTTGTACGGATCGGCTAATATGTCGTTACGTTGTAAGTACTACACATCGAGGAGCCAGTGAATGTCCGTGCTAGAAAATAAGCATTCTTATTGACATTGTGGGAGTGTTCAGCTGACGTACGTCACGTGGACAATGTTTTAGCTAAATGCTTCTGCCTGTTGATGCAAAAAGAAACGGTATATACCATACAAATACGCAGAATCGGATTGTACAGCTTGGCTTAAGCACATTTGTTTAATCCACGAACAAACGAGAAGGGTTCGTGAAAAGTGAAGGCAAAAATTCAACTGAAACTACAATTGGAGAAGTATATCATTGCAAGCAGCAGATGGAATTTTCCCAACGTTGATTCATAACTTTTTCCCGGCCTACATCGTAACTGGCCTGTTACACTAACGCGCTCTTCGCCCGCGACCAATCGGCGTGAGAGATTGGCGACGCTACATGACTTAACGGCCGATGTGTCGTAAACCAATAACCAACCAACCAACCACTAACACGCATATCGCTATATGAACTGGATTGGAGGAAATTACCTGTTTGATTGCCTAGAATCTACCTCAAAAGCCATTTTATCTGGTATATGTCCATATCAGCAATGGCTTGGCTTCGGTCGACTGGGGTGGGGGTGGGGGCGGCAAATTATTGGTGTTACGACACGTCGACACGTCGGGAACGGTCGACGTGTCGTAAAACCAATAACCACCAGTGGCCTCCCATAGCATATGCAGTGTGACATCCCTGGTCACGAACCTGTCGCAAGGAATAGGGCTGAAGCAATCGGATTGTAAGAAGGGAATAGCGCGTACACGGCGTCTGAAGAAGGAAGTCAACGCGGTGTCTGGAGATGGTCTATGCCGCTAAAACAGGTGGCTTATTTTGACAACATACTTTTTTGTTTTGGGAACAGGATTACCTGTAGCTTAATTGTGGCGTTAAAACTATAAAAGCAAGCCGAAGAATCTAATATGTGCTACGAATGGCGCAATCAGGGATTTCCTAAGGATTTGTGACAAAAAAATGTAACGAAGCCGAGAACGCATCAGGCGCGCGAAGCGCGCCGAAATTTGAAGGGTCTGCGTGGTGGCAATGTATCGCTTCATCTAGTGCATCATTGTTTGATAAGGGGGACGAGTGGGCCCCCCGAGACCCTCTGGCTTGCCTCCGTGTGCTACTTTCACTCATCGTCAATAAAAAATGAATAACTGCTTAAGTTGTGAATTGAACCTTCGCATATTTCATGCCGATATCGGTATTGTGAAGTTCTCCTGGGAACACAAATACGCCACGTGCATTGTAGCCAAGAAGGCACCTTTGTGCGCCGTTGGAGACAGCGCCAAGACACCGGGCGTGGGCTGAACAGGGAGCGCTGTGACGGGTGTGGCCAAGAGAGGTGCGATTGAGAGAGTCGGTTCGCCCACCAGCGGTGGAGGAGCACAAAGGCGCTGCTGTGACGAGACGATAAACCTGACTACGTCGTGGTGTAGAAACAAAAACCGGCACTCATCCGTCGGAGCTGGTGCGCGGCGTCGACAGCTCAGTCGTTCGGCTGGGCGGCTGGCATACCAGAGGTACGGGGTTCGACTCCCGGCGGTGTCCGCCCTTCCTGTCAGGGTGAAAGGCAGTCGACGCCATACGGCCTCAACTGTTCAGTGCCTCGTAAAGCAGCGCCACAACCAACCAACCGGCGGAGGCTGCTGCGCCTGCCTTCCCTCCCCCACCCGCTGCTTTCTCCACCCATGATCGCCGGGATATTCTGCACGTTAGCTCACCAGGTTCGCGCATGTGTGACTGTGGTCCCACAGTCACACACACGTGAACTCGGTGAATTAGTTTCGAGAACTCGGCTAGCGCATGTTTTGAGACCATGCTGATTTCAGCCGTCAGCATGACTTGCCAATCGGTGTCAGCCCGGGAGCACAGTACCGGCTCGTGGCTGTGAGGCATTCAGATGCGCCCGTGGGCGCTCTGGGTATTCAACGTGCTCGTGGGTTCTCTGTGACGTTCCTTCCATACTGTTTTCTTTCACGTGCAGGTGTCATGAACGTGCTTCCAGATCACAGCCGAATCCAGCTGTCTCTGAAGTCGCCGCCGTGATTCGGAATCGTGTGTGGTATTTAATGAGGAGTCACAGAGGACACAAAACACTCACACCAGCATCCATGATCGTGATTGAAAGCGGTGTCACACCAGCATAAATGGTCGTGGTTGAAAGCGGTGTCACACCAGCATCTATGGGCATGGGTCGAAGTTACACAAAACGGTGCCACAACACATCAATGATCGTGGGTTGAAGCAGCGCAAAATATTGTCACACTAGCACCAATGGTCTTGGGTTGAAGTGACACAAAACCTTGCATTTAACGCTGCTTTGTCTGAAAGACTAACGTTATGGTAAGTATCTAACATGAATTTGTTATGCATCTACGATTGGCGACACAAGCATTTTCTTAGTTTTGGCACGCGCGAATGGTGCATGAGGAACACCGCCCGCCATGTTTCGATGTCGATGGTGCTGGGCTCCTGGATGTGCCACCGTGACTTGGCCGGCTGCAAGACCTCACACAATATCGCAACGACGCAACTAATCCTCCTGTCACAGCTTCTACTTGGGATGGGCGTGAGATCAAAATCAGTATGTTTCATGGTAAAATACGCTTGCTTCTGGTCAATGCATGTACACTAAGCAGCCGCTCATAACACACTTTTGCTGTGCACACACAGCACAACCTGGGAGAGCTTCTGCGACTCCCCTCGATACGGTGCCACCACACGCCAGTAGTGAACGAATATTGGCGTTGAGGATAACGATCAGAGGCACCTATTGAAAAGTCCCCTAGGTGCAGCAGTGAAAAAGTATACTCCAGGTGCAGCGGTGTCGAGGTGTCCTCTAGGTGCAACAGCTATGCCGTAATGTTTCCCATAGTGCACCAGTGAAAACGTGTCCTCTAGGCACAGCAGCGTCGAAGTGTCCTTTAGGTGCAGCAGTATCAAAGTGTCCTCTAAGTGCAGGAGTACCCAAATGTCCTTTAGGTGCGGCAGTACCCAATCGTCCTTTAGTGGCAGCAGTGCCGAAAGAACGAAACTCGACCCGCAAAGTTCGAGTGGGCTTTTCCACGCGGCGTAATACGTGTTCAGCTGCCAGCAGAGCAGTGGCCGCCCCCTTCCTACAAGGGGGAGTGGGCGGTCATCAACACCATGTTTCCGTAGACGAGGCGCGAACAGGATCTGCACTGCGCTCTGGCACTACCCGGAGAGCTTCCTGTCAATCCAAGGTGGTTGGCCTTGGAGGCATTCCCGGGGACGATGATCGCCATGGCAACCAGCAGCAGTGCAGCGGAGTGTTTACACCAGACGCCGCCGGCCTGTGTGTATCCAACTCTCACTGGTCCGTACAGGAGAGAGGACGCGCGCTGCGCGGGTCTACTTGACCCAATTCAGAACAAACCAGCTGGTGCGCATATTGCCTTGAACGGCCCAAATGGAGCGTGCCTGCAGGGTGGCAGTGATTCCTGCTCATCCTCCGGGCCGGTTTGCAGAAGACGTGCACTGCGGAGAATGCGAATTAATTGACTTGATGGCATATCAGACTCGAGAGCGTAGCTTCGAATGCATTATTGATGAGCGGCCCCAGTGATGCTACGACTGATTAATTATAAACGGAGCTCTCGGGAAACCCATGTTAAAATATGTGACTATTGGAGAGGCACGACTGATCACAGGGCCGGCGCAAGATGCTCAAAACGGCTGAGGAATTCCACCTACATCAGCAGGCACTTGTGCGCACAGCACAACAGAGGTAACCTCATGTGACAAGACGTCAGCATCATTACAGGAATGACATCAGGTAACTTCAATCAGGGGCTTTGCCTCCTGAAAATTATTGAGGGGAGGGCAATACAGGAAGGAGGTGAGCGGGCCCGAATGGATTGGGGACCTATCCCACGGAGTTCTATGCTGTAAGTTAAAAAGTCATCGGGGTACCGAGGCCCGTCAAAAGTATATAAGTCGACACCTATGCCTCCAATGTTTGTACAAAGTAAATCGTGGCTGTTGAGATGAGCAGATAAATACTATGTCCTCAAGGATGCGTGTGTGGGGCTACTCCGCAAAGGTTAATAACAGACCAGCAATTATTACGACATTGCTGCAGTTCCGCAATAGAATACATTTTTTTTATCGCAAGTGATGCCATTATATGGAACAAGAACCCCCCAACGTCAACACAATGAAAAGTAAATCGCAGGTGCTACCTATTTTTAAAAGCAAAAGAACAATTATTGATACGTTTCATGTGCTGTAATGCTGCAGATATATGAATCAACACACACATGGATGCAGATATATATACATATATATATATATATATATATATATATATATATATATATATATATATATATATATATATATATCAATAGAACGCCGATTATGGCTGCAGATAAATGTCAGGATGCAGGACGTAAAAAACTGCCGGAACCATCGAGGAAACGCGAGGATGAGGAAAGCGAAATGGATGGAGTTATCGGGCGTAGCTTTCAGCAAGGGGGATGATGCGGATTCAAGGTTGTCTGACAAACCACAACATCCCTCATATTCACGTAATTTCGTCCGCACATTTCGTGATCGCATCCAGCATTGTTTGTTGAATATTCGGCTCAATTTTACCCACATCACACCAGTGGGGTGGCTCAGAGCCTTAGTCTAACATGATAGCAAGACAGGTCTGAAATGAAGATTTCAGAGGCGGCCGATTGATGTGAAGAATTGTTGGCAGCGAAGTTGGCAGCAGTACACGGCGACCTCGCGGGAAAGGAGACAACGTCGTGTCTCCCTCATGGAAATTACGACAGCGCACAATTTACACGTGAATTGTGTGCTGCGGTGAACGCCTCTCTGCTTGAAAATCACATGTGATTTTCAAGCATAAAATGGCATTCCCAGCATGAATTACCAATTACCAATTATTACCAACTACGACCGATTTAAGCAAGGCCATTGTCATGTTATGACTTCCCTCGGTCCAGAGTTTTCTTGGTCCATTGTGTGTTGTGATGTGACCTTCGGGAAATGGCGATTGCTTTAAAGGGAATATTGAACTGAAGCATGAATAAATGAAGGTCGGTATGCCTGTCGCATGAATAATGTTTAGATAACAGCTTTTCGTGTTTGTTTGTTTCTTATTTTCAGAGCGACACGCATTGATAACGTAAGATGAAATAATTAAAAACTGGTGTACCTATTCGGAAAGAATATTCCAGAAGACCATAGTGGAGCCGTGGGCCCGTGGTGGAGTCAAAGCCAGTGTCTCCACGGGGCACTCCAATTGTCTGCCCCGAGCATCATCAAGAACCAATGCTGACGCGGCCTGAACACAGAGAATAGAAGGCAGTATATATGCATTTGCACGGCACATTCTGTTGAAATTTCGCCAGCCACGCCAGTCTTTAGGATGGCATGACTTTTTAGCGCTAACTAGCGGCACACGTACTGTTCTGGGGTGGTCCAACAGTTTCCTCAGCGGCTTGGACAAACTGTTGGAACAAGTACACGAACGTGACGCTCCGATCTGTGCCCGATTATCGAAGTAAGATAACGCGTCTCAGACGACAGTGTCGCCAAGCAAAGTCCTCAGCTTTTAAATGTCATCCGATCGGTGCACATGGCGTGCACGCTGCTCAAATCCAGCGGTCGCCAGTGGCTACCGGGCCAGTCAACACCTAGGTGCCCATCGCTGGCCGCTGGTTCCAGCCTGCAGCCTGGCCCACCGCCGCCCATCGCCCGCCGAACAGTTTCGCTGTATTCGGGATGGTTTATCGTGTTTTATAAAGTCGTCCCCACAAATGACGCAGTAGCCTATCCTGCTTTGGCTGCATGAAATTCCATATGCATATAGAAGTGCATGTAGGCAAATAGGGATCCAGATCAAGACACATGTGGGTCTTTCAATGTGGAGCTTCCATTAGTTAGCTGTCTGTGAATCAGAACAACCAACATAGGGATGCCTCAGGAGGAAAACAAGAACCCCATGAAGTGTAATAACACAATGAATACATTTTTTTTGTTGCGTATAGGCCACAACCGGTCAGTACTAATCCAGTTAGTAGCGTTTTTCACTGCTAAGTATATCGACAAATTCATAACAAGAGCAAATTTTCAGTGCTTCTTAGATTGCACCAGTGGTCTTGGCACACCGCCCCACCACGGGTGGCGCTCCTGTTGCATTTGCTCTTCTGGTGACGAAGAACCTCAGCCCTGCATATCTACACAAGCTGAAGTATTCCACACCTCACCCCATGTCAGCTTGTATCGGCCTCGCACGCAGCTCCCCCTCCCCCTGGCCTAACCGGCGCCTCGGTGGCGAGTGACCCGACTAAACACGGCCCCGGCGCCGGCCCGGGCGGCTGTTTACGTGTGGAGCGCGCAGCGGACCCCCGTGGCGACACGACGGCGACGCTGTGAAGTGTCCAGGATCGGGGCGGGCGGCAACGCAGCCGGGGCCGGGTCGGGGTCGTACTCGTGCCGAGCGTTCGCCTGGTGCGCCCTTCATGCCGATGCTTTTTGGTCCCACTGGGACGTGAGATAATTTCACTTGCACGCACAAATGCTGTGTTCATAGCAGGATTGTGGTATTTTGTTTTGACACTGCGAAGCTTCGTTGCCGTGCAGTTTTCCCTTAGCCGCCAGTGCAGTCCTAAGTGTACTGCTGTACGCAATGGATGTGCATTACATTGTGTGTCTTGTTGTCCTGGTCACCGGAACATCCAGCCAGGTATGAGTGCGACCATACGTGTAGAAACAGGTTTATAGAAACATAAAGACATAAAGACATAAAGACATAAAAGATTAGTGCAACTATGAGCCACAAGGGCCCTTCTTGGTTACACTCTGTACACTGAACCAGTTGCCCACCAAATCTGTCAATCAGCCCTCCCTGTAATACTGAAAGGCAAGCCCTCTATTCTTATAATGATTGTCTATGCTGTTTTTAAAGATGTTCAATGTGCTGCTACTGACGATGTTTTCTGGCAGCTGGTTCCAGTGTTCCACTACCGTGTTGGTGAAGAAAGTTTGCCTTAACCTTGTTCTGCTGTGGTTAACTTTAATTTTGAATTTATTACCTCTAATTGCATCATTTCTGTTAAATTCAAAGATTTCCCCAAGGTATCCCCTATCCAGACCATTGACAAATTTAAAGACCTCGATGAGATCTCCTCTCAGCCTTCTATATCTAAGTGAAAATATATTCAATTTCTTCAATCTTTCCTCATATGCCAGGTTGCTTATGCCATTAACCATTTTTGTAGCCCTCTTTGTACTCTCTCTCTAAAAGCCAACAATCTTTTTCATAGCTAGGAGACCAAGCTTGGATGCAGTATTCCAAATGTGGCCTGACGTATGCACAGTAAAGCTTCCTGATCACTTCCTCACTTCTGTATGATACATTCCTATTTATTGCCCCGAGCATTCTCAGTGCCTTCTTCCTGGCTTCCTTGGTCTGTCTTAGAAACAAGGTTGGGTGAGAGTCGATTTTGTTTTTAACGTCATCGGTCCTACTGAGTTTTCTTCGCCTAAAACACGTCACGCTAATCTCTGTAAAGATGATAGAGCAGTCGTAAAGTCGGCAACATAGACACCATACCAAATGAAATAGTTTCTACACAGAAGAGCGTGAGCCATAGAAGACGTGATGGACAATAGATGCGACTCTATTTTTACTCATGTGGAACAATTCATGAATTAGCCTGGCACAGGCACCAACGAATTTAAAACTCTTCTTAATCTTGAGTGAGAAGGAGAGAGAGAGAGAAAGAGAGATAGAGAGAAATAGAGAGAGATAAATAGAGAGAGAGAGGGGGAGAGACAGAGAAAGAGAGAGAGAGAGAGAGGGGAGAGAGAGAAAGAGTAATAGAGAGATAAGTGATCTTATTCTTGTGTTGCATATTAATGCTCTTGGGAATTATAGTCACTTGCATTTCGTCGGTGCCAACGCAATGTTCCATACGGTGCCTTGTACGCCATATAGGTAACGTCTGCGTTTTCCTTGGTTGCAAATATCTCATTTCCAACGTCTTCGAAGGTATATTATTTTTAATCCACCACTCTATAATGCGTGATGAGGAGCGTTCCCTTCCCTGTCCTGTGGGAAAAGTTCCATTAGCATTCAAGGGCGAATCCAGGAATTATCTTGGGGATGGTCATATTTCCTCGGATTTCAACGTACTTTACCGCCTTCAGCGGTAAAATACGTTGAGCTGGGGGCGAAGATGCACTCAAGTATTCCTAAAGGAGCGCCTCTTTCGGCCGCAGGGCGTCAACTTTCCATGAAGAATGTCACAAGCCCCTAGTGACTCCTCTTTATCCTCCCCTGACACTAGGCAAAATCACAAGTGATATGAAATGAGAACATAAGTCAAATGCAAATGAGTATGAGATCATGTGCATTAAGTCGCTGGGTACAAAGTGCGAAAATATTGAGTTTGACGTGGTGAAAATCTCCAAATTTCTCCTTTGATATAGTGCAAATTTATTTCCCAATGGGAGATGGCGGACCCCATAGTCGCACATGTGTTCGATAGCATCTTTTAGATGCGTTCCTGAAGTTCGTTGTCGTGGAAGCTATTAAAATACTGCAGTTTCGTCCGGGTGACCTCAAGCTTACACCAACCGATTTGTTAGACTGCCATATCTGAGAGTGTGAGCATGGATGATGTACGCGGTACGCACGATGTGGTGTACATGAGCCATGCATGATTCATGGTGTTAGCTTCGAAAATATTGATAATGTACGCCCACGCGGGCGTACATGATCCATGCTATACATGGTGTGGGCGTACATCATCCATGTCGGAAGATGACATGGTGTAACATTCTAGAAGTATACCAGAAGCTGTTTTTATGTAAGGGTATCTTGGCGTCCATTATCATGACATGCATACTACCAAACAGCATTTATTACAAGTTGTCAACACAAAAATTATGCTAACTCACCCAAATAAAATATTTTCCAACTCGAAACATGCCACGTTGCAACTTTAGTGTACGTATCCGGAATGTTTTACATAAATGCAAGAATGACGTACGGTATATCTGGAAGGACGTTTAGCGCAAATTGCTGCTGTGAACAAACCTTGTCCACGACCTTGTTATTAAACAAATATATACCACCATACGTTCGTTTATAGGAGTAGGTGTCTGCTCCACATTCCAGAAGTGGTTTCTTATTTTGCTTCTTTTGGTCCGTTCCTTTCTTTTATCACTATATAGGCACCCAGGTATCTACCTGCCATGGGTAACCTTGGTGAATTTGTCCGGAAGAATTTGGTACTCATTGTTTGTATTCCTGCACTTATTGGAGTTCACTATGGATGGACATGGATCCAAAATCAAGACATGTTTGTTACCAAGGAGCAGAGGAAAGACTTGCCAGTCATTATTGTAAGTATATGGCTAGGTAGGTAGGTACCTACCTACATGAAAATTTTAGATATGTTTGTATCTTAAAGTGCTATCATGGACCCAAATGATCAACTATGGTCAAAACACCCTAAAGCCCAAATAGGTAACTAACTAACAAAGGTGCTAGACAATAAGATGAACTCCACAACCCAAACCTAAATGTTAAAAAATGTTTGAATGCCATGTTTATGAACATGATTAAGATGGTCACTCATTGCTATCATACCTAGATACTTAGGTACTTCTCAGTTGGTGAGCAAATTAAGGCAGGTTTGTGTTCTGGCATTATTGCAGATTGAGGTGAATTTTGTTTCTTTGGATCCCTTTGAAAAAAGATGTGATTTAGGTATTTTGATGTGATTAAGATGGTGCAACCACTTGTTTTCCTGGCAAATGATTACTTTTAATTTGTCAAAGAAATACACAATCATAATCCTCACTCAACATGTATCCATCATGTTTAATTATCTATATGTGGTGTGTCACAGACACAATAAACAAGACATTCATTAGTTAATGCACTTTATACTGGGAGGGTTGCAAAACTCCCCTCCCCTGAGAAAGATGACAAGGTGCTGCACTCGTACAAATCTCAACATGACCAACATGGTGTGCTTGGTGCATGCTACTGTTGGTGGTGGGGGCACCAATTGCAGGTTGTTGCTGGTTGGCTTGCTTTGTCAATCCATCTGCCATGCTTTGCAGACTGGGATATACTTATATTGTTTAGTGGGTATTTCACAACTCACTTTTTGCACATTCACTACTAATGGCACCACCACACTGTTTTGCTGGTGGGCTGCAGGATTGGGAAATGCCCAAGCTGTGCAAGTGTTGAACCTGGGACCTTTGGTACCCAGGGCCCAACACTTTAACCACTCTGCAATCCCCACCTGACATACTTGCATAAGCATATACATCAATCATGGGAACATAGTGATGTTCTTGTATTGAAATTTTATGCACAACTATGTTAAAAGTAGCACAAAATAAAACATTTTCTTGGGAAGTTCATGATATTTTTTTACCTGCAAATTATGCAGCATTGTATGGTATTGCCTGATAGCTATTTTGTATGTGTGCATGTTCATGTGTGCTCAGATGAGTGAATGTGTGTATTGTTTATGGGTACTTAATCATGTTTTTCTTATGCATGTGTGTTTTTTGTGTTTGTCTATTTTGGAATTTGTATGTGTCTGTTTCTATTTTACTGGCTTATCTCATTCTATTCCAGTTGCTATATTGTTCTGTATTAATGACAACTGGTGCAGTGTGTAGTAATTTTGTATTGTTTTGTTCCAGGGAGCAAGACACTTGGAGAAAAGAGTTCTGGAGAAAGTGGATGAGATTAGAAAGTAGTTAAATCCTGTGTTTAGTGCAAGTTTGTAATTATAAGCATGGTAAGTACATTTTTATGGCATCACTTGCAATGAGGCTTCGCAGCTATTTGTCAGCACATTTGCATGGCTGTGGATTCCATTATGTATATATATATATATATATATATATATATATATATATATATATATATATATATATATATATATATATATATATATATATATATATATCTAATATATATATATATATATATATATATATATATATATATATATATATATATATATATGGTGCAGTGTTTATTTATGTCTGTACATATGTATGTGCATGGGTATGTGCATGTATAACTTGCATGGGGTCAAATACCTTGTATTTGCTAATGTCCATATTACTGACTCTTTTTGTTGCATACTGTGGTGTGATTGTGTGTTTAAATTTTTGCCAGCATGAGGTGCTCTCCTGAATGCTTAACATAAACTTGTTTTGACCTGTAGATACAGATTTGACTTCTTGAACTGGTCCTGATCCATATTGGAGCATTCAGCTGTATCCACAGTTACATTTTTGTTGTTATGCTTGATTCTTGTCTTCAGGGTGATCAGAACCTTTCCAACAGATGCAGTGTTCACATGTCAGCTTCATCTTTTGTCTGTCATGCTGCCAAATTGTCTCCAAATTATTATGAATTTTGACATCATCCCCTCCTACACTTTGCCCTATGAAATAACATTAATTTCAAGAGGCATATGTATTGCAGCCTTTTGTACCTGCTTGACATTAAACTCACTGGAGATTTGCCCTTGCCAATAATGTGATAAATTATTATATATAGGGCGAGGTTGTGTTCTTTCCACAAACATCCACCATCCACTTATTCATGATCATTTTCTGACATGTGTACTAGGTACCTTGTGTTTTTTTTCGCCTCAAGCCAAGTTGGAAGGTTAGCATCTCTCAGGACAAGATTCATTGTAGTTCTGTAAAGCACTTACGACGATGTGAAATGTTACGCACCGAACGACCTGCCGCAGAGTGGTGTGTCTCGTGAGAAGCCGACGGCTCGGCCGGTGCAGTGCGTCACGCTGGACGACCCGGCCGTGCTGGGCGGCCTGTCGCACCTGGAGTCGCTGCTGCGCGGCTGCCTGGGCGCCGGCGGCGGCGGCGCGGCCGTCACCTTCGAGACGGGCCTGCTGTCGGTGGTGAGCAGCTCGGAGCGGCTGCTGGCGGCGCTGCCGGCGCCGTCCGCGCCACTGGCGCTGGTCACCACGGCGCTGCGCCACCAGACGACGCTGTGGCGCGACGGCGGACTGGCGGCTGGCTGCCTGCTGGCCGGCATGCTGCGCCGGCTGCTGCTGGTGCCGGCGCCGCGCCACCTGTTGCGCCTGCGTCTGCAGGCGGCAGCCGACGTGTGCCGGCGCGCGGCCGACCAGCAGCGGCTGCGGCTGGCGCTGGACGTGCCGCAGCTGCTGGCCGTCGTCGGCACCGTGCTGCGCTCCAAGCCGGCGGTGCCGCTGTCGGCCGCCGAGCGGCGCCACCTGTCGCTGCAGGTGCTGCGCGCCTTCCTGCAGGCGGTGCCCGCCGACGCGCCGGCCGCCACCGACGGTCGCGCCGTCATGGGCGAGGTGCACGTGCAGGTGGTGGCCGCCGGCGAGGTGGCCGAGTCGCGTCCGGTGCCGGCGCTGCTGCTGCGCGAGCCCAGCCTGGACGACGAGACGGCGCTGTCGGTGCGGCCGGCCGGCCGGCTGCTCTGTCTGCTGTTCACGCCGCACCTGGGCGGGCCCGAGGAGGAGGCGCTGGCCGACGCCGAGCTGGCGCTGCCGGCCCAGCTGGCGCGGCGCGCCCTGTCGGCCGACCGGTGCGTGGCCGCGCTGGCGCGCCTCGACCTGAGCCGCGTCGGCGTGATCGGCTGCCAGCGCACCGTGCACGCGGACGTGCGGCGCGCGCTGGCCGGCCGCGGCGTGCTCGTGCTGGAGCGGCTGGGCTCGCGCGGCGCCGCGCTCCTGGCGCGCCTGACGTCGGCCGCGCCGCTGGCCGGCCTCTCGCTGCTGGGCGAGGTGCAGCGGGAGCTGCAGGACGCCGGACAGGGCGCGCTGGTCGGCCGACTCGACTCGGTGCGGCTGAAGACGCTCGGGGGCAAGGGCTACGTGGAGCTGTGTCGGGCCGACGCGCCTCTGGTCACGCTGCTGGTGCATTACGCCCAGCCGGAGGACCAGCGGGAGGAGCTGAAGGTATGTGGGCGGTGTGGTCAGCGGTCATGGATCACTAGCCAATCTCCAGCTACCCCTTCAATTTATCAATAATTACTGGTTGGTATAATAGCACGTTTAGATGATAGTAATTACGGCTGATAATGCACGTGCCGTGCATTCATTCAGTCCATCACACAGATCGTGACTTGAATATCTCAAAGAGTCGATTTCGGTGTAAGATCCACTTCTTCCAGTGTGCCTTCTAGTACTCGCTCAGATTCATCTTCACACCCACGCCACATCCAAGCATGTGTCCACGCATTGCACCGCACGTCACCAAAATGAGAACTGATGTGTCGGTAGCCAATGCAGGGCTTTGCACTGTCATTTCACTCGCTCCTGGTGCTCTGGGCTTGTTCTGACCGGCCCTTGCCGTGCAAGTCACGGTTCTTGCTCGGGTGGCTTTATGGACATCATCCAAGCCGTGGATTCCAGTTCAACGGCAGTATTTTGACGGAGCTCGGCGTGCCGCCAATACACCGACGTACCATGGTCGACACGGTCGGTAGCTTTTCCCAGCCGTCGGGCCAGTTGCCAACCGACCCTCCCAGCCGATAGCTCAATGCGAGCGTGTAAAGCGACTCTGGCCCTGTCTTGCCAGAACAGGGAAGTTCAATGCAGGTCGGCGCTCTAACAAACCGAACTACCGGGGCGCCGTTCTGTTGGCACGTGATGTGTGCGGGATTTTGCCTGGTCCAGTGTGTTGAAGTTTGACAATTTAGATGGAAAACATCACGCAACAGAAACAATATTTACATCTTAAGTCGGGTGCTTATCTGCTCGTTGTCATCTTCCGTCGCTTTGTATCAGTACACCACAGCGATAAGATGACAGGAAGGCACATATGGAATTCAATTACTGCCGGCGTGTTTTTGAAGTGATGTTGGGCGAGAAACAGACCCATAATCGTGTTAACCAACTGCATATCAACCGGATATATACCATTCGACATTTTTAGTTACATCGTGTAAAGCAAAATTAGAAGGTCGCCTCTATATCTGCCACTGAAATAAGATGGACTTGTGGATTTGTATCAGTTGACCTGCTCGGGTGTTCCTGTCGTGCTCGGATGTTGTGCTGACCGGCTGCCACACTCGGATGTTGTGCTGACCGGCTGCCACACTCGGATGTTGTGCTGACCGGCTGCCACACTCGGATGTTGTGCTGACCGGCTGCCACACTCGGATGTTGTGCTGACCGGCTGCCACACTCGGATGTTGTGCTGACCGACTGCCACACGATGTTGTGCGACCGGCTGCCACACTCGGATGTTGTGCTGACCGGCGCCACCAACTGATGTTGGGACCGGCTGCACACCGGATGTTGTGCGACGGCGCCACGCTCGGATGTTGTGCGACCGGCTGCCACGTTCGGATGTTGTGCGACCGACGCCACACTCGGATGTTGTGCGACCGGCTGCCACACTCGGATGTTGTGCTGACCGGCTGCCACACTCGGATGTTGTGCTGACGGGCTGCCACACTCGGATGTTGGCTGACCGGCTGCCACCACACTCGGATGTTGTGCTGACCGGCTGTCACACTCGGATGTTGTGCTGACCTCTGCCACCACACTCGGATGTTGTGCTGACCGGCTGCCACACTCGGATGTTGTGCTGACGGCTGCCACACTCGATGTTGTGCTGACCGGCTGCCACGCTCGGATGTTGTGCTGACCGGCTGCCACACTCGGATGTTGTGCTGACCGGCTGCCACACTCTGATGTTGTGCTGACCGGCTGCCACACTCGGATGTTGTGCTGACCGGCTGCCACACTCGGATGTTGTGCTGACCGGCTGCCACACTCGGATGTTGTGCTGACCGGCTGCCACACTCGGATGTTGTGCTGACCGGCTGCCACGCTCGGATGTTGTGCTGACCGGCTGCCACACTCGGATGTTGTGCTGACCGGCTGCCACACTCGGATGTTGTGCTGACCTGCTGTGGTGCTCGGTTTCAGAGGCAGATTGACGCCAGTCTGTTCTCGCTGGGCTCGCTGTTGGCCGACCCGACCGTGCTGCCCGGCGGAGGATGCCTGGAGACGGTGCTGCATAGCCACCTCGTGCATCACGTGAGTGCTGTCCAGAGGGCAGGCATGCTGAGGAATTCATTCAATTTCTTGCCAATGGGGAGTTCATTAAATTGATTTGTTTCCTGTGTCGTGGACAGTAGCGGGTGATGACGTCAAAACCTCTGATGACGTCGAAACAATTCGGCAATATGATGAAATTGCTCGCAAAGGGTGATACTGACGGATGAACCCCACATCAGCTGGCAGGATTGCGATGGTCCAGATGCCAGGAATCGAGTACGGTGACAACATATCAGCCACTACAGTTGTGTGCTGTGAAGTGTCATACAAATAAAGTCATGAAATCAAAGCTCTGCAGCAGGCCTTAGGAAGTTTCTGATGTGTGTCGTTTTCCACGTACAATTCGGAATTCCAAGACTCTGCATAGATGTGCCCAAATATGCTTTGGGTGTTTGGAGGTGAATACGTAGGTGTTCCTGGAGCTCAGATGTGCTCGTGCTCATATGGCCGTTTCTGAAGAACGTTTCTGAAACCGAGTGTTTCCTGGGATGTTCCCGGTTCACGTCCGCTGAGTCTTGCTTCCAGAGCACTCTGAATGTTTCTAGACTTGCAGTATAAAGGGGTTTCGAAGTGATTTTTGCGATATGCCCGATATAACTACGATATTTAGCATGCTGCTGCTGCTGAATTTTCAGATCGACCTGCAACCAGTATTTGTCAGAGGCAAACGATGCCAAATGTCCGTGTAAGAAACAATGTTCTTGTTTAACCTTTTCTCTAGTTTCCTTCTTTATGAAACATGCCTCAGCTCCTCTCCACGAAGCACTCGCACAATATATCCCTTCCAAGCCATTATGCATCTTGCACAAGCCTGGAGGTACCATGTCTTTTCTCTCTGGGAGTAGCAATTAGTTGGGACATGTGCCCTGTCGTCAGCGTATAAAGTAATGTTTCGCAAAATGGCCGAGTGTGCTGGCGCTGGCTGTGGTACCGAGCCGTGGCAGTTGGTGCTGCACCTGCTGGGCCCGTCTGCACGTACCCCGATCATCAGCCAACACCAGAGCGTGGCATCACGAGATCGGTTCTGACAGCTGACGTCAGGTAATGCAGCCGGTGACCGGCCCGTGGCGCGTGCTGGCGGTGTCACGACTGAGCTGGTAACAGCATCGGCTGGTGGACCTGCCACAGAGGTTGGAGGTGCGCAGTGACGTGCGTTAAGAGCCGGCGTCAGGACGCCGTACAGCGCCAATAGTCGAACCGCGTTGAATAGTTGAGCCCTGCCTGTCCGCGAACCGTGGCAGGTTCTCGGCAAAGTAGACGGCTGGCGGCTTCCGGCAGCAGTGAGCCTGCTCCATGCGGCCACCACTGAACTTCAGTTGCGCGGACCTACCGATAGATGGGCGGCTGGCACCGTGATTTTGGTTCGCATCTTTCCATGCATCGTCGTCGGCCTGATTTTGTTCGCTGGTGGCTCTGATAGCTTGCTGACATAAAAACTCCACTTCTGAGGTTCCACAGTTGCACAGATCCGTTCGTATGCATACTGCTGCATTGTTTCCTTTCTCACACTGATTCTGCTTTGTGCTAGCAAGCATATATTGTTCGGAATGGCAAGCACACGCATGCACACGCTACAGCATGTTAAATCTACCCCCCCAAAAAAAAAACACCGACTAGATTTTGGCGGTATGCACGCTATTGTTGCGTGTTACGTTTAGAAGTCATGAATATTGAATGGACGACCTGATTTTCTCGAAATGAATAGTTCTATTCGTAAGCATTCATCCATTTCAGCACTTCGTACGCACGTAGGCCCTTACCGTTTCGAAAACGCTTATCACAAACAGTAAATGAAGTGCGCAATGACAGCGTCATTCATCAACGGACAGATGGCAAAAGGAATGCCACTCTGTCCTGTGCTATTGAGGAATTGACATGGTGGAGAGCATACATTCAGCTTAGTTTGAATACTGGGTATGCTGTCTCCCTATTGGATAGTCGAGTTAGGTGAAGCGTCTTATCGATAATGCATCCCCTAAATTATAAACCGCGTGTTATGTTAGGATCGGGCGACTAAAACACTAGGAGGGAAAATGTTTTCTTGGAAGGAAGTGTCATCCAACCGCATGCCTTTACTCTGAGAATGCGGTTTGCTTGCTGTTGTTTATTGGTTGGTTCACGACACACTTTATGCACATTCACGGCTAATGGCGCCGCCCACACTGTTTCGCCGGTGGGCCGCGGGATTGGGAAATGTCCTGAGTGGCGCTAGAGTCGAACCCGGGACCTTTGGTACCCATAGCCCGACACCTTAACCACTCGGCCATCCCCGCCCCGCGGTTTGCTTGCCATCTGCGGGTTTGTCGAAGCGATGCTCTGCCGTGTTCGGGTGGCAACTTCGCCGAGTGTTGCTGGACGGACCACAGCTGTATGGACGTGTGGAAGCCACGTCCCAGCATGCCGAGCTGAGCATGGCGGAAACTCTTCTACCACGTTAATATCATCCGACGAGCAAGAAACTGCCAACACGAGTGTATTTGTGATTAACTGGAGGGTTTACTAGCTTCTGCGTCGTACAAAGCATCCAAACGTATTAATTATGAACAGAAAACTATGAATTGAAGCATTGTGTAAAACACACTGTTTACATCATGCTTGTTTCTAAATATATTTTGCCAAAATATTTGCTTTTTTTCTCGAACAGCCTCCATTTCGATCCCCCATAATGTGAGCAAAATACGGTGAAAATCTGTGCGTCCAGGTCTCATTCGGCCATGCATATCCCGGCTCCAATATTTGAATCTAAACGTATATGAATGATTTGTTTCCTCGGATATTTCTCCTCTGGTTCGCTGATCATCTGATAGTGATGACGCATCCTGTTGTGCGGGCGAACGTCTGTTATCTGGGATCGGTTTGCGCTATTGTTGCACTTTCTGTGCGTGCACTGTGCACGCATCCTCAGGCAGGTGGTGGAAGTGCGCAGTCGTCAGCGATTGTGTTCGCAATTGGATCAGACATGGTTTTCGGTCATTTGTGGGTGGTGGTTGCGAATGTTTTAGTGTTGTGCATTAGTAATTTCTTCGTGAGTCCTTTATCGTGTTTTGTGTAGTCAGAGAGTGGCAAGCCGTTTCGCATATGAATTGTAGATCTTCTGCTGAGAGTAGTGGTTGTTCCCATTATTTATATAGTCAGGGTTCCAAAGCGAATTCGCAAAGAAAATGTATTTACGGCCCTGGCCAACTTACAGTGAAGTAGAAGCATAGGGGTCGATTTGCATCCTTTTGAGGTTGTCTTGGCCCCTCAAGGCTGTTCATTCGTATTATAATAATACCCCTTAATAATGCGAATTTGTAGCATGGGCGCCCCTGACTAATTATAATCCTCCCATTGGCTCCATATACTGGCCCCAAATTATTTTGAGAAATTTACGACCGCGATTGGGAGTGCGCAGTCCCCTGAGGTGCATTTGTAGTGGCAAATGAGAGGTTTGTTTGTTCCATTGGCGATGGGCCATGTCTCACGTGTGGCATTAGTGTGAAGCTATTTTCAGTAGAGCAGACGGAGCGCAAGTGTTTGTGCTGCTTAATAAAAACGACAAGCAATTCAAGGCTCAGGCAATTCTTGACGGCCAAGTTCAAAGTGTTTTTTTTTTGGTCGTGGGCCAACTAAGACAGCAAGCAAATGACTTCACATCCGCCACCACCAGACATGCTAATAACGGTAAGCTAGATAAACTGACCGAACAGTGCAAATCAGTGCACTTCTATGGAATAGTAAAAACGCACAAACCTGGAAATACACTCAGACCCATCATCTCACTGCTTAAGTCACCGACGTGCAGCCTCGCCAAGTTCCAGAAACGATTATAAAGCCCTACATGCAATATCCATCCTCGCTGACATCGTCCACATAATTCATCGACCTATTGAGTACCAGAACACGCCAGGAACAACTGCTCGCACTCAATGTGAGTAGCCTGTTCGCCATCGTCTCCACCGAGCGAACATCAATATCATCACCATGCGTTCCACCAACAGAACTTCGCTCCACCAGGCATACCAGAAATGGGCGCTGTATAACCACCCCTGAACGTTGATGCAGCCCTTTAAAACATGTCCATTTTTTTTTTTTTTTCTTTTTTAAATTTTTTTTTTTTTTTTTTTTTTTTTTTTTTTTTTTTTTTTTTTTTTTTTTATCCCCAAGTTAACTCCTCAATAACTCACAGGCATACCAGAAACCACCACGTGCGCTCTCCTACGATTGCTAACAAAAAAGTCACTGAAAGTGCTCCCAGTGTCAACTGCACTACTAAGTAGAAGGTGTGGCAATGGATCACCTCTAGGTGTCATCTTTGGTGAAGCGTTAAAGACATCAGTGGAAAAGGAGGTATTGGCCAATGACCTGGTCAGCCCATTGACCTGCTTGACCATTTGCGTTAAGCATACTCAGCATGTTGATCTCGATATTTTGGGAGTAACTGTGATGACTGAATTCGAATCCAGACCATAGAACTGCCTGATTATGCAACTTAGACTGACCTTAATGTTATGTTCCTTGATTTTCACTTCCTGGGGGCGGTCCGAAGTACCCAATTGAGGTGAGGTAGAAGAAGTCACGACGGTACCCCCTTAAAAAATCCAAATTTTGTTCACCTTCCTTTTTGGTGCCGAAAATTCGACAGCGCTTCCTAGTTTTTGTTAAAAAAATAACTTCGTAATTTAGTATCACTTTTTCGAGACCTTTTAGTGGCGCCTAAAACCACTACTATCGCACCGTGAGGAACGATAAGGCAATCGATTCGCACCTTAAATGCGAAGTTGGCGAAGTTATATTTTTGTAAACGGTCTTCCCGACAACCACCAAGTCGACAAGTGTTTCAAAGAGCTGCGTTTATTTCCAACTTCATTTTTAGATGTAGTTTAAAAACATGTTGTGAAATGCTATGCAAGCAGGAATGCAAACATTTCAAAGTCGAAAGATGAAGGATTGTCAGGAAAATAAAACCATGCAACTACCTGGGCTCAAGGGTGGATCAATAGGGGACGAGTAGTCTAGGGGTATGTTGCTCGTCTCACAATCGAAAGGTTGTGGGTTCGAGTCTCACCTGTCGCTACTCTTCGCTCGCGATCAATCGGCGTGAGAGGTTGGCGACGCTACATGACTCAACGGTCGGTGTGTCGTACAAATAAATAACCAACCAGGGTGGATCAAGAAACTGCCATTGGGGCTGGAGGAACGCCACTATTAAAGTACCTCGCCACTTACAACATACAACAGGCTTAAAGCTAGCACACAATGAATGGGTGTTTGGGCATAATTATATCCGTTTTTGTTGTCCAAACAAAACTATGCATTTTTTATATTGATACAGAAGCCCCTGAGAGCAATACATATACTACTATTAGATACCTATGCAAGAGATCAGAGAAGCATTGTCCCAATAAATGTGTTTGTGTTTTGCATCATTTGAAATTGAAGACCAATTCTGGACCAAATCAGCAGTATTTTTTTGGGGGGCGGGGTTGAGATGTCCCTCCTGGATGCATTAGTGAAATGCATGGAAATTACAGAGCTGACTAGACATCAAAGACCAGTAAAGGCCCACTGGTCCTGAACATACTTATTCGTTGGACTTTTGGTTCTAGAATTTGCCACCTCTCGTATCCACTTAAGTATATAGGCAGGTTGCCTTGCTTTGTCCCAGTCACGAAATACCGACGTTCCCTTAATTTCACACAGTCAATGGAAACTTTGTGTGTGAAACATGCCCCGATGTAGTTCGAAAGTGACCTTCACATAGCGATTTTCATTAAAAGTACAATAGACCGCACTCCAAAAAGCCGCGTACCCTGCGCTTATGAAGCGAAAGCGCAATTCATGGCGATAACTGCCGGAGGCTTGCGTTGTTTAGACCAGTGATAGAGCTATTTTAAATTGAAGATTTAAATGCGACCTTAGATTTTCACTATAACTCCGAGTCACCCATGCATATTTGTTCAAAGTTATTCATCTTTACTATATTCCAGTAAATTAAGACATCTTTTTGTTCGAAAATAATATGTAAGAATTAATTCCTGCTCTACCCAGTTGAGGCACTGTTTTAAGTGTCTTAATAGGCGGACCGCCCCTGTGACTTCCTTGTGGGTCGCTAAGTAAAGTTCGAAGAAAAAGCCGGCAGATTTTGAATTGTCAGCCGCAAGCAGGATCGCGATGCGTACCTGTGTCACTGTGTATACTTTTCCGGGGAGTAATTTCCTCCCTTGGTTATCCTTTCCACAGGGGTCCAGTTTGGTTCCAGTTTTTTAGTAGGTGCGTTTTTTTTAAACCGTCGCACAACCCTGGCATAATCTTGGATATAGTAGGCGCTCCTCGGGGAGAGTAAAACGGCTGTATGCCCTTCACATGAAAACGTCTGAAGGGGATACCCTACACCACTCATAAAAAAATTGTCGCTGTTGGCTCTGACCTCAGGTTGTGAGATATGATTGGGGTTTAAAAAATTGACAATGTCATTTCTTGTAATGTGCTTGCAATTTCTTGTAGTAACGAATGGCGGAGGAGAGTGCAAAGAGCAACTATTGAAGACATGCCACTTGTTGCGAATACCAGATCCTATTTATGGAGATGGTGCACGGCACGGCCAGACACAATTTCCATGTCCGCAGGCAAATAAACCAACTCGATCCGACTCAATAGCCAACATCCCATCAGATCATGGATACCACAGATACATTCAGACCTGCTACGGAGAACAAAATACTTAAAATGAGGTAAGGCGTCAAAGTAAAATAGTTCACCATGAGTGCAAAAAGAACAACTTAGTTGCGGCCACACGGAGTCCTGAAACAAATCACTAAGAAAAAGTTTGGCTAAAATGAAGAAATCCGCAAGCACGTGAGGAATGTATGTTCGTCGATTGGGACGTCGTTTCCTTGCGACATTCTCAATGCAGCTGTGTAATGTGCTTGTTACGTGCTCGCCTATACACAGGAGTCGACTGGCTCAGGCCCCACACCCGCCCGCAATGGCGTCGTTTTCTCGCACTGGCTCTACTACCAAAAGACGCAGGGCGTTTGTCGTTACTTCCATGGTGCGTGTGCCTGCACGCTAACAGCCACTTCTTTGTGGATGTGCATGTGTAATGTTTCTAATGAATAAGCAACACAGTGATGATGCTCTTAGAGTTCGGTGATGTGCCGTGGGCGTTGGAGGAAAGGGTTGGTTTTGATGACCCCAATATCGGTCAGTATTTCTGCGTTCAACCATTATGTTCTAGGGCGGTTCTCGGTATGCTTACTCAGCCTTCTTTGCAATACGGCGGATGGTCTGTATGCATTCCGCACAGCGAATCTGGAAGTACATTGTCGTGGCATGAAACATATATTTCACGAGGTGAAACACACGCGTACACGTCACGAACATTGATGCATATATGTACGGAAATTTTGAACGAGTATAATATCTACGGTGAACTACAACTTCAACTTATCACGGTAGTTTAAACAAACAATTGATCTGTTAGGCGTCTGCAAGGTTTTGCTTTGACGCTTTGCACAAGGATTATTCAATGCATATTGAGCAATATCAGTGGGAGGGTTCCTTCCCCCATCTATTCAAGACTGAAACGGGAATGTCTTGTTCAACATTTTGGTTTTTATGGCGACCATCCAGTCATCTCTTCAGTTGGTTTCAGCAATACAGCAATATAGGTGTATTCCACGTGAGTGAGTATTATAGCATGCAGGCGCTCGGGAAGCTATCTTTGGAATCGCATAAAGTAAAACGCACAAGAGAGCATCTTGACAGTGAGGTGCGGTGAAACAACGGACATAACAGAGGACGCAACATGCATGGTTCGGGCTATTGGGTAGATTTCCGTGTATAACTGTCGAGTCAGATGAAGCATCTATCCCCTCGCAGGCATGCTCTTTTCCTTCTCAGACATGCTCCCGTCCAGTTCGATAATGCGGCAGGCGTAGACGGCGCTCGTGCTCATGCACTTGTGGAACCCTGCGACACTGCTGTCGAATCCGTTCTGCTGGCAGTAGTCGATCCCCTTGACGACGGCCGACTTGACGTCGTCGTTGCCGCCGAACTGAGCGATGATCGCCTTGAAGCTGTCCACGTTGACGCCCCCGGCGTCGGTGAGCGTGTCCATAGCCGTGTGCCAGCACGTTGCAATGTTGTTGCACCTGTCGGGCAAGCCGGCGAACACCTCGTCGAGCGGCCCGAGCACCGCCTCGGTCTTGTTGAGCGCCGTGTCGACCTCTTCGGCCGTCGGCATATCGCCGTCCTGATCCGTCGGGCACCTGCGGAAGATGGTCTGTCGACACGGCTTGCGCTTGGGCGCGACGCCCATCAGCCTCTCCAGGCCGTCCAGGCCGTCCATATTCTGGAGGAGGTGGAACACGTCGCGGCGCCGGCGTCGGCCGCCGGCCGTGGCGGCGAGTCGCGCGCGCATCGCGGCCGACACCTCCTCGGAGGTGCAGGCGGCGCGCGCCATGATGGCCTTCGGCACCGGCTCGAGGCCGGCGTGCACGCACTTGCCGCCGGCCTGGCGCGCCATCATGCCCAGCGTCGGCGACGCCTGGTCGGCCACGCCGATGCCGCAGTCGGCGCCGTTCAGCTCGAGCACGCACCGGCACTGGAACTGGCCGCGCTGCTCGCCGGTCAGTGCCGACGGCGTCTCGGCGATGCACAGCTGGGCGAGCTCCTTCTTGTGCAGCTTGTAGTCGTCGGGCGCGGTCATGCCGTCGACCAGGCTGTCCACTGCCGTCTGGCTCAGCTGGCCGTCGACCAGCAGCGTCAGGTTGGTCATGATGCACTTCTTCATCATCTCGATGGCGCAGGCCTGCGCACGCGCCACGATCTTGTCTCGGAGGCTGCGCCCGCGTCTGTTTCCGCGTCTACCCCCCGCGTTTGCCTCCGCCTTTGCGTCCACGTTTGGAGCCGCGCGATCTTGACGGTGACGATGTCGAAGATGCCGGGCAGTTCTTGGACGCGGCGATTGGGTTTCTCTTGATGGTGGTGTAGACGCTGGAGACACATTCGCGCACAACGTCGCGAGTGTTATCGTCGAACGACACACCCTGCGGCATGCAGCCAATCTCTCCGGCCGACCTTGTCAGCTCGTTGATGTCGAAGTTTTCGATGTTCTCCATGGGGTTGTAGTCGGGCACCTCGGGCAGCGTGATGTTCAGTTCGGAGAGAATCCTCTTTGCGACAGGCGACTTGAATAGGGCCGCCACGCGAGACATGTCCTTTCCGCCGGGCACTGGAAACGTTGCAGGCGTTAGCGTTTCAGGGCACTGACTGGTCAGCTGTTATTTTTCTCACGAGGCTTGCTCCTCTATAGGATATCTGAAAATTATTCAATTCCAGTAGAACGTCCAGAAAAGCAAACAAAAATCGTGAACCTTGAAAATCGATCAGATTGGTGGTCTATTTTGCGGAATTGGGTAGAACCAGACTGCACATCAAGTGAAAATTCCACAACTAGTGATGAGACTCAGCCATCAGTAGAATGCCTGCAGAGACGAAGCAAGCATGTGGCCCCGCAGTGGGCCAGCCATCGTTACTCGGCTTGCTAGGGAAATGGCGCTCCTGTGGGTTAACACAGCCGCCCCGATAAGGGATGTGGAAGTACAGAGGTGTTTCCGGGGATCACGTAGTCTCTGTTTTCCATCAGTTCCAATTTCAGTATCCACCCAATGCAGCATCCCCTCGTATGCCCATTATCCAACAACGGCCCATCTCGTGTCACGAGCGGGTAGGCCAGAGAGGGTCCATCCATCCGCTCAGTTTTATCGGAGTAGTCGCACTCTCTCAGCCCGTCCCTCGAGGTTGACGGAGTACTGGAGGCTCAGGTCCCCTGCCACACGGTGCTAGTTGTGACGGGGAGCAACACGCCCCTTCGTCCCAATATCTCTGAGGGCGTAGGGCCCCACACGGCCTAAGCGACCTGCCGTCCCAGACCAAAGGTCTGGGCCCGACCCAGTGCCTGCTAGCCCGCCCGACAGGGGTCAAAAGGTGGGCAGCGCTGGATCCCGGCTGGGATGGTGAGCATCTCTCTCTCTCCTGGCTGGGTTGTGGCATCGTCTGCTCGTATAACTTGGCGGACGTCTGGCGTTCTCACGCTCACGGGGCACAGACGTTCCCCCAGTAGCTCCCCAGTGCGGCGGGCGCCGCGGAGTATAATGTGATGATAACAGCTACATGGAAAGTCTACACAAAAAAAAACTGTTCTTGGTCCCTCTCGCGGAGGCCAGATCAACCCTTATCTACGCCGAGATCGGGGTTTCTTCACGGAATGTACTCGCGAACCTCGTATCCTTGTGTTGGAAGGAAAAATCAGAGTATTGCGTCCATAGCCATATTCCAGAGAAGAGACGGGCGCGACAGATTCAGTGAGATTCTCAGGTGCCAGAAGTATAAAGGACGGTGCACTGGAGGTAGAATTCGCGGAAGCTGAATAGGCATGTGTTTGCCTATCCAGCTTTTGGATAGGCAAACACATAGTTCTGGAAGGCCCTTGGTTCTGAGTTTGGTTTGGTTCCGTTTTGGTTTGGAGTTTGGTTCTGAGCACATCGTCTGAGTTTGTGTATGGTGTGTGGAAGGACGGCACAAAGGAGAATGAAATCGTCGGATTTACTTCTGACACCAGCTGGTTCCGGGTTCACTGAACTAGTCGCTACAGGTGGAGATTGCTGCGAGGGGCACGATCCTAAAGACGCCGAAGACGGTTCGCGAATTTGCCGCGACCAGTTGTTGAATGGGTGTAAAAAAAACTCAGCAGTCCTACCTGATGGAAATGTACTGCGGATAACACGTGCATCTAATCCCATAAAATGCCGCTGCTGCCACCTTTTGAGCATTGTTGGGACGCCGGGAAGCAATGGGTTTATCTGGGGTGCCGGTTGAGGCACCTTGAATACAAGCTGCGGAGCCATAGGAAAGACTGAATGGGAGATGGCGCTGGAAAATGTAGGTAATGCCGTGCGCATGCTTTTTTTGTTTGTTTCGCCATTGGTTCTTAATTATATAATTTAAGCTAGAGAGCCATGCTCGTATACACGAGTAATTATTGGGTCGTATATATGGCAACAAACGAATGGTGGGTGCGAAGGATGGTTTTAATGCGGATTTTAAGCTGGTATCTCGGTATGAACTGCCTGTTCCGGTGCGCCTTATGGATGCGCATGCATTTGGATATTTGTGAGCAAAATGGCACCCGCAATTTGTAATACTTGTGAAATTGTAAGATGGCCACATCTTGACTATCGTTCAAGGCAAAATAGGGTTTCAGATCATAGAAGTCATATAATCAATCTCATTTAATCATGGATTATGCGCGGTAAGTATTGGGGATTCGTATTGATCGTCTCGATAGAAATGTTATCATTGATATCAATAGTTAATCATCACCACCAAGGATACAATTATTAATAGTTACAAAAATATAGTCCTTGGAGATCAGGATTATTTTCGGAGGCTAGTCGGGCTGTGAAGCTGGTATTGTGTACTCACTCATGGCGGCAGCGGCGCCGAGCAGCAGCGCCAGCGGCGCCAGCGGCAGACACCTCATCTTGTGTGTCGGCGGCGCCGTGAGTGCCGGCGTGTCGGTGGCGACTCGCGCGTGAGTGCCGGCGTGCCCCGCCGCCGCCGATATTTATACTGCACAGCGGTGCAGTGCCGACGGTAATGGATCATCACCGGCCGCGCGCCGGCAGTGACTCGACCGCGGCAGTTCCGGCGCGGCCGGCACGGTCACCACCGCAGCCGGTCGTGGCGGCTGGCGCGGCCGAGAGGTGCGCCGGCTCTCGCCGCCCGGGCTCGGTGTGACGCCCGCGGCGCGACGCAGACTCGCCACTGCCGGCTGCCAAAGTGGCGGACAGGCGGTCCACGACTCAGCCACGAACGGAGACTGCGCTTCGGACACGGCTCGGTGTCTCGCTTCGGGAAGCGCCAGTGGGCGGGTCTGCCATTGTTCGCTCGGGACAGCTTTTCGGTTTCCTCTCGGGAGTTGACCTGTCCGCGGTTTACACTCGCCGTTTGTTTGTTGGTGTCTGTGTGGTAATATCAGAATGGTCAGAAGGCTTCTTATCACAGGAGGGATTCGACATCGTCACTTGTAACTCGTCGTCTGAACTGACGTTCACCCGTTTCTATGTCTGAATGATGATGTGGGCGCTAGGTGGGCTGTTCAGTCGACACGCACCAGAATCGCAGTAGTGCTGCCGAGATTCGCATTCGTATACAGACTAGTGGCAATTCATAAAGCGCTAGCCTTCATAAAGGTCAGGATGGAGGAAAATCATGACAATTGTGTTCTAACTCACTGAGCAGCCTTTCGGTACGTAATAGACTTAAGCCCATAAACCCTTTGGTATAAGATATCGTTCGTCGCCGCACCTTATTAGGTCAGATGGGGAAAGTCGCCCACATTTGCTGAATTCCTGGCCACGTATGCATTATGCTTGAGGTTGGAAAAATGAGCTGTTTCTGGATTGTTTCCCCATCCAGAACATTACCCTCTCCCAACAATTATCCTTTCATTTTGTCTCATTTTGAGGTCGAATGGTGTTGTTTAACCACTGCTCTAGGTTAACGTGCTCAAGATTCACTGGGAAGTACAAACTGAAAATTTTATGTCACAGGTTTTAAGAAAAATTTCCTCCGATTTTCGAGTATCGATTATCAAACAATTTCCCTTCCCACATACAGGATTATACGGCACGAATCCAACCTTGATCGTGGACATTGAGCAAGCCTGCGCCGCAACAACGCGAGCGGCGTAGGCTCCATATCGTAGGGCATTCCTAGTCCATACCAGGGGCTGCTACCAAGGGATCTCCTTTTTCTGGCGAGGAAATAGCAGGCGAGGCGGTATGGGCTTGTTTCTAGCAAATTGCGCGCAATGAAACGATCTATCGGCCAGTGGTCTTTCTTGTTCTCAAAGAACAAGGCGAGGTTACGCGTGGGCTCTGCTTATGCTACCCATTGTCATCTACTCAGTGTTGAGAACGAGCTGTGTCCTAGATGCAGTGCAGTGCAACCAGTTCGTAACATTTCGATCTGGTGTGCCGAGTTTGTTGTGAAGCGGCGGTGTCACTTCGAGCATGATCGGGTTCACTATCAGTCTTAGGCGATAAATTACAGGCTGTTTGACCCTCAAACTCTTCATCTTCCTTTCTGATGTGAACTTGTATGCCATATATTCTGAGCGTTGACATCAAGGTCACCATGTACTAAGAGACGCGCGAACTACAATTCATATCGTATAATCCCGGTTGGAGCAAATCGTAGTTGTGGCTGCGAAATGACTCATGTTGTCAACGCGCTCGAAAGACGAAATAATTAATGAATGTGGCGACGGTTCAGCTGACGAAGCAGTCCGGCAGCCGGCACAACTGGGAAACATGTGGTGGAAGGGATGGCTATTTGTTAGTGAAATGGCCGTGTACATCAGTGGTACATGATCCAACTTGAATCGTCATAGAGAGCAACATATTTACTTACATGTTTGGGCGCGGAGTGGCTTGTGATTTTGTGGAAAAGTGCTTGATGAGTTCGCTGATTTTTAACCCTTAAGTTCGGAACGGTTGCGTGAATGGGTGCTATTACGTATGTTTGCGTGTGTACACTGTCCGAGTTACTTGTGACTACTGGCTCTTTTTGTCGGGGAACCGCGACTGTACGCGCAGCGCGCGGTGCTCGGTTGGCAGCGGCAGAGGCCAGTATCACTACGTTCTGCTCGATGACGCCAAATCGGTGCGAGAACTGCACCGGAGCAACTCGAAGGTTTGAAGACAACCGCACCGGACCCTCTCGTAATGTCGGCCTTTCCATCCAATCATTGACGACCGATTACTATAGATAGTAATCGGTCAGAACTATCAGATAATAGAAGTTAAAACAGCATGTGTGCTGAGCGTCAGTGGTTAGGCTGCATGGTAGTCGAACGAGAAGCTGAAGTGGCTGCATTAACCCGATCTGCGCCTGTCGCAAACTTCGCCTGTCGGCATTGGCATCCTTTGTGGTCTGGTGTTTTCAACATGGTTGTGCCAAGAGACGTGAGAGAAGTCCTCCTGGAGGTCCGTGAGTTGTGCGTGCCCGGCAGGGCTGGGTTGTCCAGATGGCGAAGATGACACTAAGGGGCGTGGGCCTGGTTACTAAAATGAGGGGAATACACTACTGGTGGTAGTGGGAAATGACACGAGATGTGCACAACTTGCTGTATCCAAGTACAGTTGTGTCAGTGATCAAATCCGAAAATACCTCAATCAGGAGTTGTGCTAATGCCCTGGTGCCGAAACGTCGAGCATTTTGCCACAAATACAGTATTTCGGACGTGAACTCTAAAACAACTCGCCGGGTGCGGTGATCGCCCAGTCACATTGTGATGATAAACGATGAGATGCTAGTTATGCTATGATGATAGTATGATGATGATATGACGATGATAGTTTTGCATTATGATGCATTGCCGCTTTCATTAATGTTGTATTGTGTGTGGGTGTCGCCTACATGATGTATGTGGTCATTAGTCGAAACCAATGGCGAGTTAGTAGGTGTGTTTGACGCGCACCTCGTTATTGCTCGTTTCCGCCATGGTGGGTGGGGCAGGGGCGGAAATGACAGGCTAACCGCGTCATTGGCCCGGCCTGGCTGAAGTACGGCGTGGGCCGAACAGGTGACCTGCTTAATGCCAACGAGGTCAACCCAACCACGTGGGGAGAAATTGGTGGTCTCCAGGGGGATATTATGAAATGACAGCCGGGCGTGATAGCCTGCCTGGTGGAAATGGAGAAATGATGGCCCGCCATGTGCAGGACGCAACAAGTGGTAGTGTGCTGCATGCTGTTTTGCAGTGAGGGGAAAATTGGAAAATGTGTCGAAGCTAATGGAGAATAACCGGGTAGAATGTGAGAATCGCAATCTTCTGCGGTGATGATTGGCTACTAGTCTGGATAGGCTAATTTACGATACATTTATTTTGTTGCAATACCTATGTGATGGACTTTTTTTTAAATTAAAATGCTATGCACGGTTAGAAGGCAGTGTAAGTACTTTTATTGTCGGTATAGAGCCATCCAGAAGGGATGAAACTGATGGGATGGTGACAAGACCATTTGCTTGGCGATTGCTTCAGTAAAATGTCTTGGAAGTTAGGCCACGATTTTCGAAATGAGTGTAAAAATCTTTGGCCTTGTCCACCCGCTTTTCCTTCGCACATAGCTCAAATATCTGTAAAAATATCTCAGGAATATGGGTAAGAGTTCCTGGGAATTATGTAGGCTAGAAACAACGAGTGGGAGGATGTAGGACATTTTTGTTGCCGCTCAGGTAGCTGAGTTGGCTATAGCGCTTGTCTGCATCGGTCTCCCCAACCCTGGGGAGGCAGGGTTCATGTTGCTTCACGCGCTTGTATTTGGCCTCAGGCTGGGAGGGCCAGCTGACAACTGGCCCGGTTAGGTCGGAGACGAGCTACCGGTCTGTCGGTGTATTGACGGCACGTTAAACTCCCGGTCAAAATTCTGCCGTTGAACTGGGGGTTCGTTGATTGGTTGGTGGACCAGGGTTCACGCAACAACTACCGGAAGCAAATGTGATAACCGCGCTGATGGCAGTGTGATGGGTGAAGCGAATGTGACACTCGGGGCCCCGGAGCGCCGGTTGTTGCGCTGCGTGAGGCCGTGCGTGCGGTCGGAGAACGGCCGTCGAGCGTTGTTACTTCCGGCGTCGCTGGCGCGCCGGTTCCGGTGGGCGGGGCCGACGCCGCGTGTCACCGGGCCCGCGCTCCGCCGGCAACCTTGGGACGCGTTTTCGCGCGGTTTTCGCTCGGCGTTCGGGCGTTGCTGACCGGCACTGTCGACTGGATTTGATTTCCGGTTACGATGACTGGCGGCGATGACTGTGGGTCCCGTCGGCTGCATGATAGATTGGGCAGTGCTGATCTGCATGTGACAACTGCTGAGTTGAGTGACGTGTGGATGTGTCGTCATGGTGATCCATCTCCAGCATCGCTCTGAAAGCCGGCGTTATTGACCCCTCGTTACAGTCGAAATTTTGGCATTTTTTTCGTGAACATTGTGGCTTTGCAACCATATAGATACTTATCCTCGTTACTCGAACGACTTCCCGAAAAAGGAAACACAAAGTGACATGCAGGCGACGAAATGCAGTGGTATTGAACACTTCATGGATGCAACATTTGCTGTAACCTACCCGTTTCCAGTTCTGCATGATTTGGTGCGGATGAATTTATCCACTTTCGAAAGAATTTCAAGCTGTTCAAGGGTAAAACAAATGGTTTTAAAGGTGTATCAGCCTATTACCGGCAGCGTCTTGCAGCTGGGAGTTGGGAGGAGGTGCTTCCTGCCATGATGCTGAAGGGGGTCGGCTCGGTCGACACCAACTCGCCTCTGAAATTCGTGTGACGGGGATGGGTGGAGCGGGCCCCGCTATCGAACCATCATCGCAGTGAGGCTCTAATCAAAACAGGGGGCTTGCAGAACTGGGTGCCATGAGAACGAAGGTTTGTGGACGGTATATTATGATCATCATTTGACATAATTGCAGGTGCTTGATCGGTTGACTCAGCTGGCTTAGTGCGATGGACACGTCCGCCATTCTGCAGAGCACGATGCGGTTTCCGGGTAGGACGTTATTTGGTGCGAAACCTGATCCTTCTGGATTACCGGTTCCGCCTATTCACTGGCTGAAATCCCCCGATTTTGGTGAGAAATAGTCCACTCTTGTCTCCAACTATGGGCACTTACTACTCAAACTAAAGAGGATATAGACTACAAGTGGGACTACAAGTGGGAGTATGCTAACTCCAATAGGACAGGATGCTATCTTACTGTACGCGTGACAGGTTCCTGTTCTGAAAGGGGGTTTTGTTCCGATATTTGCTATGGCTTCTAATAGCGAGCCTTATTCCGAGATTTATAATGTCGTCTTCAGTTCACCCAGTATCGTACACTCTTCAAACAACGTGTCAGGAATAATTTCCCACGCGGACATCTCGACACAGAGCCAACTATGGGGCCTCACGTGTACAGAGCATGGACGTTCGCTGGTCGTCCGGCTAGTCGAAACACCACACGTAACCAGTGTGCTCACCATTCAGACGGGACACGGCTGGGCGGCCGGAGATACTGCACGTGCCCAGTGTGTTGACAATGCACACGGATCGGCCGCCCTTTTCACCGGCATGACCGGGCGGGAGTCACTACACAGTACACACTCTGATTACTCTCACCGTGACAACGGGGCATACCGGGCGGTGCGAGTCACTACACAGTACACACTCTGATTACTCTCACCGTGTAGACGGGGCATGACCGGGCGGTGCCAGTCACTACACAGTACACACTCTGATTACTCTCACCGTGCAGACGGGGCATGACCGGGCGGCTGGAGGCACTACACAGCACACACTCTGATTACTCTCACCGTGCAGACGGGGCATGACCGGGCGGCGAGCACCACACAGTACACACTGATTACTCTCACCGTGTAGACGGGGCATGACCGGGCGGTGCAGTCACTACACACACACCCTGATTACTCTCACCGTGCAGACGGGGCATGACCAGGCGGTGCTAGTCTCTACACAGTACACACTCTGATTACTCTCACCGTGTAGACGGGGCATGACCTGGCGGTGCCAGTCACTACACAGTACACACTCTGATTACTCTCACCGTTTTAAAGGGGGCATGACCGG
Organism: Imbricaverruca yamaguchii; assembly: GCA_034440575.1. NCBI lineage: Eukaryota > Metazoa > Arthropoda > Thecostraca > Neoverrucidae > Imbricaverruca > Imbricaverruca yamaguchii. The sequence goes on along the minus strand of JAOTOL010001598.1, from coordinate 1,368,411 downwards.
GCGGTGCCAGTCACTACACAGTACACATTGATTACTCTCACCGTGCAGGAGACTGGGCAGCACTTCACACTCATATTTCTCACCGTGCAGACGGGGCATGACCGGGCGGTGCCAGTCACTACACAGTACACACTCTGATTACTCTCACCGTGCAGACGGGGCATGACCGGGCGGCGGGAGGCACTACACAGTACACACTCTGATTACTCTCACCGTGTAGACGGGGCATGACCGGGCGGTGCCAGTCACTACACAGTACACACTCTGATTACTCTCACCGTGCAGACGGGGCGTGACCGGGCGGTGCGAGTCACTACACAGTACACACTCTGATTACTCTCACCGTGCAGACGGGGCATGACCGGGCGGTGCGAGTCACTACACAGTACACACTCTGATTACTCTCACCGTGCAGACGGGGCATGACCGGGCGGTGCCAGTCACTACACAGTACACACTCTGATTACTCTCACCGTGCAGACGGGGCATGACCGGGCGGTGCGAGTCACTACACAGTACACACTCTGATTACTCTCACCGTGCAGACGGGCGGTGAGCAGGCTGTTGGAGACACTGCACACGCTCAATGTGCTCGCCATGCAGACAGGGACCGGGCGGCGCAGGCCATGGGTGTCGGCTGACTCATGGGAGTTGTCGTTTTTACAATTTAGTCATGCGCAGTGATGAACTGGATATTCTGAAGGCATCCCAGTTGACCGCGCAGCATTCGAGTCTGTATGACATCGCCATGTTTTCAGACTGGTGACTATTTTTATCTCAAGAAAGTAAATTTAGACCAAACACGCTTGGAACCAGGGCCTTATGTTGAGCATTACAGTTCGTATGGACCGCCCCACCACCATAATGACTTCCAGTTCAACGGCAGACTATGCAACACATGCAGTCGATGCGCCCCTAAACTGTAATAACAATGCCAGCTCAGCATCAGTATGTTTACCGTGAGTTTAACTTGCTGTCAATGCCCTGACAGAGCCGCCCCGGTGCCGCGCACTCAGCTCCGGGGGACACAATGCAGTCTGTTTTAGTTTGCACTAATAAGGTCATCCGGCCATTAGATAAATTGCATCCATGGCTCTTTGTATATCGGTGACTGGCAAGGTTGCCTTCCATTGTACTTCCGTAGGTTAGATTGAGAGCTTACGTTATGACATCTAGTAAGAAAGGAGCGTACTTCAATTGTGCACATGTTCCTTTGTTGCAGGCTGCAGGCAAGGATCGTGTCACGCAGCAGGTTGTAGAGGCCATGTGCAATGCACTTCGCCAAAACGCCATCAGCATCTCCGGCCGCCCCACCCTGTGGCGCGACGCCGTCTATCGGCATGCCTGGAAAGCAGAAGTTCAGGACTCGACGGAAGATGGCAGCTGCGTATGCGGACTGGTTCGGGTGCCTGATTTGCGCGGAAATCTGGACTTCGATGAACTGACGGCCTCGTACTTCTGTGATTCCGGGTCGAAGACAGGCTTCGAAGAAACGCCCCCCGACCTGGATTCCAGGGACATTTGTGAGGAGACGATAGTAGATTGCGCTCGCGTCAAAACGAGTGGATTAAAGATTGCGCTGGAAGCCTGCCATGCAATCCTAGGGATTGGCACGTGTGTATTCGAAAAGAGATAGATTAGTATTACTGAGGAGGAAGCTCAGCATTGTGTGCGATTTACTAGTGAGCATATAGCTGAGCGTAGTCTGCTTTCAGTTTCAGATTCAGTGTGCTGTATGATGTATGTTTGATGAGAGTGGAATATATGGGAAATGCATTTAGATATGCATGGATATATATATTATATTTGTTTGCTTTGCCCTATCAGTTATTTACCATTCCAAAAATGAACAGCTCAGCGCGGTACCTAGCGCGAAATTCGTGCTGATTTAGCGAAGAAAATTCCGTGCCAGCACCTAAATATTCCAGCATTTAATCGCCGTACATTTCGGTCTGTTGAACTCCGAGAGTTGAACATCAGAAAAGTGAGCCTCCCTAGTCGCTGTTGCCTCGGGGTACTGCCGTCACCACTTATGATCAACGCTTAAACATATGAATAAGCACTGCTCACCGGCTTTTGCCACCGGCCGATTTAGCTCGGGGCCAAGTACCGGGCCTGGCAAACCCGACTCAAATTATCTGACAGGCTGACAAGCCTGCATAAGGCCAGGCTCGGCATTGTTTCAGTAAAAACGCTTTGGTCAATATCGAACATGAAATAGAACAAGTGCATGGCCATTAGCAGCCGATGATCCAGAGCGAGGACTCAATATCATGTCCCCACCGAGGTGCCATGCGGCCACCGGCTGACAGCAATGTCCCAATCTAGAGCATGTTATACTACATCACAAAACGGCCAAAAGTTCACTCCTACCAGAAATGTCACCGACATTATTTCTTATTAAAATGCAAAATCTTCAGCTGGTTTGCACGGAGCTGCCCTGGGTGGAGGAGAATAGCATCTGGCATGTGTTGAGGGGGCACCAGAGCTCTCCCTTGCGGGCTGGGCTGAGCGTGGGCTCGGGCCGGTGCCTGATAAGCCTATCCACGGACGCGACGGCTCTGGGCGCCCCTCGCTGGCGCCCTGGAACGCAATGCGGGCGGCGGCTCCAAAGCGCTGACGTGCTCCCGGTTATAAACGACGTGCAGTGGTGGCGCCACCTAGGGACCGCCGGTGACGCCACCTACTGGCCAGTGGTGTCGCCACTTGTCGGCCGCAGTGGCGCCACTGCTCGCGCCGTCTGGGTCCTGACTATGCCCGGGGACGGCGGCAGCGCTGCCTGGCGGCCGGTGAGGCAGCTGCTAGGTGCTCATCACGCTTGGCACCAGTCTGTGCCCGTTGCGTGGTGCCCGCTCGTAGTATCCGTTGACGTCAGTATTTGTGTTGCGTGGTGTCCGCTCGTAGTATCCGTTGACGTCAGTATTTGTGTTGCGTGGTGTCCGCTCGTAGTATCCGTTGACGTCAGTATTTGTGTTGCGTGGTGTCCGCTCGTAGTATCCGTTGACGTCAGTATTTGTGTTGCGTGGTGTCCGCTCGTAGTATCCGTTGACGTCAGTATTTGTGTTGCGTGGTGCCCGCTCATAGTATCCGTTGACGTCAGTATTTGTGTTGCGTGATGTCCGCTCGTAGTATCCGTTGACGTCAGTATTTGTGTTGCGTGGTGTCCGCTCGTAGTATCCGTTGACGTCGGTATTCAATTGTTCAATTCAATTCAATTCAATTCAAAATTCGTGTCACGTGGTGTCCGCGTGTGGTATCCGTTGACGTCAGTAGGTCCGTGGTGCGTGACGTTCACTCGTAGTATCCGTTGACGTCAGTAGGTGTTGTATGACGTTCACTCGTAGTATCTGTTGACGTCAGTAGGTATTGTATGACGTTCACTCGTTATCTGTTTATGTCAGTATTTGTGTTGCGTGGTGTCCACTCGGAGCATCCGTTGACATCAGTATTTGTGTTGCGTGGTGTCCGCTCGTGGTATCCGTTGACGTCAGTATTTGTGTTGCGTTGTGTCCGCTCGTAGTATCCGTTGACGTCAGTATTTGTGTTGCGTGGTGTCCGCTCGTGGTATCCGTTGACGTCAGTATTTGTGTTGCGTGGTGTCCGCTCGTAGTATCCGTTGACGTCAGTATTTGTGTTGCGTGGTGTCTGCTCGTAGTATCCGTTGACGTCAGTATTTGTGTTGCGTGGTGTTCGCTCGTAGTATCCGTTGACGTCAGTATTTGTGTTGCGTGGTGTCCGCTCGTAGTATCCGTTGACATCAGTATTTGTGTTGCGTGGTGTCCGCTCGGAGTATCCGTTGACGTCGGTATTTGTGTTGCGTGGTGTCCGCTCGTAGTATCCGTTGACGTCAGTATTTGTGTTGCGTGGTGTCCGCTCGTAGTATCCGTTGACGTCAGTATTTGTGTTGCGTGGTGTCCGCTCGTAGTATCCGTTGACGTCAGTATTTGTGTTGCGTGGTGTCCGCTCGTAGTATCCGTTGACGTCAGTAGGTCCGTGGTGCGTGACGTTCACCCGTAGTATCCGTTGACGTCAGTAGGTGTTGTATGACGTTCACTCGTAGTATCTGTTGACGTCAGTAGGTGTTGTATGACGTTCACTCGTAGTATCAGTTGACGTCAGTAGGTGTTGTATGACGTTCACTCGCAGTATCTGTTGGCGTCAACAGGTCTGTGGTGCGAGGCGTCGACTAGTAATGACCGTTTGCGTAAGTGTTGCATGACGTTCGCTCATAATATCCGTTGGCACCAGTTGGCCAGTGCTGCGTGGTGTCCGTGTGTAATGTCGGCACTAGCGCGGGTGATATCTGAACTTAGCTGGACCAACTGATGCGGATCCTTGCTGGGGTAGAGCGGGCCTGGGATGACGTTGCCTATATTGAAGCTGAGGTGCATCTACCCGGGAAGGGCGGGGGTGGGGGGTCAAAGCAAGAGTGTGCTGGACGCGTCATGTTCGGAGTAATAACCTCCCAGCTGGATCTGGTTCTCAGTGTGGAAATGCACCTCCTACGGTTGGACACTTCCTATTTTTGCCTTAGGGCTGTCTGTGATGTTCAGTGCAGCGTAGCCCAAGCCTCCGGCGATATAACTGACTGTAGCTGGAAGTGATTGTTCTAGATACACCACATCCGCAAGGCGCGCTTACGGCCTCCTAATGGGAGGATGCTCTCAGGACGAACTTGGCCTGCACCCGGCGCTTATGCTAAACTCGTGTTGTGCAGCAGGTTAGGAATATTCAGTTCAATGCTGCACCATCAACTGACTTCAGATGGCTTAAGCATGCCACGCCGATATGCAGTTGGGCTATCTTCTACCGTCACTGCAGCCTGCCCGAACGATCAAATACGGGTGTTTTGCGCTAGTTCTGTGCGTGCTCGTGATGGTTCTGCAACCGGGTCTAAGTCGCTTCCTGCAACCACTCGTTGAGCCGCTGGTGGTCGACGAGTTGTGCGAAAGCGGTGTGCTATAACCGCTGGCACGTGCCGTTTCTGGTGATGCTAGGGCAGTGTTCACCGCATGACCTGGGTAGCCGGGCATCCCATACACATCAAGCATCCGGAACTCGTGTATGTCAATATCTTCTGGCGTTCGAACCCCCTCATCATGGGGGGGGGGGGTCGAACTCCATAACTCACCCCCTCATCAGGGGTGAGTTATGGAGTACTGGGCGTAAACAAAAAATGTTCGGACAATTGCCTTGCATTCTCTGACATGTAATGCACATGGAACTGTTACGTATTTTGATTCCCCAGCTAATAGATAAAAAGCATTCATCGGTTACGTTGCCTGATGTCGACACTAGGGATTAAATACCGCAGTCAGTTCTCGGCGTTGGAATTAGTGCTTTTAATTTGGTTGTCAGCGGAATTTATTGCACCTTGCTACTGCATTCGCACTGTCGACGAGTAATTATTTCGGTGGTATCGATGCGTCTTCATTCACCAGTGACGGATTGCAAATTGATTGATTCGGTTATTATATGGTTGAGTGACTAATCACTTCGATGCAATCAATAGTTTGTGACGAGGCAGTACGTTTATCGACCTATAAAGATGGCTTGCGGAAGATGAATGGCGGATTTAGAATGGTGTTGAGGTGCCTCGATGCTCCGCTGGCGCACTCATGATTACCTTCATAAAGCATCCTCTATTGCATGGTAATTTGCATATCTATGCTCGTTCAGATATGTTTCGCTCCTCGGCGGAGAAGTGTGCACTTCGAATCAGACGCCATTGGCTTCAAGGCCGAAGCCGAAGCCTTAAGAATGGCTAGAAACTGAAGCCGAAGCCAATGTTGTGTACAATATGAAGCCGAATTCAAGAGCTGGTTATCACACGAAGCCGAAGCTAAAGCCAATGCTTTTTTTTCAGCCAGGTCAGGCCAGGAAGCTTGACAGCAGGTCCGGGAAGAGCCCCTTGCTTGAGGAGGCTTACATGGAAAATTTATTTTGCTGGGAAAACATTGGTGGCAACGCCTCCTTCTTCGACATGCTTCCAAGGGCATGATGTAAGCCTATTAATTGATAGCTTAGTCGGCGTGACGTTAATCGTCTAGGAGGGGACATAGAGCCCAATGTAAAATTGGATTAGTGCGGTCTCTGCCATATATGAGGGCAAATGTCCTCGGTAATGATCTGCGAAACAGAAGCTCACCATTAGGTTTCCCCTAGCAGATATTGGTGCGGTCATATTTCAGGGAGGTGCGGTCATAGTTGCATACGCAATGAATGCAGCACATTGCATATTAGCTGCCTGAGAAGAGTTTTTCCTACGGTTATCCTGAGGGGCATTGCGACTCGTGCAGGGTTTGATCCAGCTTTAGATGCGAAACTTGACAACTATAAGTGGCTGGTCGATGGTACCTGATCCGCTCCGATCTTGCCACGCCTGATTCGTCTTTCCCGGTCTATTGGTATGTATATGTGCTTAGAAAGACTACTCTGGTTACAGCATACGGGAAATACCACTATGATTCAGGAGGGCACCAGGGCCCAGAGGAGGAGCTTGACATTGACAGCGGTGGATCGCGCTATGACGTTACCAAACCACACCGAGCTGAAACCCTGTGGTGAATCTGCACTGCATCTTGGAATCTGCTTCAACTGGGTCGATGCCAGAGCTCAGAGGGCGCTAGGACAATGACAGTATAATGACACCCAGAGGCAAATTACACCTTAGATTTGCCTCGTTCCCGATTCGCGCCCACCTGATGCGCACGTGTTACGTCCGGCTGCATAATCCCGTACGCCGCCAGCCTGTGATGTCGGGGTGTGGCGGCGCCGACGGCAGTGGAGAAGGACACCCGGCCGACCGGACAGTTCCAATAACTAATTAACGGACCCGGGACGCGGCGCACGGGCCGACAAACAGCGGGCCATCTGCGCCGCGGCCGTCCCGGCTCACAGCCGCAGCGCACTGGCTCCGCGTAAACAACGCCGGCGGCGCCGAACCGTTCGCCGACGCGGTGGCCCCAGTTCGGTCCCGCCGATAGTCATCACAGTGTCGATGATGGTGGCCACGCTCGCTGCCGACGACGCCTTACGTCGCCGTGCTCCGCCATCCGCCCTCCGTCCTTTGGCCCAGTTGCTGACGATAGCTGCTGTGGCAGTGCAGCGTCGGGCGCGTCCGACCAGTGGCGCCTCAGCCCCCAAGGCAGTGGCGCCCCCAGGTACAAATAACCGACCAGTGGCGCCCCAGTCCCCCAGTGGCGCCCCCAGATCCAAATAACTGGCTACTGGCGCCCCCGCAGCCGTTGCTGTAGGACGCCGTGCGCTTCGGTACGCTTTGCGGACGCACTGGTGACAGCGGCAGTCACGCGGCGCCACTGACGTGCTGATCTGCCGAACGTCGGGTTGATGTTTGTGCTGTTGTCACCGGTGTGCATTGCACTCACGTCGGACATGTGTAGCATAGTGCACTATTGTGTGTCGCTAGGCCGGTATTGTGTGTCGCGGGGCCGGTATTGTGTGTCGCTGGGCCGGTATTGTGTGTCGCTAGGCCGGTATTGTGTGTCGCTAGGCCGGTATTGTGTGTCGCGGGGCCGGTATTGTGTGTCGCTAGGCCGGTATTGTGTGTCGCGGGGCCGGTATTGTGTGTCGCAGGGCAGGTATTGTCTGTCGCTAGGCCGGTATTGTGTGTCGCGGGGCCGGTATTGTGTGTCGCTAGGCCGGTATTGTGTGTCGCGGGGCCGGTATTGTGTGTCGCTAGGCCGGTATTGTGTGTCGCGGGGCCGGTATTGTGTGTCGCGGGGCCGGTATTGTGTGTCGCGGGGCCGGTATTGTGTGTCGCGGGGCCGGTATTGTGTGTCGCTAGGCCGGTATTGTGTGCCGTTTGTGTGTCGCGGGGCCGGTATTGTGTGTCGCGGGGCCGGTATTGTGTGTCGCGGGGCCGGTATTGTGTGTTGCGGGGCCGGTATTGTGCGTCGCGGGACCGATGTTGTGTGTCGCGGGGCCGGTATTGTCTGTTGCGTGGCCGGTATTGTGTCGCGGGGCCGGTATTGTGTGTCACGGGGCCGGTATTGTGTGTCGCGGGGCCGGTATTGTGTGTCGCGGGGCCGGTATTGTGTGTCGCGGGGCCGGTATTGTGTGTCGCGGGGCCGGTATTGTGTGTCGCGGGGCCGGTATTGTGTGTCGCGGGGCCGGTATTGTGTGTCGCGGGGCGGGTATTGTGTGTCGCGGGGCCGATATTGTGTGTCACGGGGCCGGTATTGTGTGTCGCGGGGCGGGTATTGTGTGTCGCGGGCCGGTATTGTGTGTCGCGGGGCCGGTATTGTGTGTCGCTAGGCCGGTATTGTGTGTCGCGGGGCCGGTATTGTGTGTCGCGGGTGCGGTATTGTGTGTCGCGGGGCCGGTATTGTGTGTCGCGGGCCGGTATTGTGTGTCGCGGGGCCGGTATTGTGTGTCGCGGGGCCGGTATTGTGTGTTGCGGGGCCGGTATTGTGTGTCGGGGCGGTATTGTTGTCGCGGGGCCGGTATTGTGTGTCGCGGGGATGTGCGGGGGCGGTATTGTGTGTCGCGGGGCCGGTATTGTGTGTCGCGGGGCCGGTATTGTGTGTCGCGGGGCCTGTATTGTGTGTCGCGGGGCCAGTATTGTGTGTCGCGGGACCGGTATTGTGTGTCGCTAGGCCGGTATTGTGTGTCGCGGGGCCGGTATTGTGTGTCGCTAGGCCGGTATTGTGTGTCGCGGGGCCGGTATTGTGTGTCGCGGGGCCTGTATTGTGTGTCGCGGGGCCGGTATTGTGTGTCGCGGGGCCGGTATTGTGTGTCGCGGGGCCGGTATTGTGTGTCGCGGGGCCGGTATTGTGTGTCGCGGGGCCGGTATTGTGTGTCGCGGGGCCGGTATTGTGTGTCGCGGGGCCTGTATTGTGTGTCGCGGGGCCGGTATTTGTGTTGCGGGGACGATATTGCGTGTAGAACGAGTCGACGTTGTGTGTCACAGAGGCCGTTTTTGTGTGCAATGGGCACTGCTATAGTGCGCAGTTGGTCCCGTTAACATGTGTAGGAGGTGAATATTGATGCACGCTGGGGCAAGATGAACAGAGCGGATTAATTTGAAAACCTCAGAATCTCACACGCCCAACTCGAATTCGTAGTATTCCTTTGCTTTAAAAAAAGAACATACCGAAACGATTCAGTTCTTGAAAACCGAAACGATGACCCTTTACAGACTTCTTTCTTCGTGAGTTGCCAAAATGGATCCATTTGCTCTTTTTCAGCTGATTCTAAAAGAGCTGATCTACAGTTCATTCTGGTGGATATTTATGGCACTTCTGCTAATTCTAGCACCGTCCTAAACACAAATGGGGAGCAACCTGGTGATATAAAACGTAGGTGAGTGGCCCCCGCTTGCAAATCATTGCAAACAAAAACATACCGAAACGATTCAATCCTTGAAAACGACGATGACTCTTTGCGGACTTCTTTCTTCGTGAGTTTCACTTGAACCGGTAATGCCAAAGAATAACCGTTTTGAAGCCAAAATGACCCCAATTGCTCTTTTTCAGCTGAGTCTAAAAGAGCTGACCTACAGTTAATTCTGGTGGATATTTATGGCACTTCTGCTAATTTTAGCGTTGTCATAAACACAAATGCGGAACAGCCTGGTGATATAAAACGTAGGTGAGTGGCCCCTGCTTGCAACTGTTCATTATGAGATACCACCCCGAAAAAAACGTTAGGTTTCTGCGATTTAGCTGTTTAGAAAGTGATTTGTCTTCGGAGCACGTTTCTTGGTTCATACATGCACCTCGTATCTCATCCTTTCACAGCCTATCGCCTGCAGCCTTTTACCAACCGTGACAGTCAGCACCTAGCTGGCTGGAAAGCAGTGAGCCTGGCATTTTTTAAAGAGTGAAGTGATTAGGCCGTTATCGGCTTGGCCGTTCCGACGAAGCCGTCCGGCCCGATCTGGTCAGCTAAGCGGACAGTCACGGCAGTGACGCCGCGCGTCACCGCACACCGGCCGCTGTTCGTGCAGGGCCAACATCTGCTCCGTGTCTGACGTCCATTGTCCGGGCACCGGTCCGCCGCCATTGGCGACGCTCGGAGATCCTCCGATTCCGGCGATCCTGTCCGGCGGTGGCGCTTCGCGGCACGCACGCCGCCGCCATGTTGTCAGAGGTGAAGCAAACCCGGCCTGAGCGGGCGAGAGTCCACCCGGCGACCGGTCGCCGTCCAGTGTCTCCGGTGTCTACTGCCACTTCTGTTGCACGGCTGTACGTGGATGGCAGCAGAACAGAGTCCAAAGTCGATCTGAGAAGTCCTCCCGCATAAGTCATTCTCTGCGAAAACGCAGCAGCGCCTGGGTCCAGGTATTCGGACACATGGGCATCGATTCGGTTCCGGTCTATGGACGCTTGGTTGCGGTTTCAGGTCCGGACGTGGGAACTGGGACAGGGACGGGTCAGAGGGCCATGCGCCAACACTTTCTGGCGATGCAGCCATCGATTCTATGTGGGTGTTGTATGAAAGCACCCACCTGGGAAACGTCGCTATTCGGCTGAGTTCTGATCTGTCCCAACAGGTTCGGTGCTGATCCGCGAGCAGTCAGGCGTGGACTCGCTCCTGGCTTTGGCACACCTGGCCGGCGTCCTTGGCCTGGCCGGCAGGTGTTGGTCTCCAGTGGTCCGGCTTCAGACAACTGTGTGCTGGCGCGGTCTTAGTCTGTGCCCGCCCACGTATAGGGCCGGTAAAAGGCCGAGCAAAACTAGTTTCACGCCAGTGGTTTTACGCTATGACAGTTGGTTAACCGTTAAACTACTTGCATTTTTTATTAAGCTGGCCTAAGTGTGTCCTTGGTTCCATGCGCAAAAAAAACATTTGTAGGATCCTGAATATGTCATTGTGTGACGCAGGCAATTTCATGCATGCACTGGTACAACAATGCTGTTGTGTGCACTGTTAAGCTTTGTTTCAATCTTGTAGTCCACTGTAATAGTTGTACTCCAATGACATTATTTATATCCTCAGAGTTGTTTTTTCTCTGATAAGAATTTAGTTGACCTATGCACAATGCAGGCTCTAATCCCACAAATTAACGTTTTAATGACAATGTAGTTGACAATGTTCGGAAAGTATAGGCCATGGAATATGTATAAGCAGAATAATAATCTTAGTGGAGAGGTTTATTTTATTCGTATGATTTAAAAACCACTGACTGATGTATTGGGTATATATTTGCATAGATGCAGCACAGCAATAAATAGTATGCAAACAGTTTTCCAAGTCACTTTAGTTCCATCCACTTCCAGCGACGAAATTGCAAAAGCTATGCTTTCGTTCTGCTGGTAAATACCACGGTTTTACCCATTTTCACCGCCGGACGGATGTACCTTTTCCAGGCCTGAGCACGTGTTGTCCCGTGCCGGCCTTCCCTGTGTGGTCCTTCTGTCGCCCGTGGTCAGCTCCCAATACCGATCGGTCCCGGTACGATGTCGCGGCGGACCACAGTTGGCCAGTACCCAGCTGCAACAGTACCCAGCTGCAACAGTACCCAGCTGCAGTGTCACGTCGGGCCAGTACCCAGCTGTAACAGTACCCAGCTGGAGCATCACGTCGGACCAGTACTCAGCTGCAACAGTACCCAGCTGGAGCATCACGTCGGACCAGTACCTAGCTGTAACGTCACTTCGGGCCAGTAACCAGCTGCAGCGTCACGTCGGGCCAGTAACCAACTGCAACATTACCCAGCTGCAGTATCACGTCAGGCCAGTACCCAGCTGCAGCATCACGTCGGGCCAGTACCCAGCTGCAACAGTACCCAGCTGCAGCATCACGTCGGACCAGTACCCAGCTGTAGCGTCACGTCGGGCCAGTACCCAGCTGCAACAGTACCCAGCTGGAGCATCACGTCGGACCAGTACCCGGCTGCATCACCACGTCGGGCCAGTACCCAGCTGTAACAGTACCCAGCTGCAGCATCACGTCGGGCCAGTACCCAGCTGTAACAGTACCCAGCTGGAGCATATCACGTCGGACCAGTACCCAGCTGTAACAGTACCCAGCTGGAGCATCACGTCGGACCAGTACCCAGCTGTAACAGTACCCAGCTGCAGTATCACGTCGGACCAGTACCCAGCTGTAACAGTACCCAGGTGCAGCATCACGTCGGGCCAGTACCCAGCTGCAGTATCACGTCGGGCCAGTACCCAGCTGCAGTATCACGTCGGGCCAGTACCCAGCTGCAGTATCACGTCGGACCAGTACCCAGCTGTAACAGTACCCAGCTGCAGCATCACGTCGGGCCAGTACCCAGCTGTAGCGTCACGTCGGGCCAGTACCCAGCTGTAACAGTACCCAGCTGCGTATCACTTCGGGCCAGTAACCAGCTGCAGCACCACGTCGGGCTAGTAACCAGCTGCAACAGTACCCAGCTGAAGCATTCTGTCGGGCCAGTACCCAGCTGCAGTATCACGTCGGGCCAGTACCCAGCTGTAACAGTACCCAGCTGCAGCATCACGTCGGGCCAGTACCCAGCTGCAGCATCACGTCGGACCAGTACCCAGCTGCAACAGTACCCAGCTGCAGCATCACGTCGGACCAGTACCCAGCTGCAACAGTACCCAGCTGGAGCATCACGTCGGACCAGTACCCAGCTGTAACAGTACCCAGCTGCAGCATCACGTCGGACCAGTACCCAGCTGCAGCATCACGTCGGACCAGTACCCAGCTGTAACAGTACCCAGCTGCAGTATCACGTCGGACCAGTACCCAGCTGCAGCACCACGTCGGACCAGTACCCAGCTGCAACAGTACCCAGCTGCAGTATCACGTCGGACCAGTACCCAGCTGCAGCACCACGTCGGACCAGTACCCAGCTGCAACAGTACCCAGCTGCAGCATCACGTCGGACCAGTACCCAGTTGTAACAGTACCCAGCTGCAGTATCACGTCGGACCAGTACCCAGCTGCAGCACCCGTCGGACCAGTACCCAGCTGCAGTTCACGTCGGACCAGTACCCAGCTGCAGCACCATGTCGGACCAGTACCCAGCTGTAACAGTACCCAGCTGTAGCATCACGTCGGACCAGTACCCAGCTGTAACAGTACCCAGCTGCAGTATCACGTCGGACCAGTACCCAGCTGTAACAGCACCCAGCTGGAGCATATCACGTCGGACCAGTACCCAGCTGCAGTACCACGTCGGACCAGTACCCAGCTGGAGCACCACGTCGGGCCAGTACCCAGCTGCAACAGTACCCAGCTGGAGCATATCACGTCGGACCAGTACCCAGCTGTAGCACCATGTCGCGGCGGACCACAGTCGGGCTAATACCCCGTCCCGAACACGATGTCGCGGAGGATTATGCTCGACACCAGGCGCCGCTGACCGGACCCGGCGGCGGCGGACACGTGCCCGAGCACGACAATCACTCGTACTGAGAAACAGAACAAGCTCGCAACACCGCCTGTCCGGGAGAACAGCTCGCCCGCCCCCACCCCCACAGTCACAATCCGAGCAGGGCTGCGAAACGAGCAGCATCCGGGCGCTGACGGATCTAACAACGTGCGCTCAACTTATTGTGCAAGTTTAAAAGTCCTCCAATGAAAAATGTTCGGATTTGAGCGTAGTTCTGAGTGCCCGTAAGTGTTGATTGGCATCTCACTTTCAGTTAACCGTGCTATTGTCTGCTAATTTTCTATCTTACAACCGGGACAGGACCAACACGTAAAATCAAACACTTGCCCTCATCTCCTCCTGTCTTGATTGCTCGAGTAGGGTTATGGGGTTTGAACAACTCAGAAAGGCTTACATTGGTTTGCATCTTTAAACCCGCTGTCACGTGGATATTGTGTTTGTGTGCGTTGTTTAACTAGCCGATTTAGTAGAGGAGCGTCGTCCTCAGCGTTCCTGTATCCACCAGCGTATCGGGATCGTCGTCATAGTAACACATCCAATGGACGTCAACTGGTCGGTCAGTCCGGGGTAGGTACCACGTGAGGTCCGGCTGGGGTACCACGTGAGGTCCGGCTGGGGTACCACGTGAGGTCCGGCTGGGGTACCACGTGAGGTCCGGCTGGGGTACCACGTGAGGTCCGGCTGGGGTATGACATGTGGTCCGGCTGGGGTACGATGTGAGGTCCGGCTGGGGTATGACGTGAGGTCCGGCCGGGGTACGGTGTGAGGTCCGGCTGGGGTACGGTGTGAGGTCCGGCCGGGGTACGGTGTGAGGTCCGGCTGGGGTACGGTGTGAGGTCCGGCTGTGGTACAGTGTGAGGTCCGGCTTGGGTATGGTGTGAGATCCGGCTGGGTATGGTGTGAGACCACGCCTTCCATACAACCACTTTCACCTTGGTGCAATTCGTACAGCGCTGTCTTTCATCACTTCTCTCCGTCACCCTCTTTCTCTATCTGGTCACCTCTTCCCTCTCTCTCTATCTCTCTCTCTCTCTCCTTTTCCTTTCTTTCCATCCCCTACCTCTCTCTCTCTCTCTCTCTCTCTCTCTCTCTCTCCTTTTCCTTTCTTTCCATCCCCCACCTCTCTCTCCCCTCTCTCTCTCCTCTCGCTCTTTCCACTCGCTCCTGCTCTCCCTACCCTCTTTTCTTTTCAGTACTTTTCACCAATTTGCCTTCTCAGCTTGTGGGAGAGGTGCGAAGAGTGCAGAAAAATACAGTTCGGCAATACTTCGGCACTGAGGTTATCTAGGACTTCCCTAGGACTAGGCTGCTCTTTGAAAATATAACATCACTTCCACCGCAAGTACAGCTTCTCCGATGGGTGTCTTTGCTGGGGTCACCGGTATTCCACGTGATCCGGTGATGCTAGCCGCTATAACTTTTGGAGGCGTGGACGGGACAATTTCTGATTAGCTGAGTGATCAACCGGGCCTGGTTGCTGGTAATTGACTTTTCGTTTTAAAACGGTAACAATTTTATGCTGGAAAAAGTACACGACGGATTGAAAAGAAGGCTGTATATGGAATCCTCGCGAGTAGCGATGCAAGACTTTTGAGGCGTGATTGGCACACATGCGAGTTGCATGTAATGAAGTATCATCAACATGTGGGTGATGTAGAGGTCGAAATCTACGGTGAAGTTTAAAACCATAACATCTGTCGAGCGACAGATGCTATGGTTTTAATTGTTGAGTGCATAGGTTCGCTTGAAGGTGCCTACAGTGTTTCGAATGTTTGATAGGTAAGGCAAATTGGTCGGATTGTGCTGATGAGACACAATGTACAACGTTGTTGTGAAGCGAGCGTACGCTGTTTTGATAAGTAGAAGAAGCAGTGTTTCAGATATTCGTGACTGAAACCAAAATAGCACCCGAGTGAATGTTTCAATACTCCCCTGAGCGGATTTGAACCAGCGTCCTACGTATACCTGTATACCGTCTATGTCTCTGCTTCTGTCTCCGTCTCGGTGTTGGTTTCGGTCTCGGTCTCGGTCTCGGTCTTGGTCTCGGTCTCGGTTCCGGTCTCGGTCTCAGGTTTCAAAAGAATGCATATTTACGTCCACAAAAATGGGCGGAGAGGAGAGACAATCACGGACCCTTGTATTGTGCTCGTTGTATACATTTGGTGTCAGAAAATGCACCGCAGGTTGTGTTCTGGCATCTTCTGCTAGCGAGGTAAAAACTTAAGTATGTGCTTACACTGCTGTGATTTGGAGCCTTACTGGGTGATGACGGATATGTTGATCGTGCTATACGAATGCTTGAGGTTCAGGAGCTGGCTGCTGTATATTGGTGACGCGATCTGGCGCGTCGGAGATGGAGAAGAGGTGAGTGAGGTTGTTAACAGTGCTGCGGCCGCTGTTGGTGATGAGGTGAGTGAGGTTGTCGATGGTGCTGCGGTGGGGAGGAAGCCTGACCGGCTGGTGATAAGGTGAGTGAGGTTGTCAACAGTCCTATGGCTGGGGAGGAAGCCTGACCGGCTGGTGATAAGGTGAGTGAGGTTGTCGATGGTGCTGCGGGTGGGGAGGAAGCCTGACCGGCTGGTGATAAGGTGAGTGAGGTTGTCAACAGTCCTATGGCTGGGGAGGAAGCCTGACCGGCTGGTGATAAGGTGAGTGAGGTTGTCGATGGTGCTGCGGGTGGGGAGGAAGCCTGACCGGCTGGTGATAAGGTGAGTGAGGTTGTCAACAGTGCTGCGGCCGCTGTTGGTGATGAGGTGAGTGAGGTTGTCGATGGTGCTGCGGGTGGGGAGGAAGCCTGATCGGCTGGTGATAAGGTGAGTGAGGTTGTCAACAGTCCTATGGCTGGGGAGGAAACCTGACCGGCTGGTGATAAGGTGAGTCAGGTTGTCGATGGTGCTGCGGGTGGGGAGGAAGCCTGATCGGCTAGTGATAAGGTGAGTGAGGTTGTCAACAGTCCTATGGCTGGGGAGGAAGCCTGACCGGCTGGTGATAAGGTGAGTGAGGTTGTCGATGGTGCTGCGGCTGGGGAGGAAGCCTGATCGGCTGGTGATAAGGTGAGTGAGGTTGTCAACAGTCCTATGGCCGGGGAGGAAGCCTGATCGGCTGGTGATGAGGTGAGTGAGGTTGTCAACAGTCCTATGGCTGGGGAGGAAGCCTGACCGCTGGTGATGAGGTAAGTGAGGCTGTCGATGGTGCTGCGGCTGGGGAGGAAGCCTGATTGGCTGGGTGAGGCTGGGTGAGGTTGTGTGTTTTTGTTGGAAATGTGTTTGACGAGACATTCCAAAGTGATATGTAGACGACTGGCGAAGGCGGTATATGGGCAGCTCTTTGTGAGGGCGGGGTTTTTGGTCGGCTAAGGAATAACCTCTGAACCTCTGAACCTGAACCTAAGGAAGAACCTCTGCATGGCGGAGGTGTGCATCAGTTCACCTGATGAGGTACGTATGGTATATACGGCCACGTAAGACATACATAAAAACACGCATACACATACGAACATTTGACCTAACATGACCTTGAACCAGGTCATTTGTGGGTAGACTGACCCTACACTACATGATAATGGCATACAGTGGTGTTCTCAACCGCGTGCATTTAATCACTTTAACCTGACATCAATCAGGCAATTGGTAGCAAAATGAAATCACCTATAAATTACTTTTTGACAGTATACTGACTTGACCTCAGGTGACGCTGGACTCAGTACATTTATGCAGCGTGCCATTGCCGTTCATATGAAGCCACCAAGCGTTACAGCTTGTGACCGGCTTGTGCATTTCTCATTGTGAACCAAAGCAAGTGGCAGACCAGAAACTATTTCCAGTGTTTCGCAGATTGAAATGCATGTGAAGGCTTACTGCAGGCATCAGAACAGGTTTCAAAAGTCCTCCGGGCCGGATTTGAACCAGCGACCTATGGATACCTGTTGGGAACCTCTACAGTCCACCGCTCTACCAACTGAGCTACCAGAGGAATACGCGTGCACCGTGCCTGGCTAGCGTTCTATTGGTCCAGTTTCCTTGACCACGCCTTACATACAACCACTTTCACCTTGGTGCAATTCATACAGCGCTGGCGTTCATCACTTCTCTCCGTCACCTTCTTTCTTTGCCTGGTTACCTCTCACTCCTCTCTCCTTCTTTTTCTCCTTCTCTTTCCATCCCCCACCTCTCTCCACCTCTCTTTCCCCTCTCTCTCTCTCTTTCCACTCGCTCTTGCTCTCCCTACCCTCTTTTCTTTTCAGTACTATTCTTTTTCATCAGTTTGCCTTCTCAGCTAGTGCGAGAGGTGCGAAGAGTGAAAAACTACAAGAAATACATTTCGACAATACTTCGGCACTGATGTCAAGCACTTCCCTCCAGACAGCTCTTCGGAAGTCTAGCATCACTCCCACCGGAAGTGCAGCTTCTCTCACTGGTGTCTTTGCTGGGGCACCGTTTTTCCACGTGATCTGGTGATGCTAGTCACTCTAACTTTTGGAGGCGTGGACGGGACTATTTCTATTTAGCTGAGTAATGAACCGGGCCCGGTTGCTGGCAGTTAACTCTTCTTTTTAAAATGGTAACAATTTTATGCTGGAAAAAGTACACGACGGATTGAAAAGAAGACTATATGGAATCCTCGCGAGTAGAAGACGTTTGAGGCGTGATTGGCACACATGCGAATTGCGTGTAATGAAGTATCATCAACATGTGGGTGATGTAGAGGTGGAAATCTACGGTGAAGTTTAAAACCATAGCATCTGTCGAGTGACATTGCATAGGTTCGCTTAAAGGTGACTGCAGTGTTTTCAGTGGTTTATTGGTATGGAAAATTGGTCGGATTGTGCTGATGAGACACAATTTACAATGCTGTGTTGTTGTTGCGAAGCAAGCGTACACTGTTTTGGTAAGTAGAAGAAGCAGTGTTTGGAAAATTCATGATTGAAATGAAAATAATCCTCGAGTGGATGTTTCATAACTCCTCCGGGCCGGATTTGAACCAGCGACCCATGGATGCCTGCTGCGAGCTTCTACACTCCACCGCTCTATCAACTGAGCTACCAGAGGGACAGGTGTGTTCCGGACGTTGCAAGTCTTGCAAGAGTCGTGCTGGTGGATTATATTTCACCACACCTCCTGGATGATTGCCCCTCTCGGCCTATGTATCTGTATTTGTCTCTGTTTCTGTCATTGACTCGGTCCCTGTCTCTGTCTCTGTCACTACCTTCGTCTCTCCCCATCTTCCTCTATCCCTCTCTTTTTCCCTCTTCATCTACCTGCCCTTGTCTCTCTCATTCTCCCTCTCTTTCTCCTTCTCCTTCTCCTTCTATTCCTTCTCCTTTTCCTTCTTCTTCTTCTTCTCCTCCTTCTTCTCTTCGTCCCTCTCTGCCTTTCCCTCTCCTTCTCGCTTCATCTTCCTCTCCCTCTCCTCTGCTGTCCGTCTGCAGAAGGTACACATTCTAGCATTCCTCCAGGAATGCTCGATTGTGTACCTTCTGCCCCCTCCCATGCAACGAATCTTTCAGTCAATGGTGCCCTTTTAGCATGAAAAGAGAGGCGCCAATTCAGTATGCTCGAGTGCATTCTCCTGCTCCTCTTATCGAGTTTGTCCGCCAAAGGCGGCCATCCGAAGAAATGGTACCCGTCCAGAAACGATTGCTTCCACCATGAATATTTCTGGATCCGCCCCTGCCTTCTAGCCAACTCGTAGCCATCGGAGTAAGCGCTGTGCAAGGCGCGGCGATAGTCAAGGCCCGCGACAGCACCATTGCGGTTATAATCCGGTGTTCTCCTATCCTAGTACAGCCGTAGTAGCAGGCTCGGCCGACGGTCGACCGCTGCCCTGAAGCCTGATGAAGCTGCCTTGTTCACCTGATGAGGTACGTAAGGTATATACGGCCACGTAAGACATACATAAAAACACGCATACACATACAAACATTTGACCTAACATGACCTTGAACCAGGTCATGTGTGGGTAGACTGACCCTACACTATACATGACAATGGCATACAGTGGTGTTCTCAACCGCGTGCATTTAATCACTTTAACCTTATATCAATCAGGCAATTGGTAGCAAAATGAAAGCACCTATAAATTACTTTTTGACAGTATACTGACTTGACCTCAGGTGACGCTGGACTCAGTACATTTATGCAGCGTGCCATTGCCGTTCATATGAAGGCACCAAACGTGGTGTACAGGCTGGTGACCGGCCTGTACATTTCTCATTGTGAACCAAAGCAAGTGGCAGACCAGAAACTCTTCCCAGTGTTTCGCGGGTTGAAATGCATGTGAAGGCCTCCTGCAGGCATCAGAACAGGTTTCAAAAGTCCTCCGGGCCGGATTTGAACCAGCGACCTATGGATACCTGTTGGGAACCTCTACAGTCCACCGCTCTACCAACTGAGCTACCAGAGGAATACGAGTGCACCGTGCCTGGCTGGCGTTCTATTGGTCTAGTTTCCTTGACCACGCCTTACATACAACCACTTTCACCTTGGTGCAATTCATACAGCGCTGGCGTTCATCACTTCTCTCCGTCACCTTCTTTCTCTGCCTGGTTACCTCTCACTCCTCTCTCATTCTTTTTCTCCTTCTCTTTCCATCCCCCACCTCTCTCCACCTCTCTCTCCCCTCTCTCTCTCTCTTTCCACTCGCTCTTGCTCTCCCTACCCTCTTTTCTTTTCAGTACTATTCTTTTTCATCAGTTTGCCTTCTCAGCTAGTGCGAGAGGTGCGAAGAGTGCAAAACTACAAGAAGTACATTTCGACAATACTTCGGTCCGGATGGGGCATGACATGAGGTCCGGCCTGGGTACCACGTGAGGTTCGGCTGAGGTATGGTGTGAGGTTCGGCTGGGGTACGGTATGAGGTCCGGCTGTGGTACAGTGTGAGGTCTGACTGTGGTACAGTGTGAGGTCTGACTGTGGTACAGTGTGAGGACTGACTGTGGTACAGTGTGAGGTCTGACTGTGGTACAGTGTGAGGTCTGACTGTGGTACAGTGTGAGGTCTGACTGTGGTACAGTGTGAGGTCTGACTGTGGTACAGCGTGAGGTCTGACTGTGGTACAGTGTGAGGTCTGACTGTGGTACAGTGTGAGGTCTGACTGTGGTACAGTGTGAGGTCTGACTGTGGTACAGTGTGAGGTCTGACTGTGGTACAGTGTGAGGTCTGACTGTGGTACAGTGTGAGGTCTGACTGTGGTACAGTGTGAGGTCTGACTGTGGTACAGTGTGAGGTCTGACTGTGGTACAGTGTGAGGTCTGACTGTGGTACAGTGTGAGGTCTGACTGTGGTACAGTGTGAGGTCTGACTGTGGTACAGTGTGAGGTCTGACTGTGGTACAGTGTGAGGTCTGACTGTGGTACAGTGTGAGGTCACTTAGAGGTCTGACTGTGGTACAGTGTGAGGTCTGACTGTGGTACAGTGTGAGGTCTGACTGTGGTACAGTGTGAGGTCTGACTGTGGTACAGTGTGAGGTCTGACTGTGGTACAGTGTGAGGTCTGACTGTGGTATAGTGTGAGGTCCGGCTGGGGTATGGCGTGAGGTCCGGCTGGGGTATAGTGTGAGGTCCGGCTGGGGTATAATGTGAGGTCCGGATGGGGAATGACATGAGATCCGGTTAGGGCATGACATGAGGTCCGGCTGGGGCATGGTGTGAGGTCCGGCTGGGGCATGGTGTGAGGTCCGGCTGGGGTATAGTGTGAGGTCCGGCTGGGGTATCACGTGAGGTCCGGCTGGGGAATGACATGAGGTCCAGCTGGGGTACGGCGTGAAGTCCGGCTGGGGTGGCATGTGAGGTCGTACTCAGCGTAATACGCGAGAGTCGTCTGGGATACCGCAGTTTATTCGCCTGTTGTACCGCACCCTGCGGTTGAGAGATCACGACTAAGCCCACACCCAGTAGTGGTGAGATCACGATTGTACCTACGTACAGTCGTCGAGAAGTCATGATCATCTTTTTCTCCCCCCCCACCCATTAAACAAATCTTGATTAATGTCATCAATAATCTTCCACTCACACCCTTTCATGATATTGCACTCAAAATAGCGATGGAATTGAAAGCGTCCAAGAAGCAGGAGAATGAACGTTGAAACTTGGTGATGCCGTCATTGCTCTTGAAGCACATTAATTCAAAGCAAGTACACTGTCTATCAAACCTGTCTCGAAAGTTCTGGGTCGTGCATTTTCGTGCTTAGATGCTCCGGTACTCAACTTCTTTTTTAATGACAGTTTTTTTTGACACCCAAAAGCAAAATGAATTTGGGGACATTGCGCTTTGGATAAATTGCAATGCAGGCTTTCACATAGATTTTAACCGCGTTCTCTTTGTTGGCATCTTGATGTAAGATCTCTTAAGCTTTCAGAACTTGATCCTGCTGACTAACTGTTCCGACAATTATGATTCGCAGCAACTTACACGTTTGAAACAAAGGAATCGGCCGGCAGCCAGCTGCCCAGATAATTTCGATCGGCCAGACCTGGGGATCGACATCATCACTCCTGACCCACGATAATTGAGCTTGCTCATTGAGATCAGAATGAAGAGGGCTGCGGAATGTCTGATTCGTCGCCTTGATTGGTTTTAAGACCAGGTTGAGTCAGGTATGTAGCGTTGGCTGATAAATCTAACGCTCTGATGCTCCAGCAATCCAGGAGACGTTCGTGTCAATGCAGGCACCAAAATTTATCCGTTTGAGAAGGTACTGGAAGGGCAGTCGGTGATGGACGCATAAAAGTCGACGGGCAGCCAGGCAGCCAAGTAGATAGACCGACAGACATTTTTTTTTAAACAGACAATAGGCACCGACTGATACTCATGCAGAAAGACTGACTACTGGAGGTCAACAAAGATATAGTAATAGGCAGGAAGATTGAGGGCATAGAGCGAGTGGGAGGAGAAGAAAGCGAAAGAGAGAAAGAGAGAGAGGATACATACATACACACACACACACACACAAAGTATACACACACACACTCATATATATATATATATATATATATATATATATATATATATATATATGTGTGTGTGTGTGTGTGTGTGTGTGTGTGTGTATATAGAGGGAAGTGATAGAGAGGAAGAGGGTATCCCATTCACCAGTCAGTGATCACCTACTACGCAGGAGAGTGCGAAATAAGCGTTCGCGCCGCTCCCGGGACTGGTTTTCCATTCGCGTCAGCGCCGACTTAGTGCGGGCGCCTGCGGCGGCCACCACGCCGAGCCGATCTGCTGTTCTGGCACGAACTGGCGCTGCCAATCTGAAGATGGCATGACGAGATAGCGACATGTTGGCTTCAAGGCAGCGGTCGACCGTCGGCCGAGCCTGCTACTACGGCTGTACTAGGATAGGAGAACACCGGATTATAACCGCAATGGTGTTGTCGCGGGCCTTGACTATCGCCGCGCCTTGCGCGGCGCTTAATCCGATGGTTACGAGTTGGCTAGAAGGCAGGGGCGGATCCAGAAATGTTCATGGTGGAAGCAATCGTTTCTGGACGGGTACCATTTCCTCGTATGGCCGACTTCGGCGGACAAACTCGATAAGAGGAGCAGGAGAATGCACTCGAGCATACTGAATTGGCGCCTCTCTTTTCATGTTAAAGGGGCACCATGAACTGAAAGATTCGTTGCATGGGAGGGGGCAGAAGATACACATTCGAGCATTCCTTGAGGAATGGTCGAATTTGTACCTTCTGCAGACGGACAGCAGAGGAGAGGGAGAGGAAGATGAAGCGAGAAGGAGAGGGAAAGGCAGAGAGGGAGGAAGAGGAGGAGGAGAAGAAGAAGACGAAGAAGAAGATGGAAAATGAGAAGGAATAGAAGAAGAAGGGAAAGGAGAAGGAATAGAAGGAGAAGGAGAAGGAGAAGGAGAGGGAGAATGAGAGAGACAAGGGCAGGTAGATGAAGAGGGAGAAAGAGAGGGATAGAGGGAGATGGGGAGAGACGAAGGTAGTGACAGAGACAGAGACAGGGACCGAGCCAATGACAGAAACAGAGACAAATACAGATACATAGGCCGAGAGGGGCAATCATCCAGGAGGTGTGGTGAAATATAATCCACCAGCACGACTCTTGCAAGACTTGCAACGTCCGGAACACACCTATCCCTCTGGTAGCTCAGTTGGTAGAGCGGTGGACTGTAGAAGCTCGCAGCAGGCATCCATGGGTCGCTGGTTCAAATCCGGCCCGAAGGAGTTTTGAAACATTCACTCGAGGATTATTTTCATTTCAATCATGAATATTTCAAACACTGCTTCTTCTACTTACCAAAACAGTGTACGCTTGCTTCGCAACAACAACACAGCATTGCAAATTGTGTCTCATCAGCACAATCCGACCAATTTTCCATATCAATAAACCACTGAAAACATTGCAGTCACCTTTAAGCGAACCTATGCAATGCCACTCGACAGATGCTATGGTTTTAAACTTCACCGTAGATTTCGACCTCTACATCACCCGCATGTTGATGATACTTCATTATACGCAACTCGCATGTGTGCCAATCACGCCTCAAAAGTCTTACATCGCTACTCGCGATGATTCCATATGCAGTCTTCTTTTCAATCCGTCGTGTACTTTTTCCAGCATAAAATTGTTACCATTTAAAAAAGAAGAGTTAACTGCCAGCAGCCGGGCCCAGTTCATTACTCAGCTAAAGTCCCGTCCACGCCTCCAAAAGTTAGAGTGGCTAGCATCACCAGATCACGTGGAAAAACGGTGCCCCAGCAAAGACACCAGTGAGAGAAGCTGCGCTTCCGGTGGGAGTGATGCTAGACTTCCGAAGAGCTGCCTGGAGGGAAGTGCTTGACATCATCAGTGCCGAAGTATTGTCGAAATGTATTTCTTGTAGTTTTGCACTCTTCGCACCTCTCGCACTAGCTGAGAAGGCAAACTGATGAAAAAGAATAGTACTGAAAAGAAAAGAGGGTAGGGAGAGCAAGAGCGAGTGGAAAGAGAGAGAGGGGGAGAGAGAGGTGGAGAGAGGTGGGGTATGGAAAGAGAAGGAGAAAAGGGAGAGAGAGAGAGAGAGGAGTGAGAGGTAACCAGGCAGAGAAAGAAGGTGACGGAGAGAAGTGATGAACGCCAGCGCTGTATGAATTGCACCAAGGTGAAAGTGGTTGTATGTAAGGCGTGGTCAAGGAAACTTGACCAGTAGAACGCGAGCCAGGCACGGTGCGCGTGTATTCCTCTGGTAGCTCAGTTGGTAGAGCGGTGGACTGTAGAGGTTCCCGACAGGTATCCATAGGTCGCTGGTTCAAATCCGGCCCGGAGGACTTTTGAAACCTGTTCTGATGCCTGCAGTAAGCCTTTACATGCGCTTCAACCCGCGAAACACTGGAAAGAGTTTTTGGTCTGCCACTTGCTTTGGTTCACAATGAGAAATGTACAAGCCGGCACAGCTGTAACGTTTGGTGCCTTCATATGAACGGCAATGGCACGCTGCAGAAATGTACTGAGTCCAGCGTCACCTGAGGTCAAGTCAGTATAATGTCAAAAAGTCATTTATCAGTGCTTTCATTTTGCTACCATTTGCCTGATTGATGTAAGGTTAAAGTGATTAAATGCACGCGGTTGAGAACACCATTGTATGCCATTATCATGTAGTGTAGGGTCAGTCTACCCACATATGACCTGGTTCAAGGTCATGTTAGGTCAAATGTTCGTATGTGTATGCGTGTTTTTATGTATGTCTTACGTGGCCGTATATACCATACGTACCTCATCAGGTGAACTGATGCACACCTCCGCCATGCAGAGGTTCTTCCTTAGGTTCAGGTTCAGAGGTTCGAGGTATTCCTTAGCCGACCACAAACCCCGCCCTCACAAAGAGCTGCCCATATACCGCCTTCGCCAGTCGTCTACATATCACTTTGGAATGTCTCGTCAAACACATTTCCAACAAAAACACACAACCTCACCCAGCCTCACCCAGCCAATCAGGCTTCCTCCCCAGCCGCAGCACCATCGACAACCTCACTCACCTCATCACCAGCGGTCAGGCTTCCTCCCCAGCCATAGGACTGTTGACAACCTCACTCACCTCATCACCAGCCAATCAGGCTTCCTCCCCAGCCGCAGCACTGTCGACAACCTCACTCACCTCATCACCAGCCGATCAGGCTTCCTCCCCAGCCGCAGCACCATCGACAACCTCACTCACCTCATCACCACCGGTCAGGCTTCCTCCCCAGCCATAGACTGTTGACAACCTCACTCACCTCATCACCAGCCGGTCAGGCTTCCTCCCCACCGCAGCACTGTTGACAACCTCACTCACCTCATCACCAGCCGATCAGGCTTCCTCCCAGCCATAGGACTGTTGACAACCTCACTCACCTCATCACCAGCCGATCAGGCTTCCTCCCCAGCCATAGGACTGTTGACAACCTCACTCACCTCATCACCAGCCGGTCAGGCTTCCTCCCCAGCCATAGGACTGTTGACAACCTCACTCACCTCATCACCAGCCGGTCAGGCTTCCTCCCCAGCCGCAGCACCATCGACAACCTCACTCACCTCATCACCAGCGGATCAGGCTTCCTCCCCAGCCATAGGACTGTTGACAACCTCACTCACCTTATCACCAGCCGATCAGGCTTCCTCCCCGGCCATAGGACTGTTGACAACCTCACTCACCTCATCTCCATCTCCGACACGCCAGATCGCGTCACCAATACACAGCAGCCAGCTCCTGAACCTCAAGCATTCGTATAGCACGATCAACATATCCGTCATCACCCAGTAAGGCTCCAAATCACAGGAGTGTAAGCACATACTTAGGTTTTTACCTCGCTAGCAGAAGATGCCAGGACACAACCTGCGGTGCATTTTCTGACACCAAATATATACAACTAGCACAATACAAGGGTCCGTGATTGTCTCTCCTCTCCGCCCATTTTTGTGGACGTAAATATGTCATTCTTTTGAAACCTGAGACCGAGACCGAGACCGGGACCGAGACCGAGACCGAGACCGAGACCGAGACCGAGACCGAGACCGAGACCGAGACCGAGACCGAGACCGAGACTGAGACCGATGCCGAGACCGAGACCGAGACCGAGACCGAGACCGAGACAGACAGAGACCGAGACCGAGACCGAGACCGAGACCGAGACAGAACAGAGACGAGACAGAGACCGAGACGAGACAGAGACAGAGACGAGACAGAGACAGACAGAGACGAGACAGAGACAGAGACAGAAAGACAGAGACAGAGACAGAGACAGAGACAAGACAGAGACAGAAGAGACAGAGACTGAGACAGAGACAGAGACAGAGACAGAGACAGAGACAGAGACAGAGACAGATACAGAGACAGAGACAGAGACAGAGACAGAGACAGAGACAGAGACAGAGACAGAGACAGAGACAGAGACAGAGACAGAGACAGAGACCGAGTCCATGACAGAAACAGAGTCAAAGACAGATACATAGGCTGAGAAGGGCCAGGAGGTGTGGTGAAATATAATCCATCAGCACTACTCTTGCAAGACTTGCAACGCCCGGGGCGCAGCCATCCCTCTGGTAGCTCAGTTGGCAGAGCGGTGGACTGTAGAAACTCACAGCAGGTATACATAGGACGCTGGTTCAAATCCGCTCAGGGGGTATTGAAGCATTCACTCGGGTGCTATTTTGATTTCAGTCATGAATATCTCAAACACTGCTTCTTCTACTTACCAAAACAGCGTACGCTTGCTTCACAACAACGTTGTACATTGTGTCTCATCAGCACAATCCGACCAATTTGCCTTACCTATCAAACATTCAAAACACTGTAGGCACCTTCAAGCGAACCTATGCACTCGACAATTAAAACCATAGCATCTGTCGCTCGACAGATGCTATGGTTTTAAACTTCACCGTAGATTTCGACCTCTACATCACCCACATGTTGATGATACTTCATTACATGCAACACGCCTGTGTGCCAATCACGCCTCAAAAGTCTTACTTCGCTACTCGCGACGGATTCCATATACAGTCTTCTTTTCAATCCGTCGTGTACTTTTTCCAGCATAAAATTGTTACCGATTTAAAACGAAAAGTCAGTTACCAGCAACCAGGCCCGGTTGATTACTCAGCTAATCAGAAATTGTCCCGTCCACGCCTCCAAAAGTTAGAGTGGCTAGCATCACCAGATAACGTGGAAAACCGGTGACCCCAGCAAAGACACCCATCGGAGAAGCAGCATTTGCGGTGGAAGTGATGTTATATTTTCAAAGAGTAGTCCTAGGGAAGTCCTGGACAACCTCAGTACTGAAGTATTGCCGAACTGTATTTTTTCTGCACTCTTCGCACTTCTCCCACTAGCTGAGAAGGTAAACTGGTGAAAAAGTACTGAAAAGAAAAGAGGGTAGGGAGAGCAGGAGCGAGTGGAAAGAGAGCGAGAGGAGAGAGAGAGGGTGAGAGAGAGAGAGAGAGAGATGGGGGATGGAAAGAAAAGGAGAAGGAGAGAGAGATAGAGAGAGAGAGAGAGAGGGAAGAGGTGACCAGATAGAGAAAGAGGGTGACGGAGAGAAGTGATGAACGACAGCGCTGTACGAATTGCACCAAGGTGAAAGTGGTTGTATGGAAGGCGTGGTCAAGGAAACTAGACCAGTAGAACGCTAGCCAGGCACGGCGCGCGCGTATTCCTCTGGTAGCTCAGTTGGTAGAGCGGTGGACTGTAGAGGTCTCCAGCAGGTATCCATAGGTCGCTGGTTCAAATCCGGCCCGGAGGACTTTTGAAACCTGTTCTGTGATGCCTGCAGTAAGTCTTCACATGATTTTCAACCCGCGAAACACTGGAAAGAGTTATTGGTCTTTATTTGTTTATTGTGGTTCAGACACACTTTATGCACATTCACGGCTAATGGCGCCGCCCACACTCGCCGGTGGGCCGCGGGATAAATGTCCTGAGTGGCGCTAGAGTTATTGGTCTGCTCCTTGTTTTGGTTCACAATGAGAAATGTACAAGCCGGTCACCAGCTGTAACGTTTGGTGCCTTCATATGAACGACAATGCCACGCTGTTGAAAGCTACTGAGTCCAGCGTCACCAGCAGTCAAGTCAGTATAATGTCACAAAGTCATTGATAGGTGTTTTAATTTTGCTTCGAATTGACTGTAAATTGATTAAATGCACGCGGTTTAAAACACATCTGTATGTCATTGTCATGTAGTCAAGTGTGCAGGGCCAGCCTACCCACACATGACCTTGTTCAAGGTTATGCTAGATCAAATGTTTGTATGTGTATGCGTGTCTCTTTATTTATGTCTTACGTGGTTGTATGCACCCTACGTACCTCATCAGGTAAACTGATGCACACCTCCACCATTCCTTAGCCAAACACGGACCCCGCCCCATAAAGAGCTGCCCATCTACTGCCTTCGCCGGTCGTCTGCATATCACTTTTGGATGTCTCATCAAACACATTTACAACAAAAACACACAACCTCACCCAGCCGATCAGGCTTTCTCCACGACCGCAGCACCATCGACAACCTCACTCACCTCATCGCCAGCCGATCAGGCTTCCCCCCACAAAGTCCCATTCCTCCCCCAGCCATAGGACTGTTGAAAAAAAAAAACAACCTCACTCACCTTATCACCAGCCGATCAGGCTTCCTCCCCAGCCATAGGACTGTTGACAACCTCACTCACCTCATCTCAAGTCCAGCCATAGGCAGAGCTTCCTCCCCAGCCATAGGACTGTTGACAACCTCACTCACCTCATCACCAGCCGATGAGGCTTCCTCCCCAGCCACAGGACTGTTGACAACCTCACTCACCTCATCTCCATCTCCAACACGTCAGATCGCGTCACCAATACACAGCAGCCAGCACCTGAATTTCAAGCATGGGTTTGACACCATCAACATATCTGTTATGACCCAGTAAGTCTCCAAATCGCAGGAGTGTTAGCAAATATTTCAGTTTTTACCTCGCTAGCAGAACATACCGGGACAAAATTGGCAGTACATTTTCTGACACTAAATATACACAACTAGCACAATACAAGGATCCGTGATTGTCTCTCCTCTCCGCTCATTTCTTCGACCTTAGTGCAGCACTATTCACCCTTCCACCACATACAACACCAGCAATGTACACAAGTGATGTTACCACTTGAGCCTCACAAAAACATTCAGCAACACACGAGGTACTCTCCTGAAATACCGGACATCATCCAAACTTGCGGACAGGCACTTAGGTTGCACATATTACTAAATGTCAATGCATCATTTTCACCACGCAAACACGTATGACATTCTTCTCCACATCAACAACACCTAAATTCGTTTAATTAAACAAGCAAAATACTTGATAATCACTCTCAGCAATTCCCTGTCATTCAAAGCTCACTTATTCACCTTTCACGCACGCTGTACAAAAAGCATCAGCAATCTGAAATCCTCTTCCGGCTCTTCCTGTGCCTTCTACAGACAGACCATCCCCAAATTGCATGCAACCATCCCCCGACCCAGTCCAGAATGCTCATCCAATATTATAGAAAACGCCGCTCCATCAGACAGAAACATTCTGGCCAAATTCAGAAACATTGTCTACTCATACCCTGCGCCGCCCCTTGCACCTCAATTCTC
Organism: Imbricaverruca yamaguchii; assembly: GCA_034440575.1. NCBI lineage: Eukaryota > Metazoa > Arthropoda > Thecostraca > Neoverrucidae > Imbricaverruca > Imbricaverruca yamaguchii. The sequence continues at coordinate 1,338,482 of JAOTOL010001598.1, read as the reverse complement.
CAATCCCTCCACAGTTGCAACAATTTCGCCATTTTCCAGTTCTACGGAATATAAGCACTCCCTAGGTAATACTACAGAACATAATTTATCCCGAAGCACGCCCGCACGATGTCCCACACCACACGAACACTGTCCCGTCTCGGCACCCATCGCTCCGAACCCACGACATTCAATCACTGTACCCGCAGGATCAGCATCACACACCCAAAACTCACACCCCTTCACCGTCTCACAGCTTGGTGGCAGACACCCACACCGGAAATCCACACACTGATAGCGAACACTAACACCATTACTGAAATTGTTCAACTTTTTTTGCATGCAAATCCACGAATTCAAATGTATCTAAATTCAAGTCAAAGCAAGACAGCCAACAAACAACTGTATGTACACTGATGGCTCAGATCACACACCAACTTGCCGATAACTGTAGTTGCAGCAGTAACTATTATAGCCCACTAGCATAGCCCATGCATTTGCCCGGCTTGGATCTGACTGATAAGTGAGTATCTGGCGTGGTGATGGGAAACAGGGTGACTCCTCCAGTAGCGATTTCCTTCATGCATGTTTTAGAATCGGGATTTATGTCGAAGATGAAATATGTACCAGCGCTAAACGCAAAATACATCGACAAAATAGTCGGGGTGTGGACACCTGGGATCGGTAAGCTTACACACTAATCCAACGAGCTTAACGCGTACAACCCGTCGGTTAGCTTTAACATGGGCCACACTTACCTACCAGGCCGCTTATCCTTCCTTAACCCGCTTATGTTTTCTGATCACAGTGCACCAATCGGGGTACTACAGCACAGTGTTATTTGTAAAATCGATGACAGCACCAATTGTTCTATACTTTGAATCTGCCCATCTAATGAGCAAGACAAAGTCAATTCGAAGATCGTACCTCATCCGAGCACTTAAGGTCTTCTCTAACCAACCCACCACAGAAAGTAGTCTGCCTTGCATAAAACATTTGTTTATTGGTGACGGATATCCGATATATTTCGTTCACCAGGCCCCCTAAAACTTGATGAGCGAACGTAGGTCTAAATCTGGTAGGCAAAAGAGATGCGAGTCGCAACAAAAATAAAACCTACAACAAAAATGTCGTATGTATGCGCCTTCCCTACATGAAAGGAACATCTGTGAAGCGGGCTAATGGAATTGGAAAAGGATCAAAGGCACCGCTGAAAGTTTCTTGGGTCAGTGGTCCCACTGTTAAGGACAAATTGGTTGGATCGGCGTTGCCGCCACCACAGTGCCCATCCTACTCTCTCTCACACACTCAGGCGAGCTCTTGGTCCTAAGTAGCTGTTTGTTTATTGGTTGGTTCACGACACACTTTATGCACATTCACGGCTAATGGCGCCGCCCACACTGTTTCGCGGTCCTAAGTAGCTACAACTCGTTAAGCTCGTTTGCGACATGCGCATGTTTGATGTGGCACCCGAGCAGATGTGAGTGTGCTTACTGTTTCATGCCGTTCCATATGAGGTACTGCGATGTGGTGGAGGCGAGGGGTTATGAGCTTTTCCGTTTTTGTTTTTGCATGGTCTTGCATGGTCCTGTACATCATTGTGAATCGGAAGCGAATAGGAATAGGAATGTGAACAGGAAGTGCAGTGATTTGTTCGACGAGTGATTGTGGTTCTATGTGAGATGACTTTTTTACATGTAATCGAAATACAAATGCTTCACTTGAACTGAAGATGGTTTGCTGCCGAAAGCTTTTCATCGTACTTTAGGCCATTTCGATCCCAGAGTTGAAAAATATGTTGGCATGTTGTCCACCAGTTTGGTAATCATTATAAGTTCTAAACTAGTATAATAGTTCAATTGTCAAGAGGGTTAACTTAGAACAGCTTGAGACCCCTTGCCTCCCCCATGTTGGATGATCTTGAAAGAAGGCAGACATTGACAAATGCAGAAGACATGTCAGCTCATGTAATATGATCATGTGGCAAATGTAGCCTAAAAAAGGGCGATCAGTGACATTTGGACAATTCGTCATATCTGCGAAACGTTTTCGGAAAACTGTGTGCACAAGCCTGTTCTCCAATTGTTATCCCTGCAACCACCATTCCCCGACCTCTTTCTCCATGGCAGCCTCACCCCATCCCCCGATCCAAAAACAAACTGAGCGGCTGACATTACCGCAAGGTGGAAGTCCGGTCAACCCCACAACGACACCTTATCGGAGAAGCTGTACTTCCGGTAGAATGTGCGCTAGACTTACAAAGGATGCCTGAACAGAACTCCCTGACTGACTTAGTATCGCAGCAACACTCCTTTTGTAGCTGTGCAGCGCTTCGCACCTCTCGCACTGGTGGAGATGGAAAAATGAGGAGAAAGAGAAGTACCACCAAAAAGAAAAGGGAGTGAAAGAAAGAGATAGAGAGAGAGAGGGGGAAGATAAGAGCGAGAGTGAGAGAAGGAGAGGGAGAGAAGGGGAGAAGGGGAAAGAGGTGGAGGGAGAGAACCCTAGAGAGAAAGAGAGGGATGCAGGGGAGAAGTGGGTTAGTGTGTGAACGTTAGTACTGCATGAATTGCACCAAAGTGAAAGTGGTTGGGTGGTGGGCACGGCCAAGGAAACTAGACCAGTAGAACGCTAACCAGGCATGGCACCGCGTGTCCCTCTGGTAGCTCAGTTGGTAGAGCGGTGGACTGTAGAGGCTTTCAACAGGTATCCATAGGTCGCTGGTTCAAATCCGGCCCGGAGGACTTTTGAGTGCCTCTTTTGATGCCTGGAGAAGATCGTCGCGTGCTTGAAAATCAGTGGGTCGTGTTATCAGTATAACGAACCATTAGGAACGCTGGTCAACTGAAGTCAAGAAGTGGGCACCAGCAGGAGCTATGGGTTTCACCTGCTGGAGGCCTATGTCCTCTGCTGGTGCTGAAGAAAACGCAGCCAGCAGAAAATTCGAGAGACTATTAACGGCGGCGGTCCTCCGACCATTTGGTTGGTAGAGCGGTAGAGCGGTAGAGCGGTGGATCGGTGGAGCGGTGGACTGCAAATAATTTCCACGGAAGTCCCAGGGTCGTTGATTTCGATCAAGTCGGGCCCGCATGTGCTTTGAACAGTTTTCATAAACGATCAGCATTGTTCAAAGATAATTTATTTGTCTGCTGATGAACGGTTTGATTCCGAATGCCGTGGGCTGTTTGGGTTGTTGAACATGTGAATAGTAGACATACATTTTGGGACATGATGATGGGCATTGTTCAATTTTAGGCGGGTTGGGTGAGGAAAGAACTATTGAAGAATGAGTTACACTGTCACAGACCACTCGAACAACAGGTACATGGTCGAAACTTTCACTTCTTGGCATGTTTTACAACATGCCAAAAGTAGCCTATTTAACCTGGCGCTCTCCCACCTGGGGTTCAGATAGATGACACGGAAGTCTGCTCAGCAGAAAGAAGCTATACAAGAGGATGTCACCTCCCAGAAGGCGCTGGGAGATAGCCCTCCAAGTTAGACCCAAAGACTCGAGGACTCCAAGATTCAAACGTGCACTCTGTCATCCACTCCAAAACGGCCCCGTGTTGTATTTAATTTGGTTGGTGGTGGTATTGGTGGTAATGCAGCCTCGTAGTGCCTTCAACGTTTCCTGCTGATGATGGTGGTATAAATGCCTCATATTGTTTTCAGCACTGCCTTGTGGTGATTGTCGAAGTGAGACAGCCTCACGTTGCCTTCATCCTTGCCTTGTGTCGGTCGTGATGGTAAAACAGCCTAGCATTGCCATCAACATTGACTTGTGGTGGAGGTAGTGGTAGCTTGTTTAATGCCACGCCAACAGCAAGTCGATTTTGCGCAACAATGAGCCGGAACAAAGCTGAAGCGAGTCTTTTATCGTGTATATACAAAAAAAGTTATTATATGAAACGTGCACCAGACCAAACATGACCCAATTCGCCCGTCAAGCTTTAGGGAAGAAACATATTTTTGGTTATTGCATTTTAAGTACTACTTAATGCACTACATTTATACATACTCTGTATGCATCACCCATTGTGGGAAATTATCATTTGGCTCCTCTTGTGTATCCGACCTCAGTATTTAGATAAACATCATGTGGCGAGACTTCGTGTACCCCTGTAGCAGCGCGCCAGCTCGTGCCACCTTCGTGTACCCCTATCCCCCCACGCCCGCCACCTCGTGACCCCGAGCGGCCCGCACCCACCCCAGCCAGCTCGTGCCACCTTCGTGTACAGAGTGCCAGCTCGTGCCACCTTCGTGTACCCCTGTAGCAGAGTGCCAGCTCGTGCCACCTTCGACCGTAGCAGAGTGCCAGCTCGTGCCACCTTCGTGTACCCCTGTAGCAGCGCGCAAGCTCGTGCCACCTTCGTGTACCCCTGTAGCAGAGTGCCAGCTCGTGCCACCTTCGTGTACCCCTGTAGCAGAGTGCCAGCTTGTGCTACCTTCGTGACCATATGACCTTCACCTTCAAGGGGCAACGCATTCGTCGGCAGACTTTTCGGTTGAACAACGGCGAAGTGATCCGCCTTAGCTCGGCTTCTCTTTGCCATTGCCTTCCATCAGAGTCGTCTGCAAACAAGACGTCTGCCAGGAGTCCGATCAGCAATGAACAAGAGCAGTCTGAAGTCTGAAATGTCTGGAGAAAGTAAAATTATGTCAATAATGAACTCGCTAAAAAAGTGATAAGAAAAACATCAAACGATTTCCGAACACGCTAAATTGGTGTATAAAAATGGTTCTGAAATGAACAGGTCGCTGGGTCCCTTTTATATTAAGGTTTCAGACAACTACAGACGTGCTGTTTGCGTATTCGTCCGTCAAAGACCCGTCTCATGAATTAACTCAGTTCAGTTAGCATGTTTGTGTGTGAAGTCTGAGAACATGACCCCTGTCCACCTGCCGGGATTCAAGGAAGAATGATTACGGGAGGCGCCGAGCATACCTACAGGTGACGCACTAACCGCCAATTTCGTTCTCAGATCGTACAGCCAAGCCAGGAATGCTATTTACTGGGCATCAGTCACCTGGATGATAGCAAATCTGCTTATTAGGCCTTATTGGGGAGCGGCGAGCGTCTTCCCTCGCCCTCCCTCTCTCCCTCTCTCTCTCTCTCCCACTCTCTCTCCTCTCTCCTCTCTCTCTCTCTCCCACTCTCTCTCCTCTCCTCTCTCTCTATCTCTCCTCTCTCATCCCCTCTCTCTCCTCTCTCTCTCCCTCCTCTCTTCCCCTCTTTCTCCCTCTCTCAGCCTGGTGTCAGGCACCTGCCGCCGCCGGCAAACGCCATGCGACGTTACAGAGCTGCAGCACCGGGAGCGTCTGGCAGAGGTGTGTTTGTCGTCGGGGCGCCCATGGGAGCGGCTCTCAAACCGAGCTGAAACCTTGAGCGCGCGCTTCTGAAGGCATGGGACCACTTTTGCATCAGTTTTACCCAGCATTACACTTTTTCCATTCAATCATAATGTGGAGTGGAAACATATCATAATATACTATCCATCCGATGCAAATCCCGTCCTAGCCTATATAGATCTTATCATATCGTATAAACCCATCCTAATACTCAATACGAGCATCCGAAGAGGAAGCCACGTCTGCTGGAAGCAGAAGGGACATCGCCAATACAAATGCCCGGAAGACCCAGGAGTCCGCTCAGACATCTAAACACCAATCAGGGTGGATTCAAAAGTCCTCCGGGCCGGATTTGAACCAGCGACCTATGGATACCTGCACGCAGCCTCTACAGTCCACCGCTCTACCAACTGAGCTACCAGAGGGCTGCCAGTGGTTAATGCTGTGAAAGTGTTATGCTGGCTGAACTCCATGGCCACACCTACCGCACGTTCACTTTCACAGCGGTCCACTTCATTCGGCGGAGGCAGACAGGCACTGGGCCCAGCTCTCTCCCCGGTCCCCTCCGTTTCCGCCCCCGTATCGCACTCAAAACCCACTCGCCCACTCCCTCCCCGATCATTTCTTCCTCCATCGCTCTCTCCCTCTCTCCATCGCCCCCTCCCCTTCTCTCCATCCCCACTCTCAAATACCACCACGCCCACGTCCATTTTCTGACAATATCGCATCACTTCATATACAGCCCAACAGCACTGAAGTCAAATGGTCCAGTCTAGCGCTCACATCACACGAAGTAACGGTACTGAAGTCAAGTGACCCAGTCTAACGCTCACAAACACACGACATACCGACACTGAAGTCAGGTGGCCCAGTCTAACGCTCACATACACACGACGTACCGACACTGAAGTCAGGTGGCCCAGTCTAACGCTCACATACACACGACGTACCGACACTGAAGTCAGGTGGCCCAGTCTAACATACACACGCATACCGACACTGAAGTCAGGTGGCCCAGTCTAACGCTCACATACACACGACGTACCGACACTGAAGTCAGGTGGCCCAGTCTAACGCTCACATACACACGACGTAACGGCACTGAAGTCAGGTGGCCCAGTCCAACGCTCACATACACACGACATAACGACACTGAAGTCATGTGGCCCAGTCTAACGCTCACAAACACACGACACAACGACACTGAAGTCAAGTGACCCAGTCTAACGCTCACATACACACGACACAACGACACTGAAGTCAAGTGACCCAGTCTAACGCTCACAAACACACGACACAACGACACTGAAGTCAGGTGGCCCAGTCTAACGCTCACAAACACACGACACAACGACACTGAAGTCATGTGGCCCAGTCTAACGCTCACAAACACACGACACAACGACACTGAAGTCATGTGACCAAGTATGATGCTCACATACATACGACGCAACGCGTGACTGCCTGGAGTGGGGCTTCCAATAAGCAGAGCAGAAACGTACTTTATTTACTCAAGTACAACGCTACATTTTAGACAAAATGAACGTTTTTCAATTTTTCAGCCAAAAACAAGCGGCTTACGGAGCGTCATGCTTAGACGGAGAATGGAATTATGTACGCCTTTCTGCACCAGATGGCCGATAACGCTGGATAACGTGGTAGTTCAACTTGGCCGGTGACACAGCCTACCCTATCCTCCACAAAATACAATTGCGTCCTGATTGTGACCGTGATTGCAAAATGGTTTATGAATTGACAGAACCTCTACAATTCAGCCATAGCAATCCTGTGTGGGCATTATAGTACAAATCTGCGGATATCACAGGACAAATAACGGCAGTATGGAAAGCCCGGTGCAGTATTTTGTTTTTCGGCCTTACAGAACAGGAACTCACCAATGTTTTTGAGCCTAGAGACCATGCAATTTGTGGAACACTTTGAGGCTGTAAGCGACCGAGACAAAGGAGAAGTTAGATACTGAAAATATTCGTGCATGCATCGGGAGCCTAGAGAAGGAGCAGAGGATTCGTCATCTGCCGAATGAATGCCCAATTAATCGTACCAGTGAAGGTGAAGGTAAGGGTGAAGGTGAAGGTGATGCTGCTGTTTGAATTTTATGAGGTCTCCTCGGTCCCCGTGCGTGATGTGAGCGTGGCGTGGGTTTGCATGCTGTGCATGGTGGCAGTGAGGGTGGGCCCTATTAGGAACTTGGGTGTGTGGTGAGATGCTGACTCTGAGTTGGTTCTTGAGTGACGCGTGTGATATGTGTGACGTGAACGGTGTGAGCGCCGTTGAAGTGCTTTGTTGAAACGTATGTGTGGGTTGTGTGGGGTGTGTGGGTTGTGTTGGGTGTGTGGGTTGTGTTGGGTGTGTGGGTTGTGTTGGGTGTGTGGGTTGTGTTGGGTGTGTGGGTTGTGTTGGGTGTGTGGGTTGTGTGGGTGTGTGTGTGGGTTGTGTTGGGTGTGTGGGTTGTGTTGGGTGTGTGGGTTGTGTTGGGTGTGTGGGTTGTGTTGGGTGTGTGGGTTGTGTCGGGTGTGTGGGTTGTGTTGGGTGTGTGGGTTGTGTTGGGTGTGTGGGTTGTGTTGGGTGTGTGGGTTGTGTGGGGGTGGGGTTGTGTGGGGTGTGTGGGTTGTGTTGGGTGTGTGGGTGTGTGGGTTGGGGTGTGTGGGTTGTGTTGGGTGTGTGGGTTGTGTCGGGTGGGTGTTGTGTGGGGTGTGTGGGTTGTGTTGGGTGTGTGGGTTGTGGTCGGGTGGTGGGTTGTGTGGGTGTGTGTGGTTGGGTGTGTGGGTGGGTTGTGTCTGTGTGGGTGGGTTGTGTTGGGTGTGTGGGTTGTGTCGGGTGTGTGGGTTGTGTGTGTGTGGGTGTGTGGGTTGTGGGGTGTGTGGGTTGTGTTGGGTGTGTGGGTTGTGTTGGGTGTGTGGGTTGTGTGGGGTGTGTGGGTTGTGTGGGGTGTGTGGGTTGTGTTGGGTGTGTGGGTTGTGTCGGGTGTGTGGGTTGTGTTGGGTGTGTGGGTTGTGTTGGGTGTGTGGGTTGTGTCGGGTGTGTGGGTTGTGTTGGGTGTGTGGGTTGTGTTGGGTGTGTGGGTTGTGTCGGGTGTGTGGGTTGTGCTGGGTGTGTGGGTTGTGTTGGGTGTGTGGGTTGTGTTGGGTGTGTGGGTTGTGTTGGGTGTGTGGGTTGTTGTGGTTGTGGTGTGTGGCTGTACCGTGCGCGTTGTAGCGGTGGTGCCGTATGATCTACATGTGTCGGGGTGTGTGGGCTGTAGTGGTGGAGCCGTATGATCTATATGTGTCGGGTGTGTGGGCTGTAGTGGTGGAGCCGTATGCTCTACATGTGTCGGTGGTGTGGGCTGTAGTGGTGGAGCCGTATGCTCTACATGTGTCGGTGGTGTGTGGGGGGGGGCTGTAGTGGTGGAGCCGTATGCTCTACATGTGTCGGTGGTGTGTGCTGTAGTGGTGGAGCCGTATGCTCTACATGTGTCGGTGGTGTGTGGGCTGTAGTGGTGGAGCCGTATGCTCTACATGTGTCGGTGGTGTGTGGGCTGTAGTGGTGGAGCCGTATGCTCTACATGTGTCGGTGGTGTGTGGGCTGTAGTGGTGGAGCCGTATGCTCTACATGTGTCGGTGGTGTGTGCTGTAGTGGTGGAGCCGTATGCTCTACATGTGTCGGTGGTGTGTGGCTGTAGTGGTGGAGCCGTATGCTCTACATGTGTCGGTGGTGTGTGGGCTGTAGTGGTGGAGCCGTATGCTCTACATGTGTCGGTGGTGTGTGGCTGTAGTGGTGGAGCCGTATGCTCTACATGTGTCGGTGGTGTGTGGGCTGTAGTGGTGGAGCCGTATGCTCTACATGTGTCGGTGGTGTGTGGGCTGTAGTGGTGGAGCCGTATGCTCTATATGTGTCGGTGGTGTGTGGGCTGTAGTGGTGGAGCCGTATGCTCTACATGTGTCGGTGGTGTGTGGCTGTAGTGGTGGAGCCGTATGCTCTACATGTGTCGGTGGTGTGTGGGCTGTAGTGGTGGAGCCGTATGCTCTACATGTGTCGGTGGTGTGTGGGCTGTAGTGGTGGAGCCGTATGCTCTACATGTGTCGGTGGTGTGTGTTGTAGTGGTGGAGCCGTATGCTCTACATGTGTCGGTGGTGTGTGTTGTAGTGGTGGAGCCGTATGCTCTACATGTGTCGGTGGTGTGTGCTGTAGTGGTGGAGCCGTATGCTCTACATGTGTCGGTGGTGTGTGCTGTAGTGGTGGAGCCGTATGCTCTACATGTGTCGGTGGTGTGGTGTAGTGGTGGAGCCGTATGCTCTACATGTGTCGGTGGTGTGGGCTGTAGTGGTGGAGCCGTATGCTCTATATGTGTCGGTGGTGTGGGCTGTAGTGGTGGAGCCGTATGCTCTACATGTGTCGGTGGTGTGTGCTGTAGTGGGGGATGGTGGGAGCCGTATGCTCTACATGTGTCGGTGGTGTGTGGGCTGTAGTGGTGGAGCCGTATGCTCTACATGTGTCGGGTGTGTGTGGGCTGTAGTGGTGGAGCCGTATGCTCTACATGTGTCGGGTGTGTGTGCTGTAGTGGTGGAGCCGTATGCTCTACATGTGTCGGTGGTGTGTGGCTGTAGTGGTGGAGCCGTATGCTCTACATGTGTCGGTGGTGTGTGTTGTAGTGGTGGAGCCGTATGCTCTACATGTGTCGGTGGTGTGTGGGCTGTAGTGGTGGAGCCGTATGCTCTACATGTGTCGGTGGTGTGTGTGCTGTAGTGGTGGAGCCGTATGCTCTACATGTGTCGGTGGTGTGTGGGCTGTAGTGGTGGAGCCGTATGCTCTACATGTGTCGGGTGTGTGTGCTGTAGTGGTGGAGCCGTATGCTCTACATGTGTCGGGTGTGTGCTGTAGTGGTGGAGCCGTATGCTCTACATGTGTCGGGGTGTGTGGCTGTAGTGGTGGAGCCGTATGCTCTACATGTGTCGGTGGTGTGTGGCTGCAGTGGTGGAGCCGTATGCTCTACATGTGTCGGTGGTGTGGGCTGTAGTGGTGGAGCCGTATGCTCTACATGTGTCGGTGGTGTGTGGGCTGTAGTGGTGGAGCCGTATGCTCTACATGTGTCGGTGGTGTGTGCTGTAGTGGTGGAGCCGTATGCTCTACATGTGTCGGGTGTGTTGTAGTGGTGGACCGATGCTCACATGTTCGGTGTGTGTGTTGCAGTGGTGGAGCCGTATGCTCTACATGTGTCGGTGGTGTGTGTTGTAGTGGTGGAGCCGTATGCTCTACATGTGTCGGTGGTGTGTGTTGTAGTGGTGGAACCGTATGCTCTACATGTGTCGGTGGTGTGTGGGCTGTAGTGGTGGAGCCGTATGCTCTACATGTGTCGGTGGTGTGTGGGCTGTAGTGGTGGAGCCGTATGCTCTACATGTGTCGGTGGTGTGTGGGCTGTAGTGGTGGAGCCGTATGCTCTACATGTGTCGGTGGTGTGTGGGCTGTAGTGGTGGAGCCGTATGCTCTACATGTGTCGGTGGTGTGTGGTGTAGTGGTGGAGCCGTATGCTCTACATGTGTCGGTGGTGTGTGCTGTAGTGGTGGAGCCGTATGCGCTACATGTGTCGGTGGTGTGTGGCTGTAGTGGTGGAGCCGCATGATCTATATGTGTCGGTGGTGTGTGGGCTGTAGTGGTGGAGCCGTATGCTCTACATGTGTCGGTGGTGTGTGGGCTGTAGTGGTGGAGCCGTATGCTCTACATGTGTCGGTGGTGTGTGTTGTAGTGGTGGAGAGCCGTATGCTCTACATGTGTCGGTGGTGTGTGGTGTAGTGGTGGAGCCGTATGCTCTACATGTGTCGGTGTGTGTGCTGTAGTGGTGGAGCCGTATGCTCTACATGTGTCGGTGGTGTGTGGCTGTAGTGGTGGAGCCGTATGCTCTACATGTGTCGGTGGTGTGTGTGTAGTGGTGGAGCCGTATGCTCTACATGTGTCGGTGGTGTGTGGTGTGGTGGAGCCGCATGCTCTACATGTGTCGGTGTGTGGATGGTGGAGCCGATGCCACATGTGTCGGTGGTGTGCGCAGTGGTGGACCGTGCTCACATGTGCGGTGTGTGTGGTTGTAGTGGTGGAGCCGTATGCTCTACATGTGTCGGTGGTGTGTGTTGTAGTGGTGGAGCCGTATGCTCTACATGTGTCGGTGGTGTGTGGGCTGTAGTGGTGGAGCCGTATGCTCTACATGTGTCGGTGGTGTGTGTTGTAGTGGTGGAGCCGTATGCTCTACATGTGTCGGTGGTGTGTGGGCTGTAGTGGTGGAGCCGTATGCCTACATGTGTCGGTGGTGTGGCTGTAGTGGTGGAGCCGTATGCTCTACATGTGTCGGTGGTGTGTGGGCTGTAGTGGTGGAGCCGTATGCTCTACATGTGTCGGTGGTGTGTGTTGTAGTGGTGGAGCCGTATGCTCTACATGTGTCGGTGGTGTGTGGGCTGTAGTGGTGGAGCCGTATGCTCTACATGTGTCGGTGGTGTGTGGGCTGTAGTGGTGGAGCCGTATGCTCTACATGTGTCGGTGGTGTGTGGGCTGTAGTGGTGGAGCCGTATGCTCTACATGTGTCGGTGGTGTGTGCTGTAGTGGTGGAGCCGTATGCTCTACATGTGTCGGGTGTGTGGGCTGTAGTGGTGGAGCCGTATGCTCTACATGTGTCGGGTGTGTGGGCTGTAGTGGTGGAGCCGTATGCTCTACATGTGTCTGGTGTGTGGGCTGTAGTGGTGGAGCCGTATGCTCTACATGTGTCGGGTGTGTGTGTTGTAGTGGTGGAGCCGCATGCTCTACATGTGTCGGTGGTGTGTGGGCTGTAGTGGTGGAGCCGTATGCTCTACATGTGTCGGTGGTGTGTGGGCTGTAGTGGTGGAGCCGTATGCTCTACATGTGTCGGGTGGTGTGTGTGGCTGTAGTGGTGGAGCCGTATGCTCTACATGTGTCGGTGGTGTGGGCTGTAGTGGTGGAGCCGTATGCTCTACATGTGTCGGTGGTGTGTGGGCTGTAGTGGTGGAGCCGTATGCTCTACATGTGTCGGTGGTGTGTGGGCTGTAGTGGTGGAGCCGTATGCTCTACATGTGTCGGTGGTGTGTGTGCTGTAGTGGTGGAGCCGTATGCTCTACATGTGTCGGTGGTGTGTGGGCTGTAGTGGTGGAGCCGTATGCTCTACATGTGTCGGTGGTGTGTGGGCTGTAGTGGTGGAGCCGTATGCTCTACATGTGTCGGGTGTGTGGGCTGTAGTGGTGGAGCCGTATGCTCTACATGTGTCGGGTGTGTGGGCTGTAGTGGTGGAGCCGTATGCTCTACATGTGTCGGTGGTGTTTGCGCACCCGGCTCTGTGCGACGTACGGGCCGCGCCGGCCAACGGTCGTGGATCTACGGCCTTGCCTGGGGAAAAGTCCAGCCCTCAAGGTGGACGAGACCAGTAGACGAGACTGCCCTCTCGGCTGCCCACCGAGGGCAGACCCGGCACCAGGAGACATGGTCGTCGCCGCGCAACCAACGCAGCTTCGCACGTCGTTAGTGTCAGTATAAGTGCCACATGTGTCGACGCAAGTTCCGCATGTCGGTGTTTTATCGTGACACCTCTCCCCTCTAGGGTGACCATACTACTGACAGTATTGACGGTGCAGCGGCGGAGGTGTACGTGGTGCGTCTCGTGTAGTCGGCTGTAATGTGTGGAAGGCCTGCGTGTGCTGAAGGCCGATATGAGTACGCGCGTGTCACGTTTGCGTGGTGGAGCGGGGGCCTGGAGACGGCGCAGATCCCGCGACTCCCAAACTTGAGAGCCTCCGCTTCCGTCGCCATGCGGGCTAACTTCCTTGGATACATGGTGTCTTGTGGGGTGCTAGGGTGGGTGGCAAGCGCGATCGTGATGCCATAATGTGGCGTGCTATTGGGACGATGAGTGCATCCGTGTTGTCGCTGGCCCGAATCAGGAGCGCCCCGACCTAATTCACCGTACGTGTGGAGCGCTCCTGTGAAACCGGTGATCACCCCGGCCGCCGTCCAGTGGCCAATGGAGCCCATGGGCTCTCCATCATCCCGGCGGCAGAGGAAGTAATCACCGGTGTGCGCGTCTGTGTGGCGCCCATGCTGAGGTGCACGTCAGTAATTTGTGTTGGTGTGGTCGTGTGGAGTCGCAAACGGGTGGTGTAAGTGGCTAGTGAGGAGTCAATAAGGGCAGCACGGGTCTCAGCGGAGGGAAATAACGGGCAAGAAAAACCATATAGTGTGGAAATGCAGGCAGGATAGATGAAGAAGACACAAAGAAATCACAGAGTCGGTGTTTGTAGAGAACACAGAGTAGAGCGTAGAGAGGATCAAACGGAAGGCACTAGAGTGAAGATGAGCGGGTCGGTGGAGGGTAGACCGAACGGAAGGTGTGACGGCACCGTCTGACCGACCTGAGCTTCACGAGCGGAGGCGACGGTCTGGCAGAAGCACGAAGGGGTAGAGGCAGGCGTACACGAGAGCATGTAGATCAGTAGGAATTGAAGACAGACCGAAGCTCGGAAGAGTAGAAGTTGATGTAGTGGTGTGTGTGGGGTGTGTGTGTGTTTGTGTGTGTGTGTGTGTGTGTGTGGGGGGGGGGGGTATGTGTGTGTGTGTTACGGGTGGCAGGTGGCTGGTCGCAAGCTGGCTAGTCAGGCTTCAGGAGTGTACTTGACCCCGTGACATTGGGTGTCGTGACCATGACTCAGACGGAACGACTTCTCGGATCCGGAGATTCTTCGAATCTCCTGCCCATTCGAGTCATGCGTCGTGTAGCCTACATGAGCACAGCACGTCTGCGTTGAAAAGACGGAGGTTTGTGCGGTGGAAAGATGGATTATACTGGTCCGTTTGATGGGGAGGGGGAGGGGAAGGGAGGTGGACGAAGCGGGCATGAATCGGCAAACTGGTCGCATACACATCGCATGGCTATTACTTCATAAAGATACGAACTTTAGTGGTATTCAGTTTACGCAAAAACTGGGCGCTGCGTAACAACTGCAGTTGATGCGCCCTAAAACCCTGATAACCAACAAAGAAGACAAAAGGAAAGTTTGAACAGATATAAGACAAATTCTGGTGTGTTTATCAGATCATATATTTCATAAAGATTTAAGGCGGAATAAGATTCACAGAGATCAAAATGGGTCAAACCTGCAAAGGGAATATAACACAGAACGAAAAAAAACAGAGACTAAAGCCCGCTAAGCAATGTTGGATCCCTTGAGTTCTAAGGAATAATCTGCCTCCATTGTGCTGCCATGGCCAATGTCTTCAGCATCACATGCCCGAAAACCGGTTCTGAATCCACCACCAAGTATGCTTGTTATAGACATGATTCCCAATGTGTAAGCACGTTCCAGAACATGAAAGGTCAAGGCCCAATGAGAACCAGATGGCCAGTGGAATAGGAACCTGCACACTACTCATCTACTGAGTTGCTCCTAGTTATTTGCATGTGTAGCTATTGCAGTTAAATTCGCTTCCGTCTTGTGAACCAATCATCTCAAAATTCCTGAGCCATTTTTCAACATTTGGTTGTGAATCTTCATAATTTGCAATTGTTAGAGAGCCATTCGTCTGCCAAACTTTCTAACCCAGACTGGCTGGCTGGCAGAACACCATCAGTGTGCTTTCTCTCTTTCTGCATCTACGTGTTTTCCGAGCTGGGAAGTAGCCGGGGTACTAATTTTGGTCTAGGTAGGTGAAAGTTATTACATAGTTGGCAGCCGTGTCAATATGATGTATGCTGTACATTACTTGCGACATTCTGTTCTGTAGCGATGTTTAGGACTTCTATTACATGCTGTCTCAAGCTAGTAGAATACACATTTTGTTGACTACCCGTAACGCACGCTTACCACTCCGATGTGCTGTGTCGTTGGTAGATCGCGTCGATCATGCAATGACATGTAATTACAAGACGAGCGGTGCAGCAGTGGTAGCTATTGACGGGACCCCACATCCGTCGTTTTCGCTCCGTGCGAGCCCTACCCCCACCCCCACACGCACACCTACACTTGAGTCGCGTGCGCAGCGGCGCACAGTAGCCGACGGCCCGCGCGGCTCCTGCCCTGCCCGGCCGGGCGCCGGCCCTGTTTTGCATAGCCGGGTCTGCGGCGCCGCCGGCGCCCGAGCCGGGCCGGTCGGGCGGCCGCGCCGTCCCCCGGCCACCGCCAACCCTTGCGTTTTTGCCGGGCCGGGCGGTGGCGGGGCGGCCGGGCCGCCGGCCGCGCCCGGGGCGGCCGCGCGAAGGCCGGGCGGCGGCGGCGGCGGCGGCGGGCGGCGGCCGGCCGCCCGGCCGCAGACTCCACTCGGCCGTCGGAGCGTGCGCAGCGCGTGCAGCCGCCGAATCTGAACGGGACGCGATGGCCTGCCGGGTGGCGATCACGTGTGCGCTGTTGACGCTGGGCGCGGCCACGCCGCTGGCGGTCGTCGACACCGACGCGGCGGGCACGCCGCTCACCGCCGAAGCCAAGGCTACCAAAACGGCACGCTGCAGGGCCATGTGCCTGGACGAGGTGAGGACGCAGCTGCGCGCTTCATGTCTCGCTCTCCCTGCCTCGCTTCACATAGCAGTATGTGGATAAACGTAGATCGAACTATATGCATGCCTAATATGTCGTAACGTATGATATCA
Source organism: Imbricaverruca yamaguchii (assembly GCA_034440575.1). NCBI lineage: Eukaryota > Metazoa > Arthropoda > Thecostraca > Neoverrucidae > Imbricaverruca > Imbricaverruca yamaguchii. The sequence goes on along the minus strand of JAOTOL010001598.1, from coordinate 1,322,521 downwards.
TCTAGAGTGTTTTGACTGGGGTCGAAAGGGCAATGATAGAAAGTGAAGTGATCACTTGATATGGGCTCTTTCGAAGTCGAACTGATCACCATTTGTTAGTCAGCTTCAATGAGGGCGGGGGAGGATGCAGAGGTGTCCGTTCGGCTTACGTTACCTTACGGCTCGATCCCACCTTTGGCATGCAAAGAAGTTTCTGCAGTAATCATGGACTTCGGTGTGTGTATGTATGCGTGTTTGTGTGTGTGTATCGAATTTGGCCAGCCTGCCACCGTGATGGTGATGTATGCTGTCGTTGTCTATAGACTTCAGGTCAATTATAGCTAGTGGCATGGCTGACGGTGTAGCTGAAGGCATAACTAGCGGTATAGCTGGAAACAATCCTCTCACTCCAGAACGGCTAGGGTTTTCAAAGTACGCTCAGCCACGATAATTGCAACGTTGACCCCTACATACATTTCGACGCAATGCTTGAATCCATGCAGAAGAGTGGACTGTTGTACTCGCGACCCAGGCAGAGCTTCTGAAGTAACTGCATCTTCAGATGCACCTAACTACCTTTGGAATCTGCACCGCTTTCGGATGCCCAGACTGGTTATGATTCGATGACGTGTTTGTCATGTGCGCTGGCCATGCGTGCGCGTCTGTGTTTGGCGCACAATGTGTCCATTATGTGGCGCGACTGCGCCGCGTCCGTCGCTGCCTCATCGGCAACGGTAGGGGTCGGCCGATTGCTTGATTACGGCCGCTCACAAAGGGCGGCCGCATCTGTTGGCTGCCGTGAGCCGGGGCCGCGAGGGGAGCGAATTGATTCGGCCGGCCGAATTGGGCGCTCGCCCTGTGCGCAGGCACAACAACACCGGGACGCCGGGTACCGCGCCATGTCGGCCGGAGCGCCCGATCGGAGCGGCAGCTCGGCCCGGACCCGCTCTCCGTGGTAATCTGGCCGACAGCCGCCGACGGACGCCGGCACCCCCGCCCCTCCCCGTTCAGCGCGCCGCCGTCCGCGCCGGGTCGCTGTCGTCGACAAAGGCGCCGCACCGGAGATGTCGGCGCACGTGCAGCCCCATTGTCGCCGGGGCCGGCGCGGCGTGAGCGGACGTTTTGCAAGAGTTGTACAACAGTGCTCTGCACGCCGGCGGGAGCGATAGCGGTCGTATCTGACGAGCGGCGGGGAGCGGGCCTCGCTGCAGAGCGGCCGGACCCGGTCGCCGCCGAGGAGCCGGCGCTGCCAGTCGCCGTATCGGTAATCTGATTGAGTGGTCCTCCCTCGCCGGTGACGCGCGCCCTGCGCTGGCCCCGCCGTCTAGACGCCACGCGCTGCTGCCTGCAGATGCAGGCGTCAGGTGCGGGCACAGGCGTCAGGCGCGGGCACAAGCGTCAGGCGTAGGGGACGGGCACAGGCGCGGGCACAGGCGCATTCGCCGGAAACTTAAAAGTCGCGAATCCGCTTAGACATCTGAGAAAGGATCAGCTGGCGCTATCGCCGCTGGAGATCTGGCGACGGGCGGCCTTACCCTGGGTGCGGCTCTGTACCTCTCCGGGGTACAGAGAAACTGGAGCGACTGTCGAAGCGGCGACGTCTGCGAGAGCCGGCTCCTCGGTCCGCCACAGTCCAGCTCTGTGGTGGCGCTCGCGTCTCAGTGTAAGATGACTCAGATACGCCGTCGCGCCGCTGCCACTGGGCCTGCCAATTCGATATGTCGGCGACGGGGCGCCGGTGCATCCAAATCGAGTGGCGACGCGGCGCATCCGACTGCGCCTGGATGACGAGAACATGAGCCGTTTTGGCAGCGAGCCGCCTCGCCGGCCAGCCACGTCACCAGCCGTGCCCCCAAGCGGGCCGGACACTTCCGGCGAGCGTTTGTCACCGGCACCCGCCGTAAACGTCCGCGCTCGCGGCGGGGGGCCGACGCGACGGCCACCCTTCCCAGCGCAGTGCGGGCGGCGGGCGCGGCGACCCTCCGAGCCGGGACAATATCGCGCCGCATCAAAAGCCGGCCAAAAGAGACGCGGCGCCATTCAGCGTGCGGCCGCGCCGCGCCGCGCGCAGGCGACGGCCGCGTCTGGCATTGAGCGGCGTTCAGTCGCCCGGCCTAATGTGCCCGGCGCTGTCGCGGCCACCGTCCGTCATGCCGATCGGGCTGACAAATGGAACCGGCCCGGAACCGACGGCGCTGGTCGGCCGCCGCCTCCGCCAGACTGTACGCTGCTCGCGGCGCGAGACTGTACGCCGCCGGCCGGCCGCGCAAATCCGCCGGCCACGACTGCAACGCTGGCCACCGGACTGGACGCGCATTTTTAGATCGGCCGCCAGATCGACCGACACGGCGCGCGCAGCTGACCTTGGGCCGGTCGTGATTTCATACTAATGACTGCGATGCGACCGACCGGAGCGCTGTAGATGCCCGGATAGAGCCGCGCGCCCGTCCGCATGGGCTTTTTTTGCACTTCGAAGGACAAGTTAGGCGGCTGTATCGCGTGCGAACATCGTACTGGCTGGAAGCGCTGCGAATTGCAGTGCTTTTCGTGCCACGCACACGACAAATCTACAGTGCATTTACCATGCCGAGTATTTTTGGGTATTTTATTTCATCGGAGACCCTTCAGCTGGCCCCTCCTTTCAGTCAAGTCGCGGCCGTACGGGGCCCATTTTGCCACCAGTGACAGTGGTGGAAGGGAGTCGAGTGTTGCCAAATCGGGCCATCAGGAGGCCTGCGTGGAAAACTGGTCGCCTAAGTGTGGTGCTAATGATAGGCGATAACTCACAGTCGACAAGGTGGAAGAACGTCGATAACCACTCGCCATCACTCCATTGCCCTTCACGATAATCACTCACGGTACCTTGGCCTTCACATTAACCCGGCACGACCATTCCACACCTCCCGTGATATTTGCTCACGACCGCATCGCAGAACTTCAGTAATGGCTCACGCCTCTCCCACGGCTCTTCACGACAGAAAGAAAACCTCGTCATGGCACGCTGAATCAGCAGTATATCACGACATTTTGGATCAGTACAACAGGAATTCATATAGCTGTTCCCATAGCAAGGAAACCGGGACAGAATTTAAGTTGCATGATGCACCAGTATAGCTGAGTTAAATGAGTTTACTTTGTTGCAGTTATTCCAGGGCGCTAAATGACCACACCTGGTCGATGCGCCCTAAAACTCAAATAACCAACCAAGCAGTTATTCAAATTCGGGGTGTACAAAATAATGACTGACAAAAGTTGGAAGAGATGGTTGATCTCGTGTTGTTAAAAATCCAGATGTGTTCGAGGCTGTCAACCAGATTTGGTTTGATTCAGCATTTCGTACATCTTCACGACTCCTCTACGTTCTCTCCTCCCCGATACGGTTGGCTGGGTCTGCCCTTGCGTTGGATTAATGCTAAATTGTTCCCACATTGTACAGTAGCCACACGGCCTTGTTTCTCACGTGGGGGACAATTACCCAATTTTCCATGAAGGTATTTCTTTTGTCTAGCATACATCCATGGACGTAATTGTTGAGGGCAGACATTCTTGGAGAGGTAGACGTACCCAGCGTCCCTACACATGACCAGGCAGCCAAGCAAAATCACAGATGCCGAGCCTACCATGACAACTGCTCAAAGGTGCTCGAGGCGAACGGAGACTGCAATGCGACACCAGTGGGTAACCTGAAACTGCAACGCTGCACAGCGGCCCATCCCTGGCGGGGACTGCGTCGCGACACAAAACAACAGCACCAGATAGCATCTGACGCGGTGCGCGCCACCGCGGAGGCGCGCCCCGCCCGGCGCTCGGTCGGACCGATGATCAAATGAGAGATTAGCGTCAAAACAGTGGCCCGCCTGCCGACTGGATAGAGGGGACCGTATTTCCGAGAGCAAACAGGGCCGCCCTCGACGCGGGAGGCGGCCGCCGGCGCAGCGGGGGCGGCGCGGCGCGAGAGAGACGTACGCGGCGCGGTCGGGGTCGCGACTCCATTGTGCACGGCAGCAGCGGGAGCGGCGGCCGCGCCGGCCGGCGGTGGCGGCGCGGCGCGGCCCGTCCGCCGCCGGCGCGCCGTTGCGTGCGCGGCTGATTCGACGGCGCGCCCGCGGCCGCCAAGCAGCTTCGGGTGGCCGGCCGGCGTCGTAATTCGAGCGAGATGATATCGTGCCGGCCGACTGCTGTTTTATTGCGCGCCCCGGGCGGCGGCGGCGGGAGGCCGGCGGCCCGGCCGGCGGTACTCGCCTCGCGAAGAGCGATGCGCCGCGAATGGACAATGGCCATGGACGGCGGACGAGGCCGGCCCGCGCGCGCTCTCTCGTCCAGATCTGGACGGTTTACGAATGCGACGCCAGGGAAGGATCGGTGCTGTGTCGGGCGGAGCCCAGCGTGAAGCTTGCACCTACAGACTGCGAATCCAGAATGCAGTGTGTGCGCATCTATATACCTGTGTCTGTATGTGCATACATTTGTCGAGCTTGGTGCATCTTGCACGAAATCGTGAGCGATTGTGCCTAGATTTTCACGCGTGATGCATTCAAGTGGAGAGCAGACGACCGTTGTAGCTTGGAACTGACCACGTGACACGTACCAATTGCTGGGGAAGGCTTACCCCAAGGGATGGGGCAGTGACTAAGGGGAGGCCATAAACCCACTTCTACGAGGCGGAGCATTAGCCGTGTAAGGAAATGAAATGGGTTCTCCTCTTCTTGGGACGTCCATGCGCCTGTGAAATAGATTTAAACACTAGGTATGAAAACTTCTGGGCGATATATGATCAACATGTTTTATGCGCCCTAAAGCCCAAATAACTATGTATGAAAACTTTGAATTTGTGAATCTTAATATTCTTGAATTGTTTACTACAACCATGTCTTTACAAAGAACTGAAGGGTATTGGCACAAACATCAATGAACATAGAGGCCCAAATATTTCAGAAAAATACTCTTTTGGCTAGTTCTCTACATCATCAAAGTTCTTCTGGATCTGTGAGTGAATAACGAAAAATATACATATCCTTATCTTCTTTGGAAAAAATATGTTGACTGATCCTCACTTTAAGCATCGGTACCAATTTTGAGGAGCATTGTATTACACGGCCATAGTTGCCGTTGCGCCCTACAGCCCAAATAAAGAACTGAGTACTGGGAGAGGGAACGAAGGAGATGAGCGATCACGTACGCTCTTCATGGTTTATGCCCAATTGTTCACATGGGGTCATGCTATGCACACACATACACACACACACACACACACATATATATATATATATATATACACACACACACACATATATATATATATATATATATACACACACGCACACATACATATATATATACATAGTATGAGTGTATGCCTTTCGATGTGCATGTATGTATCAATGCATGGATGTGTGTATTTGTTTATTGCGTTGTATGTACACTTGGAAGCGTTGCAGGGAAAAATGTGTTATCATACGAGCATTCCTGTCTGAACGCTGACTATGGCGTTCCTTTCGTTACAGTACAACGTCGGTTTCTCGGATTCCCACAATGCCTGCCTACGGAACGCTCTCTGTGTGCCGGTAAGCATTTGCGCAAAAAACGCGCACGCATCTGTGATGTCTTTCCCTGGTGGCGACGCGTGTCCCGAAGCTGCTAAGTGCTGCATGACCGACACAGTCAATACGCCCTTAAACTCCGAAGTTGCAGCCGTCACGCGTGACTCGGTACATGACTGCAGACTCGGCCTCCCCTATCATCAGTGGTGGTGGTGGCTATTGGTTTTACGACGCGTTTGGGTCAAACGGCGTGGCCAATCTCTGGCCAATCTCTCACGCCGATTGGTCGCGGGCAAAGAGTAGCGACATGTGGAACCAGAACCCGCAATCTTTCGGTTCAGCGGTGGGCACCCGATTACTCCCCGCCGCCCCCCTCTGCTAGAATACTCCAGGCTCTCCACCGCTAGACTACCTTGGCTACTCCCTCCCTCCCCCTCCCCTCCCGCTCCCCTCCCCCTCGGCTACCATCATCGGCGCGCCGTGTCCTGGCGTGAGTCTTCTTGTGGCGGCCGGCGGGGGACGCCGCGCAATTTGTCACTGCCGGCAGACGGCGCTAATTCCATTCGGCGCTGATGAGGTGTAAAATAAGAAATCTCGCCGCGGAGATTGCGGCCGAGCGAGACGACCCTGGCCGTGCCATTAACGGCCATGTATTATATTAATCTCGCGGCTTTGCGATAGCGTCGGCCTGCTGTCGCCGGCAAATGGCCGGCCGGCGCTGACTGAGGCGGCCGTCAGTCGCCGCGCCGGCTGCCATCCTTGACGCGATCGTGTCGGCCGCCAAGATACGAGCCGTCGTGCCGCCATCGTCGCCGGCGGCTCTCACGAGGCCTGCGGCTGGCGCTGCGGGGCCCGGTGGCCGCGTGGTAGTCGCCACTCGAGAAATGGTCGCCACTCGGGTGATAGTCGCCACTCGGGCGGTAGTCGCCACTCGGCCGGGGTCCGATGACCGCACGGTAGTCGCCGCTCGGTGGCGGCCGGGTGACGCTAATCAAGGCGCGAGATTAACAGCGCGGCGCGGCCGGTGCCCGCGCCAGCTGGGCTCTCGGTCGGCTCGCGTAATTTGCGCCGCGGCCGCCCGCGGGCCGCCGGCGCCGCAGCGGCCATAGTCTCAGCCGCGGCCGGCGGCCGGCCGCCCTTCGCGACGCACACCGGCGCGCCCCGGCGCAATTACGCCGGTCGGCGCGGCGGCGCTCCGTCGTGGCGGCGGAGGCGGAGGCGCCGCGCCCGCGCCCAGGCGGCCGGCGCCCCTCTCGCCGCCGGCGCGATATGCTAAGCGGAACTGGTGCGTGCGCCGGCGGCGCGATGTCCGGCCAGCGTCTGTTTACCTGTCAGAGCCTGACGTGGCCAGCTTTCCAGAGCAAACAAGCGCGACGTGCGGCGCAGGCCGGCAATTTTGTGATTGCCGGGCCGGCCGTCTGATTACTGCTGCGCGCCGGCTAATGCCACACCGCCTCGCCGCATTGCCGCAGTCACGTTCTGTCGCCGCAGTGGCCGGCCGGACAGGATATTATCGGTGCGTGGGATCAAAGCCGGCGCGACCGCCTCGCAGCCGTCAGTCGTGCGTCGTATTCGAACGGATTGACGTTCGGCCGGCCAGCGGGGACGCGCCGGTAAGCTGGCCGAGGCGGAATCACGCTCATCGCCGGAACGTGGCCACCCGGGTGACGTCAGAGCGACACCTTTCGCCCGCCGGTGCTGCGGCGAACGCCACCTCGCGACTCGGGGGCGCCCAGCTCGAGAGGGTGGTCGGCATTCAGCGCAGACGTGGGCACGTACGCGGCGTCGGCCGGCGCCCGCGGCCGGCGCCGGTGCACTCGACAAACGCCTCGTAACCATGACCCGAATCGTAACAGCCACCGTTCCCGGCCGGCTGACGTCAGCTAATGACACGACCTCGTGTGTTCGCAGTGCTGGGAGAAGTGCAGCTCGCTCCACCACGCCCTCGACGCGGCCCACCCGACCGCCTGCAGCCAGCTGCCAGACTGTGTAAGTGCTGCCAGATTGTGCAAGTGACCGGCGGCCACGTTGCCTCACCGTGCCGGGCGCCGGCGACCGGCCGGCCGGCGGCTAATTAGACTAACGACGACCGGCGTTGGCCTGCCCGCCGTGGTCGTATGACCGTGTGATCACGTGACCGTGTGGCCGTGTGATCGTGTGGCCGTGTGACCGTGTGGCCGTGTGATCGTGTGGCCGTGTGATTGTACAAGGGAGTGGCCGTGTGATCATGCGACCGTGTTACCACGTGGCCGTGTGATCGTGTAGCCGTGTGACCGTATGATGGTATGACCGTGTGATCGTGTGGCCGTGTGATTGTGTGGTAGTGTGACAGTGTGATCGTATGGCCGTGCGATCGTGTGACCGTGTGATCGGATGGCCGTGTGACCGTGAGGCCGTGTGATCGTGTGCAGAAGTGAGAGTGAGTGGACCGGCTCGGCGCCCGTCGTGACTCGCTGACCCGTGTGTAAATCAGCGCAGAGCGCGCCGGCGCCCGTCCGACCCCTCGCTGGCTCGCCGTCGGCCGGCCGGCAATAAAACCGGCCGTCCACTCGCTTTATTGGCCGTCAAATCTGTCAGTGTCGCTGCATCCAAGGGCAAACAGCCAGCTTATTGTTGGTCGGAACAGTTTAATTGTCTCGGCTGGCATGCACGTGGCAATGTGGCTGCGCCGGCGTCGGGACGGCCTGCGCCCGTTCCGGGACCCACAGACGGGAGGGTGGGGACGTTCCGGGACCGCCAGAGGGGAGAGAACGTTCCGGGACCCACAGACGGGAGGGTGGGGCCATTCCGGGACCGCCAGAGGGGAGGGGACGTTCCGGGACCCACAGACGGGAGGGTGGGGCCATTCCGGGACCGCCAGAGGGGAGGGGACGTTCCGGGACCGCCAGAGGGGAGGGGACGTTCCGGGACCGCCAGAGGGGGGGGGGACGTTCCGGGACCGCAGAAGGGACGTTCCGGGACCCACAGACGGAGGGTGGGGCGTTCCGGGACCGCCAGAGGGGAGAGAACGTTCCGGGACCCACAGACGGGAGGGCGGGGCCGTTCCGGGACCGCCAGAGGGGAGGGGACGTTCCGGGACCGCCAGAGGGGAGGGGACGTTCCGGGACCGCCAGAGGGGAGGGGACGTTCCGGGACCGCCAGAGGGAGGGGCTGTTCCGGGACCGCCAAAGGGGAGGGGACGTTCCGGGACCGCCAGACAGGAGAGCCGTTCTGGAATCGTCAGACGGGAGGGAGGGGGTCGTTCCGATCGCTTGCCCAACCGTGGCCAATAAACCTTGGCTCTAAAAGCACATTAAGCCCAACGCTCACCGATAGTAAAAGCTGCGTTCGACATGTAGTGGGTCCATCAGGTTTTTACACCGAGACAATGACGGAATATGTGATGGTGTGTGGGCGAAGGAAAGCTGACCAGACATATCGATTAGCCAAGCCCGGCCATTATTCCATTGTGCTGTCGTTAAAAAAGTGCCCTTCGCGGAGGTGGTCCGATTCAAACCGGCGTCCCGGTCTTACTTCACTAAGCCAGTTTTGACCTAGAACTGGCGATGCAATCACCAATCCTTTTGCCATTGCACACGTTCTTCGAGAGCGCCAGCGTACGCCGTTTGGAACATCCAGTGTTTAGCTGCTAGCTCTCTTAACGGTATTTGTCGTCTGAGCCGAATTGAGTTGTCAGAAGACGTGTAAGCTGTGCTAGATGAAAGCTCATCAACTGCAAGAGGATTGTTTCTCGTTGAGAATGATGACACGCTCATCCGCTTCTGCAGCCTCATCATGAATTATTTCCTCTCTAGAGAGGATGACGTGCACCAGGCGTCCGTGCGAGGATGTCCAGCCTAATCCGTCGTCCGCGACTGCTGTCCATGGGGGTGTGCATGTCGCCCGGCTTGTCAGCAGATGTGATCAGCCTGCCGGCCGTCCGAACAGCGGCGTCATCCCCTCAGCGCCGCGGCGCGACCGGCGTGCGCCGCCCCACCACCCGAACCGTGCGCCGGCCCGTACTGAGCGCACGCCTGTCGGCCGATCCGCAGGCGAGCGACGGCTGCCGACGAGCCTGCCAGTTCCACACGTCGCCGCTGGCGGCGCCACCTGCGCTGCGGGCCGGCCACCGGCTGGACATGTGGTTCGGCCGGTCGGAGGCGCGCTGGGCGCTGACCACCACCCCGGAGAGCGGCGCGCGCCAGACCCAGTCGGACGAGCCGAGCGTCGTCTTCCTGCTGCTGGCCAGAACGGCCGACGGCTGGAAGGAGCTGGTCCAGGTGAGTGGCTGCTGTGGCAAGGCGGCCGGGCGGCGATGACGCGCGCAAAATCGGCGGCAATCGCTCACGCGGTCGTTGCGGTTGAGTTCGTACAACGTCTGCACTGTTCAGCCGCAGGTTACACCCGATAGTGAACCAGATAGTCATCGCCGTTTGTGCAGCGCCCGACCGAGCGTGAGGACGCCACGCCCCCAGTGTGCCGCACCAGTGGGCTTTACGGCCGCGTAATCTTCTGACCTGTCGCGCTGGCAGCCGGGCGGCCGGCCGCCGGCGCTCCGACACCCGCCGCTGACACGTGACCACGCCTGCCGCAGACGCCCGGCGACAGCGTGGTGCTGGTGAACGTGCGCCAGGGCACGCCGCTGCGTCTGCTCGCCCTGACCCGGCTCGGGCAGCTGTCCGAGGTCGAGACCGTGTACCACCCGACCAGCCCGGCGGCGAGCCGGGGCGACGCCGAGGCGGAGCGGCTGGCCGGCCGCGGCGACCTTCGCCGCCACGCGCAGGTACGGCAAAAAAAACTGGCTCGCCACCGCACCGAGACGGCGTAAAGTATGGTCTCGTCGCCGCGCCGAGCGAGACGACGTGAGGTATGATGGTGCCGCCGGCGACGCGGCCGGTAATGGAGCACCGCCCGCCTGACGCGTCACTTGTCATCTCGCGCCATCTCACGTCGTCGCCGAACCCGGCCGATCTGGTGGCGCAGATTGAGTTGTTAACTAGCTGCAGAAGGTGCCGCTGCACGGCAGGTGGACACTCGTAGAAACACCACCTCGGGCCAGAGGGGTCATGGTAGTGACACCACCTCGGGTCAGAAAGCTCATCGTAGTGACACCACCTCAGGCTAGAAGGGTCACCGCAGTGACACCACCTCAGGCGAAAAGGTACTCATCGTAGTGACACTACCTCAGGCCAGATGGACAGGCGTAGTGACCTCACCTCTCGCTCATGCTGCACCGGCTGCCAATACTCCGGGGTGCCCCACTAGTACCTCCATTGCTAGTGGAGCACGCCGGAGAATGCCGGATAATGGAGAGCGCCGCATGGTGGCGATTCTGCCTGAGAACAGCTGACGATTCACTTTCACTCGTAATTGAACCAGCTTCCGAGGTCAGAGCAAACCAATCGGTGTTGATACGCTGCAACGTTTCACTTTCGATAGTCGTGATGCCGATCTGAAGGTCAGATCACGGTATATTATCGCATGTTTACTTATAACCGGATGATTGATTGGTGTGATTGACACGTTGCTGACGACTCCTGTCGGTACAGGCGGGCGTCGATGCTTCATCAACACGAGCCTTCAGGGGTTCGTGTTTTTAATGCTCATAAATGCATCAAACCACGATGCTATCGCACTTGCCTGCATTAAATTTACACTCGCCGCTTCATCCCCTCCCACTGATTCGGACGATTGATATGATATGAGTCAGACGGTTCACTTGCGACGCCGCCATGCACTCATGTGCAACGGCCGATCGCGTGATAAACCCATCCGGCACGGGATCGTGTTCACATCAAATTCAGCCTGCCACGCCGGGCTATATTTACGGAACTTCCCGCGGCGCTAATGTCATTGCACGAGCCGCTCGCGCTTCCAGCGGCCGCGGTTCCCAGACGCGCCGGCCGTTCGTCTACACGGAACACGATTACGGCGCAATTGGGGCACTTGCCGCCGCGGCAGTCGCGCCGCGCGCCGCACGCCGCCTCTGTCTGGACGGCGGTGACTCAGATGCGCGTGCGTGCCGCACGCAACGCCAGTGCAGAGCTATGTGAACCGCCGCCGAGCCGTGTCTGAGATGCCGTGTGCAACCAGGATTCGGGCCGGGCCGGCACGCGCGATGTTTAGCCCGTGGGCTGTGTTGCATCGGATTTAGATTTGGACGCGGCCGGAGCTGAATTTCGTCGGCATTTCTTTTGTCTTGCGGCGCGCGCACTGTTTGTCGGCCGTGCCCACTGTGAGATGACGCATTGCACCTGCTGGCGCAGCTGAGTTGGCAGTTGTCCGGCTGTCGTTGTCGTTGTGCGGGTTTGGACAAGCCAGATTGAGAGATCTTGGGTTTATATTTTCGATGTGATGCTACGGGCGTAATGGTAAATTTCATGAAGCATGGAGGAGGCCCATGGCTGCAGTGCGATGTATAAATCAGGGACAATGTGGGATTTCCGTTGCCCTTGAGTGACATTGTGATGTGTTTGCACGAGCGGCGATTTATCGCACACTTGTGCACCAAATGAGGAAATATCTGCCGTTTGTCCAATCGCAAGCGAGACCTCTCTAGTGTGCACCATGACAATATCACAACAATGTACACCACGACAATATGGCATGACATGTGCACCGTGATAATGTGCACCATAACAATGTGACAGCACCTCACTGTGAAGTCAATTTATCGCACCGTACCAGCGTTTCCTCATCCGACCTGCCAGCAAAATCAGAAGTTCTTCCTGCCGAATCTCGGAAGTGGTCGGAAAGGCGTTGTTTATTCACACATTACCCCAACTTAAAATCGAATTAGTAAGTAAGTAGCATTAAGTTCACTGCACGTGACACCAATTGTATGCGGCCGTCCATCACAATTTAGCGCTGAATTCGTTTCAATTCGCATGCATCCCCACACAATTTGTGTCGAGACGTGTAGAAGGATGAGCGCTACACGACCGATGACGTCGATGCGCCCCAAAGCCCAAACGACTAACCAACAGACGGGCAGGAGTTCGGTGAACGGGTGGTCCGGCCGCCGCCAGTGATGGTGAACAGCCTCCTCTCTGTGCGCAGGTTGCCGACACGTGGCTGCTGGAGACCGTGTCGGTGGTCCGGCCGCCGCCAGTGATGGTGAACAGCCTCCTCTCTGTGCGCAGGTTGCCGACACGTGGCTGCTGGAGACCGTGTCGGTGGTCCGGCCGCCGCCAGTGATGGTGAACAGCCTCCTCTCTGTGCGCAGGTTGCCGACACGTGGCTGCTGGAGATCGTGTCGGTGGCGCGCGACGACAACATGGTGCTGGCCGAGATCAGCTGGCAGTGGCAGACGGCCGCGCCGGCCGAGTACCTGGTCACCTGGGAGGTCAGCGGCGGCGGCATCAAGGGTCACCTCTACACCGACATGAACTCTGTAACGCTCAGTCTGTGGCCAGAGGCCGTCTATCACATGCAGGTGAGAGGCCGTCCTTGGGCATGGGGACTGTGACGTATGGAACAAGGTGATGCACGAGATGACGCATGCACGAGCAACCAGATTGGATTAATTGATTGCCGCTGTCCGTGAAACTGAGTAGAATTAAGCGTCCGAATGAGGGGTCCATCAAGGTGTGACTTTTGCGCCTGCGTCCATGCATGCAATTTATGACTGGACAGGTTTTTGAGATCCATATAAGATACTACACTTGAAAAGCGCACACAGATGATGCAAATTATATGCGAGAGTGTGCGTGTGTACGCACACTGTCTCAGGCGCACACGCGGTAACTATGGCTGCCGATGGCCGCCCGCAGCTTGTCGATTACCTTCGGCCAACAAAACCCCAGAGTTGACGGCGTGCGCCGGCATAGTTAGCATCGCTCATGCAAGAGCTGTTAAGTGAGCTCGGATATTGAAAACCGCTCGAGCGGTTTTTGTCGAGGCCGATCGTCCATCACGGCCGGCGGCGCAAAAACGCGCTCATTATTCTCGGACAGGCCATCCTCCCACCTATGAAAATGTTTACATTCTGCCCCTCTAATGATGTTCGGGCTGGTGGCTTTGTTGGCGGCGAGGCCGGCGGGCGCGCGTCGGGGCGGCACGGGCTCCGGCAACCTGACCCGCTGCGCCCGCGCCCGCGCCCGCGCCGTGCTGGCCGTGCGCACGTTAGCGCCGGCCTCGGGTTTCCATTACGCGCGGCGTTTTTGTGCCAGCACGCCGGCAGATCGTGCATGCTCAGCCAAAACAGCGTCCGTTAGCGTCGTAAAAAGTATCGTGCTGCCGTGCGCGGCGGCGGGCGGACGGACGGCGGCGGCGGCGCGTGCGTCTGAGAACTCCAGCCGCGCCGGTCCGTGTGTGTGCCCGAGAACGCCCGCCGCGCCGGTCTGTGTGTGCGCCCGAGAACGCCCGCCGCGCCGGTCTGTGTGTGTGCCCGAGAACGCCCGCCGCGCCGGTCCGTGTGTGTGCCCGAGAACGCCCGCCGGGCCGGTCTGTGTGTGTGCCCGAGAACGCCCGCCGAGTCGAGGTGCGCCGGCCAGCGGGTGCCGCCACACCTCGGGCGGCCGCGGCGGCTCCCCAGACGCGGGCCGCCACAATGCCAATTGCCCGGTTTGAGTCATTCCGGACGATTCGCAACGCCTCTAATCTGCACAGAAGGCAGCTGGTGAACTACGACGAATAGCCGTAATGACGTGCGCCGGATGTCAGTTTTGGCGGCCGATTCCCGCGCATACCTTCAGACTGGAAAGTGTCCAACAGTCGGCCCACAGTTAAAGAGCCACGCGCCAACGTTTTCGGGTAAAGACGGCGCACATGACCTTTATGGTCTGGCATGCCTAATAAATCACTCCCTCGCTTTCGGATAACTTGAGTGTCGGATAACGCCTTCACTGGACGCCAAACAACTAGGCCTGCACCGCCGCTGCCTTCCACAGCGCTCCGGTGCCGATTGGGAGGAGCTCGCCACGGTGCAGAGGGGGAGGGGGCAGGAGGATGCAGCCCGGCATCGTGTGTTGCACTGGCGTCGACCACCCCCTCCCTGCCTCGCACACTCGTCCCGGATGAGTTACAGCCGACGGCGCCGGGGGCCGACCCGGTTAACTGCCTTATAATTGGCATTATTAAAGTTCTGCAGCGACCAATGATGCAGGCCATGCGATAAATCTAACGCACCAGATGCCACTATTGGCGCTGGCGAGATTCGTCACGTATGTTCTCCGCGCGCAGCTGGGCGCGGTGGCGCCGGCGGACGCTCGCTGGCGGCTCGCCGTCACACGCGTCGCTCGCCGGCGGGTCGTCGCGCGCGCGCGCCGCCGCGCTTCGTGCGGCCGCCGCCGACGGCGCCAGTGTGCTGACGCGCCGTCTCGCCGCCAGGTGGAGCTGACCGGCACCCAGCGGCCGTGGCGCTCCGTGCCGCTGGTGATCAGCACCTACAGCGTCGCCGACGGTGAGCGCCGACCGGCGCAGCCGCCTCGCGCCCTGCACAGCGTGCTGCTGGGCCTGGTGCTGCTGGCGGTGCTGCTGCTGCTGCTGCTGCTGGTGCTCACGCGCTGCCAGCGCTCATCTGACACGGCGGCGCTGTTGCCGGCAGGCGCGCGCCGCGTCTTCGCCGTCTCGCAGTGCGTCAAGCCGAAGACGGTGACGTCACCACTGGTGGTGACGTCACCCGGATCCCTGACGCCCGTGTAGGGTGCGCGGGGGCTGGCGCTGTTTTGGAATGCGAGCATCGTGTTGGTGAATTACTCGAGACTGGTCTGTGTGCCTTTGCTACTCGACAAGCGTCTGTGCGACCTGACCTGATCTGACCCGATCTGACCTGGGTGCATCGAGCTAGTCTCAAAGTTGATGCCGGTGAGCTTGCATGCGCCCACCCGTGGTGTACAAAGCCCGCTCGTGTCCGTTTCGTCGACGCTTCCACGGCCACCCGTTGGCTTTTTATGTCGCTACATGCTCACGTGTTCATGAGATGATTCGATCATGCTTCGGTGCTGCGCCAGCAAGCTTCGCACGCCACGTCTCTGAGAGATGCCAGCAATTCGCCGCCCATCATCACAAAAAAAACACTTCGCCGGCGCTTTAAGGCTCAAGCTGACCTCTTTGTGAACTGCAGTGCTACCTCGTGGCGGGCGTGGATATATTTATCGCCACTTTCGAGTGGAAGATGGCCGCAGTGCGGCCCCCATCTGTGATAAAGGCGCTTGGCACTCGTGTCGCGCCGTCTGTACAGTGTGCAGCGAATGTGTATGTGTGTGTGTGTGTGTGCGAGGGTGCGTGCTCGGTGGCGTGCATGCGTGCGTGCGTCATTCGGGTCCGCCGGGCGCTGCCGAGCGTGGCGTCCCAGCGCAGTTGTACAAATACGCCGTGTTCGTGTCGACAATAAACCTTACCGCGCGAATGTCGCGACGTTTAACCTGCGGCCGCGCGCCGACCTGCGCCGGCGAGACGCGGCGGCGGCGGCGGCGCGTTCGTCTTCATTACGACGCCCCCGCCGGCGGCCGCGCCGCCCCACACACGAACACTATCAATTAAGACACGTCGCGCCGCTGCGCGCCAACCGCCGCGCTGCTTCGCCGAAAGGCGCGGCCGGTGGCGGGGCGCGCGCCCGCTTCAGTGCAACACTGCAGAACGGCGCCGCTAACGGCCCGCCTACGGTCGTCGGTCGTGCTCGGCGGCCCGCAGCAGCTGCCGCCGTCGCCGGCGGCGCGCCCATTCCGGGCGCCATTATGGCGAAAATCTCCGCAAACGCCACCGGCCTCATAATCTAATTAGGCGTTGTTGCGCGCCGGCCGGCGTGTCGCCCGGCCGCGGCACGGGGGCCGGCGGCGGTGGCCGCCCGGCTGGCCGTCGAGCCGACACCGGCCGCCGCCGCCGCCGGCGACGGCCCGGCAACGCTGTTATGCAGCCGAGCACGGGTCAGCTTTACAGGCGGCCGTAAAATTTAGGGGCCCTCGAGACGCCGGCCGCGAGCCGGCAAGGTTTCCGAGCGGACAAAAAGTCGGCCGTAAAAATCTCGACGCGCCGCGCGGCGTTGTTTCACGGCCGAGAGGTAGCGCTTCCGCGCGGCGATAGGGCCGGTCACAGTTTTGGTCGTGTGATGCGTACACAATGCGCGCCGGCCGATATATCTTTACGGCCGACTCAGATTGGGAGCCGGCCGGTCGTTTCTGACAAAACACGGGACGTGCTTCGTTTACGGCAGCCGACTGTGAAATTATTTTATTCCAAATCGGTCCGGACGGCCGATTTTATTGCCCCACAAATCCGAACCGAAAAACGCGGCCCGACCGGCGCGGGCCCGATGCGTCGGCGATAGTCGCTAATGACACCGGCCCGGCCGGGCTAATTGGTTTTATCTGGCGCGGAGGCGAGCGGGTTGCGATGTGCCGTGCCGCCGCCCATCGCGTCCTGCACCGCGCTCGCATCGGCGCGTCGCGTCGCCGTGAATCCATAATCGCGCGGCCATCGGCTGTCGTGAGAGCGATAGCGCTCCCCGGCCGGCCGGCTATCAGTGTGAGAGATCATGGCGGCCACGTCGCCGGCCAAACAGGCCGGCCGGTGCGCTGACGGCAGCCGTCGTTGTGAGCTACGGCCGACGCCGGGCCCGGCATTCGCCTGCCGCTCGCAGGCCACCGCTGTCATCGCACGTCAGCACGCAACGCGCCCGCGCGCCGGCCGCCCGGGTCTCGCGCGGCTTCTGCCAGTCGGCGTCTTCCTGCCCCTTGTCTTTCTCGCGGGGTCTGAGCCAGTCCCCCGCAAAGTGAGACCTGCAACACCTATGGACGCCTAGGATAATTTAACACGTATCCGAGGTGCACAAAAAGAAATGTTTAATTAACCCCTTAAACCGGCTGTAATGCTTGGTATGGAAAGCTGATGAAGCTTTTTACCTCAAACCATTTTCCCCTGCCCCCTGATTACCTTCACTATGAGCCACACGGCCGGCGGTTGACCTTGACCGCGGTCGGTCTCGGTCCCCGTGATGTCAGCTGAGTGAGCCGGTTGCCGGAGGGCGCGCGAGGTCGGTCACTCGCTGAGGTGAGCGCACACCGTGACCAGCGAGACAGTGTCGGACTTTGAAGATGATTTCAGCGATGCTGAATCAGCCTCGGAGCACGGAACAGTGAGTGAGAGTAGCGTAGGGAGAAAAAGAGGTGCGTCATTGACGGATATAATTAACGGATATGAAGAAAGGAGAACGAAAAAGCTGACGAAGAATGCCAGTCAAATTGGCAATGCAGGAGATGAGGAGTGTTGGCTGCTCGGAATACCTTCAACGGTAAGAATTGACGAAGAGTGTCAGACATCGCCTGAGCTGAACATACACCAATGTTGGAAATATTCCACATCAAGCTGATCTTGACGTAATTCCGGCACATTATGTCGACATTGGTGTGTTTTAAGCTGCTAATGTGGTGGGCTGATGCGGTATTTTGAGCTGCTGATGTGGTCGGCGCATGTGTTCGCGGCTGGATGTTGTAGTGTTTTTGCGCTGTGTCTGTTCAGTGGGAGGAGATGAGCAGTCTAGGGTACGTTGCCGGTCTCACAATCGAAATATTGTGGGTTCGAGTCTCGCCTGTCGCTACTCTTCGCCCGCGACCAATCACCGTGAGAGATTGGCGATGCTGCACGACTCAACGGTCGCTGTGTCGTAAAACCAATAACCACCAGCACCGCCTGTACAGTGGTAGTTGGTTTGTTCGGCTGGCGGCTACCGACCCGGCTTGTGGCGGGCGGACGGCGCGTCCGCTGCGGACGAGCTGGTCTCGCAACGGGATTGGCGCCACCACGGCCAGATCGATTCTTGCCGTTCTAGTGGATTGGAATAGGGTCTGGGTGGTTGAAGCTTTGGACGGCTGATGTGGGTGACGCTTTGCAGAAGAGTGTTAATATAGCTGAGTCGGAGGTTGGTTGGTTATTGGTTTTTACGACACATCGACCGTTAGTCATACATGCAATCTCACGCGATTGGTTGCGGGCAAGAGTACGAACCCACAACCTTTCGATTGTGAGACGAGCAACTTACCCCTAGGCTACTCGTCCCCAGCCGAGTCGGAGGACAGTGGTATAATATATTAAGGTGTAAACGATTACGTTGCTAAACGTCTTTGGACATTCAAAATGTACATATTCGAAGATTAAATCCGCTAACGTTTGATGCCAGGAGAATATGTCGCGCTGACAAGAGAAGCAATTCTATATACATTTTTACATATAGATTATCTTATCATAATGCGGCTTTGCAAGACATCCACTGCAATTTCAAAGCCGAGGAAGTTTTGCAAAAATGATGGGGTTCAGACATACACATATTCTTCAGTCATGGTGGAATAACGGCAGCGGCATAATTTGGAATGAGTCGTCTTTTTCATCTCCCGGATATCGCATACGAACAGCATACGAACAGCACACGCATACGACTGCTCATGAGTTAAACTACACTATCATTTGCGTAGATTTAACTCACAATTATCTCATTTAGAAACCGATGCATCTTGCTTCAAACCAAGTTCGACTACGAAGAATATTCATCTCATGATACATAAGCTCGCATTCGTGTATGTGGCTGTAATATATATATATGTATATATATATATATATATATATATATATATATATATATATATATATATATATATATATATACTTAACCTAATAGATAAGCGGCGACTTAACCCTCTTCAACAATCAAGAGTTGATTACGTGTTCAGTGATAGTCATTTGCCATAGCGGCATGCAGGGCGCTAAATGACCAAACATGGTCGATGCGTCCTAAAACTCAAATAACAAGCAAGGCAATTACAAGGCACTGGCATTCCAACAGGTAGTTCCAGCGACTACAGTCTTGTCGATTTTGAAAAGCTATGCCGTATGAAAATGAGACGATATGAAAAAAGTACCACGAAAAACATGATAGTTCGGGAAGCAGAACACGACCATTTCAGGAAACATGAATATGTTGGAACATTGCAAAACGTCGTTCGATAAGCTATGAGTTTAGCTCTAAGACAGATCATTGCTACCGGGGGATCGCCGATTATCTAACTTCCATAGACTCTTCCACACCAATCGACGTGGGAACGCTCCTGTGATGGATGTATTGCAAGCGAATACTACCTATCCACGCTTAGGTGAATGACGAATAGCAAGGCTCCCCCTGAAGTTTCAAAGGAATTGTTCGTGTTCGTTTAGCTTTGCCTGGAGAACATGATCGTAGATTACACAAATCAAGAAAGGTGGATGTTTCTATATTATATCGCTGTGGAATGATAACACTGATGCACAAGAAAAGGTAACCAAAAGTGTATTAAGAGTGCAAGTGCTATTTGCGTCCAATATGAAGGATGGAGAATCCAGAGCGTGGATGTGACGCAATGCTGTCAGTTGCTATCTTCTTGCCATGACATGGCACTACGGTCATTCTAATTTGAATGAAGCATAGTGATCCCATATGCAATATTCGATTGTGTAGCGGCAAAGGATGGGTAGGCGTGGAGATAGTGGATGGCGATAGTGCTTTGAGTCGTGGGAATTTGTCGAGCAAACATGGTACTGTGGGTTAGCGCCGCTGTATGGACTGCGACGGAACGAAGATGCAACGATGTGATCATTAGATGTGATGTTCTTGGTGTATGTCCGTGAGTCGCCAATAGAACACTTTTACTGGGATCTGGCGATTCGCCGAATTTGCGACCTAAGGTCAGCTGATCTAAAGCTGGCGAACACATCCATGCGGCAAAGGCAATAAACAACTCCTGACATTTCGCGGACGGCTATACTATCAAACTCGTGAAGGCTTAAGAGCACAGGGAATCTTATCTTCCAAAAAGTAGAACCAAATAAAATTACATCGAAAACTTAACGCGCCGCCACGTCCCGCAGAATTCCCATGCATCCGAGGTTCCTGCGAGCGTGATGTGTGAAATCACCCTGTGCAAAAGTGTACAGACCGGACGCGGAGTTGAGCGCGGGGAGCGGTGAGGCTGAGCGACTGTAAGCCGCCTCGGCTCAAATCGCCGCGTCACGTATCTCTGTGACGTGGCGAAAATAACCTGCACCTGTCAGCACGACTGGCGCCACTGACAGGCACGACCTGCGCCCAAAGGCGCCCGCACGAGCTTCGACAAGGTCATTTGTCACCAGGGACTATCTGTCGGAACACCGCACGGCCTTCGCCAATTAGTGTCCGATGCACACGCTGCCTAACATTCACGGGGGTAAACATGCATCACCAGACACATTGGGATACGCGTACATAACTTTACCAACATACTTTGGGTATGCATGCATAACATTACCAACATACATTGGGCGTGTATGCGTACATTCCCAGCGTATGCCAGGACATGCATGCATACATTGCTAGCATGCATTGGGGCATGCATGGATACCTGCCCAACATACACTGGGGCATACATGCATACACTACCAGCATACATTGGAACATGCATACATACTTTCCTATCATGCACTGAAACATGCATTGATACATTACCAAGATCAACTATAATATATACGTAAATTTACAGATGCATCTAAACTGACGTGCATACATTCTCAACACAGGCTGGGGCATACCTACATGCATTATCGGCACTCATTGGGAATTCACACATGCATACCCAACCTACATGCATGCAACATAAGTGAGGAGCCAAATGACTAACGTATCTCTAACGCATGCAATAGATATGGGACGCTTACTGATTATCCCTAACCAATTGGTATTTACAATCACTTCAGTATCATGGCAAGGCATATGAACATTTTGGATTAAAGTATGGCAGGAATGCTGCATTTGGCTATTATTCAACAAAAAGAAAGTCGTTGCTGCGAATATTCGCGTCCAATTTAGATGTGGTAAGCAACGGTCTACCACACCGCCATCTATCCATGGACAAATTGGGGAAAGCTGGTCGTAAATATGGCTAGTCCGGTTCCGTTGAACCATGAATAGTCATTGTGCCCATGCCGACGACTGCACCAGTCTGCTGCGGCCGTTTTGTTCGTACAACGGCCAGCGCGCTATTTTTCTGGTCACGGGTTCTCGTCTGGTTATGGTGCACTACACAGACCGAGTGTGCCCCTCATTGGTTAAGATTTATAGGCGCCGGAAGGGGGACCACCTGGCTATTCGGCGTCGCTTATAATGTCCTTGTCCTCAATGAAAAGGCCAATATCCCTGGTTTTGGCATAACATCGTCACAGAATGGCCCAGGTCCTTACAATGGTGACCGGATGTCAGGAGGTTAAATGGAAATATCCGCCCGTCCCGTCGCCCAATCAAAAACAGGGTTCGGAAGCATGGAAAATGGCGCGAAAGGGCAGATAGTGTTGTGATACTGCTGCTGATGGATGCAGTTTTACTGCAAGGCCCACTTCAGCGAAATGTTTGGAAGTCTCAAGGTGATAATTACAAGCAAGCGTACTCGTCAGAGCTGTTTCAGAACGCATTGTTGATCAGTGATGCTCTCCGCCAAAAGTGATTAGCATTTCTGTTGTACTACGGTCTGTAGGAAAGTCCTATGCAATCTGCTATTTCACTTGTTATGATCTTTCCTGCTCTTTCAGCTATGGGATGAAATAGTGGTGCATAGGTAATGAAGACATTAAAAGCAAGTTCTTTTTCGGTGTGGGAATGAACTGAGCCCTCCGATAGTCGGATATGCGTAAGTACTACAATTGCGAACATGAATATCATTCTGCGATGAAACTCGCTCCAGCCCCGGCCAAGCTTCAACTAAAAAAATCGCCAAAAATCGGTCCAGTGCGCCCAGTGCCGCACGACCGATCTGCTGGACTGCAAGGTCAAGTCTGTGTCGGCCGATCCCGGCCGGCCGGCGGAGCAGCCATGCGGCGGTGGACCAGTTTTTGGCGGCGTCCATTTCGCATGAGCGACTCGCACGCTGACGGCCGGGGGCGTTAATTGACGTCCGACCGCGCCGCCACCGGCAAAAAGCGGCCGCTCTCCGTGCCGTGCGCGGATGCCGACGACGGCGGCGCGGCTGCGGCGTCCGCGCGCTTTGATGTCGGCCGCCGGGGCGCCGTACCACGGACACCGGTCACCTGTCGGCCGGCGGTCGCCGCGGTGGAACGTGCGGCCCGCCGCGCAGCACAGAGCCTCGTCGACGGCACGGCGTCGACCACGACGGCCGACACGAGAGCCTGCAGCGAGGCCGACTGGCACGCCCCCGTCGCGGCCGCGTCGGCTCCCACTGCGCACCGGGCGCCGGCCGCTCGGTTTGAACAACACCGATCGCCGGCAAACAGGGCCACCGAGCGTCGCCTGGAAACAAGACACGCCGCCGCCGCCTGAGCAAACGCCCGGCGAGCAGACTAATTCCACGGCAAACAGAGTCGTCGGCGCTGTTGTCGGCGGTCGAGCCGCGTCCTCGTCATGACTCGACTCGCTGTTTGCCGACTCTGATTGGTGATGTCTGGCTGGCAGAGCGGGCTATTTGGCGATACCACTGTGGCCCGCCGGCGGCAGCCCCCCCCCCCCCACCCTCCTGCATCGTTACTCTCTCCGGATATCTGAGACGCACCTGCTCAAATGCAGCCACATGAGTGGAATCTGATGCGCTTGTTGCCCATGCGGCGCCAATTGACCCGAAGTTCAACAGGGCGGCTGCAGTGTTCTATCGGAGGAGCGTGCGTCCAGCCTGGCACCAGCATTAACGCTTGGAGGTGTCAACAGCTGCGCGTGGCCGAGAGCCGACATCGGTGGCAGTGGATGTCAGTCTGTCGTCCGTGCTGCACGGCACGGCGACAGCGATCACAGCACCGGCGAGGAAGAGCTGTGCACGCGAGAGGCGTGCACGCGCCGACAAGAAGAGCGAGGACGCCGTAGGTCAGCCACCTGTGTCGGCAGTAATCAAGGCAGTTGGAGATGTCGATACTTTTTAGTTCCCGTTATAGAACAAGAATGATCATCTGGCAATACCGGCAATAAATCTGATGTTTTCTTGGAATTTGCATGCTGGGATTTGCACTATATTGATTTATGACATCGTATTGCATTAATCATTACGTACCAGAGCCACGGCTGTGCTTGTGGTATTGCAGAAGATTTACACATGCGCTATGGTTGAAGTTGATCTTAATCGCAGCGTTGACTCCTCAAAGTGAGGCTTTGCCCGAACGAAACGACGTTCTGTCAAAGTTTCTTTTTGTCTGGGCAAGATGTCATCTGGCTTCGGCACGGCGCTCAGGAGCTGACACCGCCAGGGCTCCCTCGGAGGCGCGGATGACGGAAGGAGCGGCCAGTTCGCGGTACAAAGACGCCGACCATGTGGCCTTTCCGAAAACTGCCGATCTCTGCCGACAAATCCGGCTCATTTGACTGGTCGGTAATCCGCACGGCGGGCCGACAAAGCCCCGGCGGAGTCGGCAGCGGCCGTTCTGCGGCGAACGGCAGTCACCGTCGACAGACCACGTGAGCGTCAAATCCGCCGGCCGGCGGCTGGACCGGAGCCGGCCCGACTCCGCGCCAATGGGCGCCGCGCCCGCGCCATTTGGCGCCATTTGGCGCGTCCATTGATCATTCCGCTCAAAGGGTCTGTCCCAATCCGCCGGGCGTCAGCCGCCTGGGAAACAGCTGACAAACAGCCGTGTCATCGGCGCCGTGCGCTGACTCCCTCTCTGATCTCAATTTGTCACCGCAGCTGGCCGCTGGTCTCACGCAGTCGCGCCATCTGAGCCTTATGAAGAGCTGCCGTGACCTCATCCGGGCAGGAGAGGACGAGGACGTGGCCCACGCCAAACACTTCCCCTAACTGCGCCTTCTCTTGCCTCTCTCCCAGCGGCAGCGGGCAGCCTCTCGAGACAGGCCCAGGCACCTCTCCAAGCTGCAGCATCAGCGCGTCGGCCATCAGCCTCCTCATCAGTCAGGTCGACGCACCGCCTCTGGCTCTGCCTCTGCCTCTTCCTCTGCCTTTACCGCTGTCTCTGCCAGTTCGCAGCGTCAGCACATCACCCGTCGGCCATCAGCTTCCTCATCAGTCAGGTCGACGCACCGCCTCTGGCTCTGCCTCTGCCTCTCCTCTGCCTTACCCTGTCTCTGCCATTCGCGTCAGCACTCGCCCGTCGGCCTCGGCTTCCTCTGGCTCTGCCTCTGGCTCTGCCGCCTCTGGCTCTTCCTCTGCCTTTACCGCTGTCTCTGCCAGTTCGCGGCGTCAGCACATCGCCCGTCGGCCATCAGCTTCCTCATCAGTCAGGTCGACGCACCGCCTCTGGCTCTGCCTCTGCCTCTTCCTCTGCCTTTACCTCTGTCTCTGCCAGTTCGCGGCATCAGCACATCGCCCGTCGGCCATCAGCTTCCTCATCAGTCAGGTCGACGCACCGCCTCTGGCTCTGCCTCTGCCTCATCCTCTGCCTTTACCGCTGTCTCTGCCAGTTCGCGGCGTCAGCACATCACCCGTCGGCCGCGTGCGCGAGATTCATTTAGTGTCAGGGAGTCGGCCGATTAGCGCGGAACGCTTCCGCCTCCCGCGACAAAAACGGCCGCCGCCGGTCCCGAGCCCGCGCCGGTGCCTGTTTGGCACGAGACGGGAGCCGAGCTGGGTCCGGGAGGTGACCGGCCGGCCAGCTATATGGCCGGCCACTCGGGCGCCGGACAACGCGTGTCGAGGGGACGACAGGGAGGGAGGGACGCGCGACTCGCGTCCGTGGACATGGCTCGGGCTGACAGGCGGCGGGCAATTAGAGACGAGGAGGCGAAGTCCGAGCGGGGCTGGCATCCACCTCCGCCCATTGCCAGTAGAAATTAGCAGGTATTCACCTGAACTATATTTGTATACACGCATGTTTGTATGTCCATAGGCATATGCAATATATATTTGGGGACTGAAGTGCGGGGTAGGATATTATTCATGCATGTATAGGCTGGTGTGGAAAAAGTATGGCAGGTATAGACATAGCTTTCATACTTGGCAGCACAGGACTTTTTTGCAACTCAATCATATTGCAGATCATAGTAGTCTACCTACATCCTCTTGCGTGGTATGTAGCAACTAACGTTTGGGTCATCATCCAGCAGTGGTAATGTAAAATTTATTGGAAATGAGATTATGGGTGTCAATCACTTTGCGGTTTGTTATTATGGTAACATACACGACTCCGACGATGCTCGATTAAGTGGCTCGCCACCTTGCGGTGATACCAGCCGTTGTTTCGGAGCGTGGCTGTGGTGGATGAGAGAAGCGCAGGTCCCCTGTGCTGATGGTCCGTTCGTATGGGGGGGGGGGAAGGCGTCAAGGAAAGGGGTGGCGGTTCGGCCCATATGTCAAGAAGGTGGGCGGATGGGACACTGGTCCGCTCCTCGGTAGGGTTCCACCTGCCCACGTGGATGAGGCGGAGAATCTTCATCAGCCCCTGCCCCCCCACCCATCGCGAACAGGTGGGCTGGGCACCTGATGGTTATCCCCGCAAGCAGCGCAGGCGGGAGTGGTAGGGGTGCAGGCGTCCGTGTAGTATGGGTGGCATTCGTCCGCAGGTGGGGAGCTGGGCTTTGGGCTCCCCACCCCATCCCACCCGAGTGGCGGCATCTTTGATAAAACCTACATCGATGGGGAGAGGGGCAAAGGGAGACCGTGATGTGGGAGGGAGGGTGGATTCTGAGAATGAGATGATGCTGATGTGAGGTGATGGACGGCTGGGGTGCTGAGGTGGGGCGACAAGCTGCGCAACTTCCTGCGCGGCCAGCAGAATGACGAGTATGTTTACACCCATGCTGCGTGAGATAGTGGGTGATCGAATGATGCCCTGACTGGTGTTCAGGCGAATTGCTGGTGATGTGGTGGGTGTCGATGTCGTGAAAGGTTTGGAAAATCAGGCGGTCTGCCAGTGTGAGAGCCTGGAGAAAGAGTGCCCCTGCTAGTAGCAGTTTGGAGTGGACGGCTGCTCATGCTTAGCATCACTGGGTTGGCTGGGGTCAGCTAGAGGGTGACGATGGCCCCCATAGTAGCCAGTGAGCACGCTTCCATCCCCACCACCAGCTCAAAATATCTTAGGGCGAGTCCTTGCCTGCCACTACTCCTCTTTTCTCATTTCTTCTCCTCCCGTTAATTTCACTGTCTCAACATTATCTTCTCTCTCTCTTTCTTTCTCTTGCTGGGTCACTCTCTTCCTTCCGAGTCTTGGTTCGCCTCTTTCTCTCCTTCCCTGACTCCGGCTTTCCGATTGATGCTTTCGGGTCAACTTCGGCTGTCTGTCTGATCCGCTTCTGCTTTCTGAGGCTCTCTGAAGCTCTTCTGCTCCTCCTCGTCGACCTCCCGTTCGCTCTTTCTGTCTGGTCTGTTTGGGTAGCTTACATATAACCATAGCACCTAGCACCTGATGATCACGAGGACGGATAACACGGCCCAATGCGAGGCGCTGCGTCGTTAGCTGCCAAGTCCACGTAGGGCCATGTCTGGAAGGAGACTTCAGCAAAATGCACAGGCTTGAGGCAGGACAAGAACAGGCAAATGAGGGTAGCCAAGCTCCGTCAAATTGCTAACGAACGTGGCCGCTCGTTACTCTCTGGTTGCCCTGCGGGCATCAGCTTTTTGTCGGCGAGACCGCCGGTATACTGTGTTCCGCGTGAGGTAGACCGACATCAGAGGGCAGCCGTGGGGGTGAACGCTCGCGCAGGGTTCACTGCGAAAGACGTGTATTAGATGGATTCCCTCCAGTAGTGTGGACGTGTGCGTGTGAGAAGGAAAGGACAAGGAAACGTCCACATGTAGAGACTAAGTCACATTTCATGACATTTTCCCATGCAGCACCGATGATGTTCATGTTTCAGGTTGCCATGTTGTTTGGCGGCGGTGGGGGAGGGGCGAGGGGTGGTAAATATCACGAGTCATACTGTTTTTATGCTCATGATGCAGTGTCCCAGTGGCGGAGGGGCACACGTGAAGAGACCTCGTTCAGTGAGGAGACGTGCCTGAGACGCACGCCGCCTGGCGGCCGCGACGAGAGAGGCGAAGCCTGCTACGTAGATTAGGCTACGTAGCAGGCGAAGTAGCCTAATGTGCATACGGGTGTTGTGAGGGGACTTCGACGCTACAGGACGCGAACAGAAGGGTGCTGCTGATGATCATTTGTGAACGAAATCCATTCGCGATGACATATATGAGCAAGATGAGACCTCAGGGACATCATTCCATCTGATGTCTACCCACATACTCGACAAAGCTGTGATATCGCCTACAGATGAACCACCAGGTTTCATCACCAACTGGCTATCACCAGCAGGCTGTCAAAATTCAAGAACGAAAGAAAGCAGGAGACATGCATAAACGGAACTTCGTGCAGACTGTCACATTTTCAAGACAATATCGTACCCAAGTGCGAAGTGTCTGCAGATTTCCTTCTCCTTACTGCATCCACCTAAATATTTCACAAGTTAAGCTGGGTCGCTGTGGAACTGCCTCGTCCATGCTTAGGAAGCAATTCCATGCACATACTATTTATCTGGTAATAATCGTGCTAATGGCAGCTGGCAGGAATTGTACAGTGGTATGTACGATCGACACCTAATGACCTCACACAATGTGAGGATGCCAGCATTGCCACGAAGACAGCCGTGGCCAGTCCCGAACACGTGACCTCACGGGTGGTGGACAATTACCCAGCTCACGTGGGCCGTGGTTATTCGAAATTCCACCTGAAGCAGCGCAGCGTCGAAGTTGCCATCCCACGAAAACGCCTGTCAGACGGTAAATACATTCGGATCCAGTGCCAGCTGAATTTCTTTCCCTAAGAAGGGTTTGGGTAGTGGGAATGGATTTCGTTTGGATTTACACTTGAAACAAAAATGCAACTCTTGTCCCGGTCGCATTTCTGGTAGTTTTTGCATTATTGCCTATTTACTTATGGACAATGAAAATTATTGGAGGGAGGGTGAAGTTCAAGTGATGTTTGGGCTGGTGCCGTAACACCAATTATTTCGTGTTACAGATGGCAAGAAGCATCGCAATGTACACGGGAGTTGGTGTCGAGAGCTGAGTTCCAAGTAGTTGAGCACTACAATCTGAAAGCCATCCCCATAGTGAGAAATACAGCAATAGCTAACAGTGGCGATATACAATTTACAGTGGCAGCATTACATCATTACAATATTAACAGTGGCAATAACACAATATCGGTGGGGTAATATGTCATGAACAATAATGCAAAATTTAACACCAAAGAACTAACTTAGTCAAACCTAGCCTAGCCTAGTCCGGCCTAGCCTAGCGCAAAGTAATGTAATGCACTAACAACCTGACCTAGGCTAACATAGCACGGCATAGCATAGCATAGCATGGCACAGCATAGCATGCGACCTGGGTAGTTGTGAATGGTGCGATAATAAGCCTGACGTTCTAAAAAAATCCACTCCCCTGACTCTTATGGGTGAGACTTGTACCTGCTGACGAGGCCATTGCAGGAAATCACCGTGGCATAAATAACGGCTAAACAGCCTTTGCTCATGCATTGTGAAAGCGGCCTGGAGTTGTATTTTGTAATGTAATTAGTGGCGTTGTTTTCTCAGGCCTGTACCAAGCGCTGTCCGAACTTTGAACTGTGAGAGGGGTGGGGAGGGGGAGGGGATGCCGCTCGAGCTGGTTCAGCACGCACATCGTTATCAAAGAGAAGCAGGTTGTTTATTGTTCCTTGCGCTGGGAATGCTTCGTTACGACGCGCAATTAGGCGACGTGATCACGAGCTCCAGGCAGCTCTAACCGGGCAGAAGAGACGTGGCCCAGTCGCATAAACATCCGCACGGAAATTGTTAACCGCTCGGGGTGGCTAACAAATGCATCCCCGATGTAAAATAGTGGTTCTGGTTAGATGTTGTTTCGACATCGAGGCCATGGTTTTTGTGACACGTTTTAGTGCTCGAGTCACCGGCTATCGAAAATATCCGCTTCATTACCGATGCCAAGATCGAGGATGCGTCAAGACAAAAAGTTTACGGCTGTGCTGTGTGCCGTCCGAATCTTCGGACAGGCACTGCACAGCACACTTAATGCGGACGATGGCCCATTTGCCGATGGGCCTTCACACAACAGCCATAGAACATTTCTGTCGGCTTCCATCTGCACTCTCATTCCCAGTGTGCAGGGTTACGGTGAAGCCGGCCACAGGCGCTCTGTTCTCCTGTTGTCCTGCTCTCCTGTTCTCCTGAGGCGCTCTGCTCTCATGTTTTCCTGCTCTTCTGCTCTCCGGATCTCCTGCTCTCCTCTCCTGAGGCGCTCTACTCTCATGTTTTCCTGCTCTTCTGCTCTCCTGATCTCCTGCTCTTCTCTTCTCCTGAGGTGCTCTGCCCTCCTGCTCTTCTCTTCTCCTGGGGTGCTCTGCCCTCCTGCTCTCCTGTTCTCCTGAGGTGCTCTGCCCTCCTGCTCTTCTCTTCTCCTGAGGTGCTCTGCCCTCCTGCTCTTCTCTTCTCCTGAGGTGCTCTGCCCTCCTGCTCTTCTCTTCTCCTGGGGTGCTCTGCCCTCCTGCTCTCCTGTTCTCCTGAGGTGCTCTGCCCTCCTGCTCTCCTCTCTTGGGGTGCTCTGCCCTCCTGCTCTCCTGGTCTCCTGGGGTGCTCTGCCCTCCTGCTCTTCTCTTCTCCTGGGGTGCTCTGCCCTCCTGCTCTCCTGTTCTCCTGAGGTGTTCCACTCCCCTGGTCCCCTGAGGCGCCCTGCTCCCGCCGCATTCCAGAGCCGTATGGCCGCCGAGCACCTGCTGCAAAAATGCCATAACAGCGGACGTCAACGCGTGTTGCGCGCCTGGCTTAGCTGACGGTGGGGAGGGAGGGTGAGAGCGGCAGACAGGCGAGAAAAATGGCCGTGGGACCACTGGGCGGCCTACAGGGACACAACTGCGGGCAAATTATTCACCCTGGCTGGTGATGTCTAGCGCAGACCTCGCTCTCGACAGCTGTCCGAAAAAAATCACTGTCGACGTTTGCCCTCTCCTGGCAGAGCCTTCGAGCAAGAAAAGCGGCAACGGCTGGCGTCGCGCCACAACCTGAGTCCGAACAGTCGTCACACAGACACCGTCGCGGGTATCTCTCCAGAGGTCGTGTCACAAAGTCCGAATCCATATCAGCACCGTGAAGGCCAGTAGTCCGACAGCACGTCTGCATAAGTGGTCCGTCTCTTCGTCCGGCCGCGCGGCCGGCTCCGGTGCGCTGACACCGCACCCCCTCACCCGCCACACGTCAATCACGTGTCTGCACTGAGCTATTGCAGCACCCCTATCTCAGGGGAGGGACTCGGTCGGCGACACTCCGCCGCCGATGTCCGACATGGGCATCGTTTACATGTCGCATGGTGGCGGTGCGGCGATATGTTGGATGGCGGAGGTCTCCATGGGCGGCGCGACCGGTGATGGCGCTGGAGCTGGCCGAGCCGAGACGTACCAAGCGACCCCGGGCCGCGGCGTGGTCCAGCTGACATACCAAGCGACCCCGGGCCGCGGCGTGGTCCAGCTGACATACCAAGCGACCCCGGGCTGCGGCGTGGTCCAGCTGACATACCAAGCGACCCCGGGCCGCGGCGTGGTCCAGCTGACATACCAAGCGACCCCGGGCCGTGGCGTGGTCCAGCTGACATACCAAGCGACCCCGGGCCGCGGCGTGGTCCAGCTGACATACCAAGCGACCCCGGGCCGCGGCGTGGTCCAGCTGACATACCAAGCGACCCCGGGCCGCGGCGTGGTCCAGCTGACATACCAAGCGACCCCGGGCCGCGGCGTGGTCCAGCTGACATACCAAGCGACCCCGGGCCGTGGCGTGGTCCAGCTGACATACCAAGCGACCCCGGGCCGCGGCGTGGTCCAGCTGACATACCAAGCGACCCCGGGCTGCGGCGTGGTCCAGCTAACATACCAAGCGACCCCGGGCCGCGGCGTGGTCCAGCTGACATACCAAGCGACCCAGGGCCGCGGCGTGGTCCAGCTGATATACCAAGCGACCCCGGGCCGTGGCGTGGTCCAGCTGACATACCAAGCGACCCCGGGCTGCGGCGTGGTCCAGCTGACATACCAAGCGACCCCGGGCCGCGGCGTGGTCCAGCTGACATACCAAGCGACCCCGGGCCGCGGCGTGGTCCAGCTGACATACCAAGCGACCTCGGGCCGTGGCGTGGTCCAGCTGATATACCAAGTGACCCTGGGCCGCGGCGTGGTCCAGCTGACATACCAAGCGACCCCGGGCTGCGGCGTGGTCCAGCTGACATACCAAGCGACCCCGGGCCGTGGCGTGGTCCAGCTGACATACCAAGCGACCCCGGGCCGCGGCGTGGTCCAGCTGACATACCAAGCGACCCCGGGCTGCGGCGTGGTCCAGCTGACATACCAAGCGACCCCGGGCCGCGGCGTGGTCCAGCTGACATACCAAGCGACCCCGGGCTGCGGCGTGGTCCAGCTGACATACCAAGCGACCCCGGGCTGCGGCGTGGTCCAGCTGACATACCAAGCGACCCCGGGCTGCGGCGTGGTCCAGCTGACATACCAAGCGACCCCGGGCCGCGGCGTGGTCCAGCTGACATACCAAGCGACCCCGGGCTGCGGCGTGGTCCAGCTGACATACCAAGCGACCCCGGGCCGCGGCGTGGTCCAGCTGACATACCAAGCGACCCCGGGCTGCGGCGTGGTCCAGCTGACATACCAAGCGACCCCGGGTCGCGGCGTGGTCCAGCTGACATACCAAGCGACCCCGGGCTGCGGCGTGGTCCAGCTGACATACCAAGCGACCCCGGGCCGCGGCGTGGTCCAGCTGACATACCAAGCGACCCCGGGCTGCGGCGTGGTCCAGCTGACATACCAAGCGACTCCGGGCCGTGGCGTGGTCCAGCTGACATACCAAGCGACCCCGGGCCGTGGCGTGGTCCAGCTGACATACCAAGCGACCCCGGGCTGCTGCGTGGTCCAGCTGATATACCAAGCGACCCCGGGCTGCGGCGTGGTCCAGCTGATATACCAAGCGACCCCGGGCTGCGGCGTGGTCCAGCTGACATACCAAGCGACCTCGGGCCGCGGCGTGGTCCAGCTGATATACCAGGCGACACCGGGCCAAGGCATGGTCCTACTGCCTGTACACCATCGCCTTACTAGGTCAGCAACGGATAGGTGATGGCGGCGAAGGCTTCCGCCCGAAGACTGGGCCCGTGACAAAGTCCCGACAAGCCAGGACACATTCACACAGCCAGGTGTAGACATAAGTTTGCTGCATGATTCGCTGTGAAGAGACGGCGAAAGTTAAATGCGACGGATCTAACTTAAAGTGCTGAAGTTAGATTAGTCACAGTACCATCTGTATTTGTCGGTAAATAAGCTGCCTGCCCCGGGCAGGTAGCCAGTTT
Organism: Imbricaverruca yamaguchii; assembly: GCA_034440575.1. Lineage (NCBI taxonomy): Eukaryota > Metazoa > Arthropoda > Thecostraca > Neoverrucidae > Imbricaverruca > Imbricaverruca yamaguchii. Next base: position 1,289,751 of record JAOTOL010001598.1, on the reverse strand, counting down.
CCGAGATATGAAATGAGAGAGGTGCTGTCGACAAGTATTTCATTTTTCTTCCTGCTATTTCAGACGCTTAACAGCGTCTTGTTACTCTTACACTAATGAACAGCTAAGTAGTGCGGTGACAATGTAGTAACTTTTATTTGTCTGTGGGTGACAATATGTATGTGTGTTCTATTCGTTTCCCAATTGTGCTAATGGAGAATTGATGAACTCATCCTCATTGCTTCCAAAACCATTGGAAAGGGCAAAAAGAATTGCAATTGTAAGATAACCTCTTGGATTACCAAACACTGCGGCGTGCGTATATGGCAAGGTTGAACCGAAGGAAATATTTACAATACGTCAAGTTCACACTTCCATACTGAGCCATCTAAATAACATCTGCCTGACATGTAAGCCAGAAGTTTACGATCATTTAAATACAATTATATGTAAATGGCATTATAACCCATGTATGCTTAAAAAGCCAATACAGTTGTACGAATTGCATTCAACATGTGAGAACAAGCTCCTGGCATTTGGTCGTTCCTTGCTTAAAAGGATGTGCATACGTAACTATCTGCATAAAACACTGTCAGGGATGTCATCATTTTAGCAATGCGTCTTTTCTGTACTAAATTACAGGAGCCGTGCATGTACTTTTGCAGCCAGCATGAACAATGCGATCATAAACCTGGACTTTAGTGGCCAGCATGAACAATCCGAAGAGCTTAGGGACGCAATTTGTAGTTTGCATTGTGTACAGTGCACCGGCGATGACACAACGATTATTCCGTGAAAGTCGAGGCATTTCGTCAGAAGCGCATTGAGTTTGGGTGCGGGTTTGCCAGCATACATTAGTTGCAATATTGCCAAGATGAGGTTTCACTCCCAGATGCGGTGGACGTAATTCAAGCTTCAGTTGAGGCGTACTAATGCATTGGCACACCGCACCACATGTTGCAGCCAAACACTGCAACCGCACCATTGCAACCGCAACTTAGCAGTCACACATTGCAACCATACCACTACAACGGCACCACTGAAACTACACCATTGCAACTGTACCATTGCAACCGCAACATTGCAGCCATACATTACACCATTTCAACTGTACCATTGAAACTACACCATTACAACCGAACCATTGCAACCGCAACATTCCAGCCACACATTGCAACCGCACCATTACAACCGCACCATTACAACCGCACCATTACAACCGCACCATTGAAACTACACGATTGCAACCGCAACATTGCAGCCACACCATTGTAGCCACACCATTGTAGCCAAGCAATTGCAACATCACCATTGCCGCCACATAATTGCAACAACACCATTCTAGTCACACCATTGCAAGAGCACCATTGCAACATCACCATTGTAGCCACATCAGCATAACCACACCACCGCAACATCACTATTGCAGCCACACCATTGCAACAGCAACACTGCAACAGCGCCATTGCAGCAGCACCATTGTGGCTACATCATTGCAAGAACACCGTTGTATATAGCCACACCACTATAGCCACCACACCATTGCAGCCACATCATTGCAACTACGCCATTGCAACCGCACAATTGCAACCACATCACTGCAATGATGGAGCATCGCAAGATGAATTGGACGAGAAAAATGAATGAATAGATACATGGGACAAGTGGAACATATATGGGACTAGAATGTATGTCCAGGTGCATGGTAGTAAGAATTTGTTGGTTTTTTACTGACGTATATATCTTTGTGCTTACTTAGTTATTCTCTTCATAGTCATTTTCTTGAAAAAAATACATTTCCTAATAGCCCACGTGGGCCATATTTTCGATTAAGGGTATATATTATGGATATCTGTATCTACAAAAAGCTAGTAAATTTAACATCAATATACGGCAATTCATGTTTTGATCACCATCCAAAGTTAAGGCAGAGAAAACAAAACGTGGAGCTGATTATTTCCGATTGGAGAAGCGGCAGGTGTCCTCCCAATTAGTGTGATATATAGTGATAGTGTTCTTCACTTCTGCTGTACACACGTCTTGAGTAATGTCAAGTGTGAAAATCAGCTGAGCCGACGCATAATGAGATGGCTCCAAATGTGCAAACTCCGCTGATTTTTTGCACCTCGAATTGCATGCTTAATATTGCAACATGAAGACCGCGTTTGGCATCAGTGTAACATTTTCAGAACTGCGCAACCAATCTTGGCGGATATTTACGAGTGTCAGCTCACTTGTATCTGTTGTAACGCTAACGTTTGCTGAAATAGCTGAATTTCCAGATTTCGTGAACTCGGAAAAGTGGATCCAAGTGTCATCTATTTGTTCGATACTCAACGCCGACACGTGAAGTTCAGTAGCGGTCGAACATTCACTGCATATCACCGCATCGAAAGCGAGCGTGCTTCCGCTAAAATTGTTCTCACCATTAGTGCAGCGCGGCTCCAATGCCAAGCACAGTGCACGACCTGAAACCACAAATACTTTGTTGAATGTCCGAAATTGGTCTCCCCTAGTGTCGAAATATAGACACCCCGTTTCAAATCCAATGCGAAAGGTCCTACTCATTGCCACACACACATACCGCAATGCGCATGCGTACTTTCATACTTTTATGTCAATAACATCATGAAACATGTCGAAAATTGTGAAAATAAATATTTAAATAGTATTCTTAGTTTTCCGCAAATGGCCATAAGGTGATGATAACCTTTGACATTAATACCGCGAGGATCAGTTAATTATATCCAAAGTCATAAAGTCATCAGGTGTGCAGAGATAATAAAAGCCAAATGGGCACGTCCAATATGGTTAAGTCTAAAAAGGGGAGATACCATTAACCTGGACAAAAAGACGCTCATCATCACAACCAATACCACATCCCAAATTCCAACGAAACCAGCCAACATTTCACACGCCAAGCAAGGCGCATCTACTTTACAAATCCAGTCATATTAGCTCTACCACGCGTAGCACACGCGTGTGTCGAGTGCCTCACCGATAATCATCAAACTCCATCCATACCCGCTCAAAGGGGCCTGCATAGTGCATACCCAATTAGCACAAATATCACCCCATCCACCACTAACTAGAACTAAAGAACAGGATTATTTAGCCAGAACAATTTGCCTACCCTATTTGTAAATGGATCCAATGAGGTACTCCCACATCATCTAGGCACGTATATATATATATATATATATATATATATATATATATATATATATATATATATATGTGTATATATATATGTGTGTGTATATATATATATATATGTATATATATATATATATATATATATATATATATATATATATATATATATATTCACGAAATTCGTCTCGACCAGTTTTCCATTCGATATTCCGTGTGCAAACATTATAAGGCCAGTTATAGTTATTCGGACAAAATAGGAATGAAAACAGTAGGCCTTCATTAGAAAGTAAGAAATTTGAAGTAGCTATAATATTCGAATGTTTCATTTCGATACGATCTTTGCACGTTCCGGGAGATCAGAAACAGCTGCTCATTACCGGCAAACGTCGCCATACATACCCTCTCCAGCGTGGGCATCTGCTCAGCATCCCTGATCTGCCTCTTTCTCATCCCACGGACGTCAGAGGTGCCGTCGACACGAGCCTACACAGGGCGAACACGGCTGATCCCGGTGCTAGACCTATTCTCCCTCTCCACTGGATGAGTAACATAAACCCATTAGATGCACAGTATGCACGTGCGCGAATGCGATCCGTCGATGGTGATGGTAATGGAGGTGTGGGATAAATTAACACAAAGCGTGTCACAGCTATATTATATCAGGAAATGCTATGACTAGTGCCACGTGCCTGAAATAGTACTTTGATCTGATATTTGAAATGTTATGATTCGTACCGCCGCATTTCGTGACGTCGCATTTCACAATGCGTCATACTGTCACATTGTAGTAGCATCTCATTGCATGATGCTACGTCGACGTTTCGCCGACGAGTGTGCACGTGCACGGAGCCGCAGTGAGCTGCAGGCCCTGCCTTCGGATCGCATTATCATCAGACGCTCGCCGGCTTCAGCGAAGGCGGCGCTCACGTGATACATCGTCATCGGCCAGCCGGCCGTGTGGTGGTGGCGTCGCGCAGCCGTCGGACGGCCGCCAACCGTGCGGCTGTGGCGGCCACTGGTGGACGGCCGTGCGGCTGTGGCGGCCACTGGTGGCCGGCCGTGCGGCTGTGGCGGCCACTGGTGGCCGGCCGTGTGATGGTGGCGTCCACTGGTGGCCGGCCGTGCGGCTGTGGCGGCCACTGGTGGCGGACCGTGCGGCTGTGGCGGCCACTGGTGGCCGGCCGTGCGGCTGTGGCGGCCACTGGTGGCCGGCCGTGCGGCTGTGGCGGCCACTGGTGGCCGGCCGTGCGGCTGTGGCGGCCACTGGTGGCCGGCCGTGCGGCTGTGGCGGCCACTGGTGGCCGGCCGTGCGGCTTGGCGTCCACTGGTGGCCGGCCGTGCGGCTGTGGCGGCCACTGGTGGCCGGCCGTGCGGCTGTGGCGGCCACTGGTGGCCGGCCGTGCGGCTGTGGCGGCCACTGGTGGCCGGCCGTGCCGAGCCCGGCCCCAGCCGTGCGGCTGTGGCGTCCCGAACAGGCCGACGTGCGATGGCCGAACATGACGGATGGCCGGTCGCCGGCGCCGGCGACAGCGGCAGCTCCAGCGACGGTGGTGGCGTCCTGTAGCGGCACACCGGCACCACACACTCTCTACTGCCAAGGGAGCGTCGCAGCTCCAGCGACGGTGGTGGCGTCCTGTGGCGGCGTACCGGCACCACACACTCACTACTGCCAAGGGAGCGTCGCAGCTCCAGCGACAGTGGTGGCGTCCTGTGGCGGCGTACCGGCACCACACACTCACTACTGCCAAGGGAGCGTCGCAGCTCCAGCGACAGTGATGGCGTCCTGTGGCGGCGTACCGGCACCACACACTCACTACTGCCAAGGGAGCGTCGCAGCTCCAGCGACAGTGATGGCGTCCTGTGGCGGCGTACCGGCACCACACACTCACAACTGCCAAGGGAGCGTCGCAGCTCCAGCGACAGTGGTGGCGTCCTGTGGCGGCGTACCGGCACCACACACTCCCTACTGCCAAGGGAGCGTCGCAGCTCCAGCGACAGTGGTGGCGTCCTGTGGCGGCGTACCGGCACCACACACTCACTACTGCCAAGGAGCGTCGCAGCTCCAGCGACAGTGGTGGCGTCCTGTGGCGGCGTACCGGCACCACACTCACTACTGCCAAGGGAGCGTCGCAGCTCCAGCGACAGTGATGGCGTCCTGTGGCGGCGTACCGGCACCACACACTCACTACTGCCAAGGGAGCGTCGCAGCTCCAGCGACAGTGGTGGCGTCCTGTGGCGGCGTACCGGCACCACACACTCACTACTGCCAAGGGAGCGTCGCAGCTCCAGCGACAGTGGTGGCGTCCTGTGGCGGCGTACCGGCACCACACACTCACTACTGCCAAGGGAGCGTCGCAGCTCCAGCGACAGTGATGGCGTCCTGTGGCGGCGTACCGGCACCACACACTCACTACTGCCAAGGGAGCGTCGCAGCTCCAGCGACAGTGATGGCGTCCTGTGGCGGCACGACCGGCACCACACACTCACTACTGCCAAGGGAGCGTCGCAGCTCCAGCGACAGTGATGGCGTCCTGTGGCGGCGTACCGGCACCACACACTCACTACTGCCAAGGGAGCGTCGCAGCTCCAGCGACAGTGATGGCGTCCTGTGGCGGCGTACCGGCACCACACACTCACTACTGCCAAGGGAGCGTCGCAGCTCCAGCGACAGTGGTGGCGTCCTGTGGCGGCGTACCGGCACTCTCTACTGCCAAGGGAGCGTCGCCGGAAGGTGGGCTTCTGTGCGCATTTGCGTTGCCAGTCAGTATAAAGGAACTACAAGGTGGCATTTCACCCCCTCGCTCTCCCGCCAATTTCGCCCCGACCCTTCACACCCGCGCACTCGACGCTCCACTTGCAGGTAGCAGGGGTGGCGACGTTGCACAGCCGAGTCTGTAATTGCATCTGGCACCTGCTGGTTTATTAGTAGTGCAGTGAAGCTGATAATTATCACCCTGATGTACGGCTGCAAGTGTTGTCGCCGTTCGGCTCCTGTATCATCGGCGTCGGGCCGCTGCCGACACCGATACAGCCGCTGCGATCTGGCCACCGGCCGCCTCTGTTTATGCTGAGCAAGAGGCGGCGCAGTCGGCTTTCTCGTGAGACACCACGTGTACCGTCCGCCGTCCGGTTTTGTCCCGGCAACTAGAGCTTGGATATGAGCAAGAAGAAGAGCGCTATCGGGTTGCTACTTGAACAGCACGTGTGCCGTCCATCGTCCTTTTTTTTGTCCCGCAACCAGGGTTTCGATGTGAACTCCCGTGCTGGTGAAGTTGCACGGGTGTGAAGAGGTCAATGTACACACTTTCCTGCACGTGACGGTGGGCAGAGCACTCGTGCCTCGAAAAACAGCCCTTTGCAGGCAAGTGCACGCGATTTCTATGGAAAACCCTCTCTGCCGTGTGCAGATTGTGACACAATGATTAAATGAGCTTTGCGCATGTCTCGTGACCAAATCCGTGTTTCCGCCGGACGTTTGTCCTGTTTTTTCTTCTTCTTCTCACCTTGTGGCACCGCTTTGCTCTGCCTGCAGATAATGCATACAATTTCACCATTAGGATTGCAGGGTCTAGGTGCAGACAGAAATACAAACCTGATCATATTCGGCTTTAGGATATGTGCTTATAGATGGCAGTTGTACCGTTGTGCAATGGCTCGCTATGCCAAAGCCGACGGATGCGAAGAAGTCGTCTTAAAGTTACGTGCTTTCAACGTTGCAACTCTTCATTCCATGAATTGACGTGTTCGTGGTTTTCCTGGTGAAACAGTGGTCTTTCTCGCCACATCCTGCACCCCTGCGTGTTCCAGATATGCTTATGACTCGACACTGTACAAACAACCCAGTCCAGCATGCTGCCGCTGACATGAACACTTACATTGCCAGAATCGATGCGGTCAACCAACCGACCAGGCAAATGGTGAACTGCCGCCGTTTTCGTCAGCCAGCACTACTTCAATGGTCCCGCAATGGTCCCGCAATGGTCCCTCAATGGTCCGTAATGGACGGTCCCGCAATAGTCCACAAGATGGTTTCTCAACAATCTGGAAACGGCGGTCCGATGGTCCACACAACGATCCTCTGATGGTTCACAGGAAGGATGGCGACGGTTGGTAAAACGATCATCCGATAGCTTTTGACGGATTCGACGAGGAGACATTACACACATCTCGAACGTCTGCAACGGAACACAGAATTGCAGTTTTGTATCAGTCTTGAACAGCCATACACGATATAATAGAATCCTGAGACAGTAGTCGACTGAGATTCGATGCGTTTTGGAAACGTACAATGTTTGCGTCAATTGGTCCACGAAGCTGATTTTGATACGCCACACAACTCGTGCGTCTGCCGGCTGTCGAACGACGCCCAAGGCGGTGCCTACAGCACCAAATGACATCCGCATCCACGCCGCTCGGCGGGTGCGGCTTCGCTCGGCGCGTGCGGCTTCGCTCGGCGCGTGCTGCTTCGCACGGGGCGCTCGACTTCGCTTGGCTAGTTCGGCTTCGCTCGGCCTCGCACGGCGCGCTTGGGTGTCGCTCGGGTATCGCCCGGTGAGCTCGGCGAGCTCGGCGTTCGAGTGTGCGGTGACGTGTGTGCCGTGTTTGCACTGTCGGCCGGTGTGCCGAACGCGGTCCGATGTATCCAGTCAGCGGCTCCCCCGCCCGCGGGACACGCCGCGCACACGCGGCCACGTGCGCCGCAATACGGCCGAGTCGGCGCCGGCGGCGGCCGGTGACGGTACGCGGCTCGTCGGCCGACACGGGCCGGCAGCGGGGCCGGGGCGGTGGGCCGGCGACGTCCCGTGGGCCGCTCTGTTCTGGTGATAGTCCCATGGGCCGGCAGTGTAGACCGTGGTGGGCCGGCGGCTGGCGGCCAGCGACGTCCCGTGGGCCGCTCTGTTCTGGTGATAGTCACATGGGCCGCAGTGTAGACCGGGGTGGGCCGGCGGCTGGCGGCCAGCGACGTCCGTGGGCCGCTCTGTTCTGGTGATGTCACATGGGCCGGCGGCGGGCCGGGGCGGTGGGCCGGCGACGTCCCGTGGGCCGCTCTGTTCTGGTGATAGTCACATGGGCCGCAGTGTAGACCGGGGTGGGCCGGCGGCAGCGCCTGTTCTGGTGTGTCCGGCTAGACGTGGTGGGCCGGCGGCTGGGGCCAGCGACGTCCCGTGGGCCGCTCTGTTCGATGGTCGTCACACGGGCCGCAGTGTAGACCGGGGTGGGCCGGCGGCTGGCGGCCAGCGACGTCCCGTGGGCCGCTCTGTTCTGGTGGTCGTCACATGGGCCGCAGTGTAGACCGGGGTGGGCCGGCGGCTGGCGGCCAGCGACGTCCCGTGGGCCGCTCTGGTCCGATGGTCGTCACACGGACAGAACTCGAATACAGTGGGTGGCGTCCGACTTCAGCAGATTTTGCCCACAAGGACCACAATCCGACCCACGCTCGCCCGCAAGACTCACTATCACCTGGCTACAGAACAAGAGCACACGCTAAGGTGTGACGCGTAATGTGTGACGTTAAACTGCTGATCCGCCCGGTCACGTCATCTCGTCCGAACCAATCCACGCCAAAAAAAATCAAGTGTGGCAATGCGTTCTAAAAAAAATACAGATATCCATATGCCAGGGTACTGCACGTAGCCCATTCCCCCAGCGCCATCACTACGCAAATCTTCAGACCGTCACACCGACCGACAGACCGACCCCGACCGCAGTCCTACCGGCCACATCGGCCGTTGTTCTCCACCTCAAACTTCAGGGGATCTTGTTGTTGCTTCAGGGGATCTTGTTGTTGGTGGGTAGCTGTATGGCTGTAAAAAAGTGCTAAACACATTTTTTATATTGCAAAATATCAGTAAGGGCGAGTGATTTCAATAATGCAATGCTCTTAGCGATTTTGGCTCAATTTATTGGGCTCTTTTACTTGGTTTCATCGCACATATGATGTAGCCGAGTCGCACGATAGGAATCCGAATACCAAATTTGCTGGTGCTTCATATACTGGCTTGCTTGAATTAAAAATGCCACAAAGCCTTTTTCAGGGTAACGAAAGTACCATCCAATGCAAGCTGGTAGTTGCGTCTACAACGGATGTTATCGTTGGCCCTTAAGATACTGCCGGGTCACGTGAATATGAGTGGAGTTGCGGATATTTGCTTAACATGAACCCAAAGAAGTGTGTCATATTCCCACTGAAAGTCGGAAACCGAAACACAGTGAACAACATCTTAACTCCAGTCGTGGCTTCCGTCCGGTCCCCCAGCCCCATACTTCATCGGCTCAACTGAACATTGCGACGACATCACTTGCAGGCTTCTCCAAACGAGCCTAAACGCTGTCAGTTCCAGGTAGCCATCTCCATAACACATCGCGTCGGTGCGCGCTGAGCCCGGCAGCATACAGTGCAACACCCGGCATGATTAATTTATTTACGACCAGCCCCCGGAGATTTATCCGGCTTTGCACCTGCCTTTACAGCGCTCCGAGCGGCTTTGCGGACAGTCTTTATGCCGGCTGAGCACACATAAACTCGCATTGTTTTGACGGGCAACAGGCAGCCAGCGGTGCCCGTGCCGTCTGCGTGCTTCCGGCACCCCGCGTCCAGCGCCGGCGTCTCCGGCGCCTCCGACGCGGCCGCGGCGCGTGAGACGATAATTGCGCGGCCGAGACGAGTTCGGCAGCAGCGAGACGATGACGGCTCGCGGTGACGGGTGGGGTCGCGCCGGCGCCGGCCGGCCGCCTCAACAGCACCGCCGCTAAACACACACGGCTCGAAATCGGCACAAAGCCGGCCGCTCTCCTATTTCAGTCTAAAGAGCGGCGCACGTCGGGAAGACGACACCGGCGCGGCACCCTCCTGTGCGCACCCTTCTGCTCGCCTGCAGTAAATTCCCAGATAGAATCGCCGGCCGCTGAGCGCGTGTTTATGGAAAACGGCCGCGGTGTATGGCGCTCGGACGATCGGCGACGATAACGGGCGCTGCTGGAACCGCCGCCGGCCGCCTCCTCAGTCACGCCCGCGGCCGTCCATGGACTGGGCTGCCACTGGACTGGGCTGTCCGTGGGCTGGGCTGCCACTGGACTGGGCCGTCCGTGGGCTGGGCTGCCACTGGACTGGGCCGTCGGTGGGCTGGGCTGCCACTGGACTGGGCCGTCGGTGGGCTGGGCTGCCACTGGACTGGGCCGTCGGTGGGCTGGGCTGCCACTGGGTTGGGCTGCCACTGGACTGGGCCGTCGGTGGGCTGGGCTGCCACTGGACTGGGCCGTCGGTGGGCTGGGCTGCCACTGGACTGTGCCGTCCGTGGGCTGGGCTGCCACTGGACTGGGCCGTCGGTGGGCTGGGCCGTCGGTGGGCTGGGCCGTCGGTGGGCTGGGCTGCCACAGGGATGGGCTGCCACTGGACTGGGCCGTCGGTGGGCTGGGCTGCCACTGGACTGGGCCGTCGGTGGGCTGGGCTGCCACAGGGCTGGGCCGTCGGTAGGCTGGGCTGCCTGTGGACTTTATGGAAGGTATTCCGGGCTGCGGGTGGAATGCCTGCTGGCGACCGACTTCTTCAGTTCGAAGGTCCAGATGCTTGGGCTGAAGGAGCCCGGTTGATGGCATAACCATGCCATTGTTTAATTTTTATTCCGCATGATTTTCAATAAACGTGAGCATGCGTTTAATGTTAGGCATCCGAAACATTAGCAAATGTACGCGTACTAACTTGAAAGGGATTGTTGGTGTCAGTTATTTTCATGATGTCGGCTTGGAATGCTTCCTCCAAGTATTTAAAGGCTAAAAATTGTATTTGAAGGATTCACGAGCTCATCTGTTTTCGATAACAACTGTATTGATGATGTCGTTAGCCCAACAGAAGCTAAAACCATTTTTTTCCTGCCCCTCCCCCGCCACACGTCTCCGACCGCGAAAACAATAACAACTTTCGGACGATGAATAGTATTAGGAAATGAAATAGGATCCCTCCAATCTGGGATGGAGTCTCATGTCCCTAGTTCTCACACCCACATGCTCGAGGTCAACATCCAGCAGCTGGAGAGCAGCAGCCAGAGCTGGGTGTCGGTGGCACGACCCGAACAGTGGAGCAATGGGTGTCGATGGCACGGCTCGAGCAGTGGAGCCATGGGTGTCGGTGGGACGGCTCGAGCAGAGCAGTGGCTGGGTGTCGGTGGCACGTGGAGCCGTGGGTGTCGGTGGCACGGCGCAAGAGCAGTGGAGCCGTGGGTGTCGGTGGCACGGCCGAGCAGTGGAGCCGTGGGTGTCGGTGGCACGCCCGAGCATGAGCGTGGGTGTCGGTGGCACGGCCCGAGCAGTGGAGCCGTGGGTGTCGGTGGCACGGCCCGAGCAGTGGAGCCGTGGGTGTCGGTGGCACGGCCCGAGCAGTGGAGCCGTGGGTGTCGGTGGCACGGCCCGAGCAGTGGAGCCGTGGGTGTCGGTGGCACGCCTTGAGCAGTGGAGCCATGGGTGTCGGTGGCACGGCCCGAGCAGTGGAGCCATGGGTGTCGGTGGCACGGCCCGAGCAGTGGAGCCGTGGGTGTCGGTGGCACGGCCCGAGCAGTGGAGCCGTGGGTGTCGGTGGCACGGCCCGAGCAGTGGAGCCGTGGGTGTCGGTGGGACGGCCCGAGCAGTGGAGCCGTGGGTGTCGGTGGCACGGCTCGAGCAGTGGAGCGTGGGTGTCGGTGGCGGCTCGAGCAGTGGAGCCGTGGGTGTCGGTGGCACGGCAGGCCCGAGCAGTGGAGCCGTGGGTGTCGGCCGAGCAGTGGAGCCGTGGGTGTCGGTGGCACGGCCCGAGCAGTGGAGCCGTGGGTGTCGGTGCGCTATCGTCGCGGCCGGCAACACCAGCCGCTGCATGAACAACAACATGAAGCCTGCCGCCCTGTCGGGCGGGGAGAGCATGACACGTGACAGGGTGCGGAGCGATGACGCAGGCGGGTCATGTCCCTCTGCAGACAAACAGAGCTCCCGGCCTCGCCTCGGCTATGTTTTGGTGTGGCCAGGCGGGGCGCTATGTCACAATCATCAACCACTATTACACCATCTACCTCCAGTGACCCTATACTACAGGTTTTGGACTTGTCTGCTGAACATTTTCGGGCTAATGTGGATTCAGCCAGTCTTTTAGATGTCGAAGCATACCTAGCATAATTTGAGCTGTTCTATAATATATGCTCCTAGATTTTCCTAAGAATTAACATATTTTAGTGTCTTAAATGCCTGCTTCTTGAACTCCAGTAAAGGTTTTACTTCCTTGGTCCGCCATAAAGGGTGCTTAACCGTGTTTAATTTAAGTAGCCTATGTGAATGAACCTATCCCGACCTTAAACACTGTCTTTTACCATTCTCCAGATTTCATATGCATCTAAGTCCATCAAAATCCCTTCTCAGTGCATTTAGTTCAGCAAGATCCTGAATTCATTGTAATTCCCTTTGAGTAAAATTTGGTATCAATGTTTCATCAATTCATACACTTTCAACATATAGGGAATAACGTCTAATGTTGTGATCACTACTACCAAATGTCTCTGGTATGTTCACATTTTGGACAACATTTTTCCCATTTGTAAAAACAAGATCTAACACTTATTTTCCACTTGTAGGTTTAGGTGTCATTTGAAGGGCGAAATGTTCCTTAAAACAAACCATGCAACCTCTTCCTGACTTGATTAGGCATCTTGTTTTGTCTCCCATCACTGCTATGTTGAAGTCTCCCAATAAGTCAGTTCTACCATGCACTCTCTTACGTATCTCTTCCTGCATCAGCTTGTCAGTGCTGTCATGTTGGTGTAGAGGCCTAAATAATTCCACAATCCTAAATCTTGTTCCATTCTTCAGAGTGATATCTAATCACAAAAATTATAGTCCTTCACTATGCAGTCTATCCTCTACGGAATGAATGGCATTTCATTACTTGCCCCTCACGCAGGAACATCCCACCACCTATCCTCGCCTTCCTTTGATGGACATGCATGTTGTAGCCGGTCAATTCAATTTCTTGCAAGATATGCTTTCATTAGCCCATGCCTCAGTTATAACGCAAACATTTCAGTACTCCATCAAAAATCACCCACAGATCCAAGAAACTCACCTCAAGCTCTTCGCAAATTATGGCCACCATGCTATTTAGTAATTGCCCTAAGATACCATTCTACACTTGCACTTACCATAGGGAGGATGAATGTTACCACTTCTCCCTTGTATGTCTTCCAACATCATTCACATCGCTATGCACAATTGCACTCTTTCCACTTACATTCATTACTCCTAATCTATCCCCCGCATCATTTACTAGGGCACCTGAGAAGCAAACTCGAATCTTACTCGATTTCCTATTACAACATGAACGATCACCATACCTAACCCACGAGCCACCTATAATTAAAACATCCCTTTCTCTCTCTCTAATGTCAGCTAACAGTATTACTCGGACTTTCATCCTGAGCAGCTTTACTATCCCGCTCTTGCAATACCTGAAACCTATCATGCACTTCAAAGGCTCTGTCAATTCTCCTTAAAGCTTATCTGGTATGTACTACGACGTCTAGTCACTGTTCACTTTCTACTATCCTGGGTCTCACCCTCACCACCTCGAGTCCTGCACCTGGTTTGTTCTACTGTCATTACCTATGACAGTCGAGTGGTGTAGTAGCCAGAGTGTAAGTTCACTCTCGTCGCGACCGGCAACACCTGCCGCTACATGAACAACATGAAGACTGCCTCTCTGTCAGACGGGCAGAGCATGACACGTGACAGGGTGCGAAGCGATGACGCAGGCGCGACTATGTCCCACCGGAGACGAGCGGAGCTGGGAGTCGGCGTGTCACGTGCTCTGTGGCTGAGCTGCTCAGGAGCCGAGGAGGAAAACCCAGCTCCCAGCCGAGCCGAACCGACCGAATTGTGTGCAGACAGCAGAGGGCATTGCTGCTTGCTGAGATTGCAGTCTACATGGAACCATTCGAACCGAATAAATCAATCGCGTACGGTGACGAAGTGGTGGGATCGAGTCTCATCTGTCGCTACTCTCTGCCCGCGACCAATCGGCGTGAGAGATTGGCGACGCTATATGACTCAATGGTCGACGTGTCGTAGAAACCAATAACCACCACCACGATGATGGAGTGGTCCAGATGGCGTCGGTCGATGTGACTGGGGCGCCGACCACAGGCTGGCGGGCAGAACTGCGGTCGGGGTCGGACGGTCGGTGTGGCCGGTAGGACTGCGGTCGGGTAGTTCGGTCGGTGTGGCCAGTGGGGCTGCATTTGGGATTGTTCTGTCGGTGTAGCCGATGGGGCTGCGGTCGGTGTGGCCGGTAGGACTACAGTCAGGTCGTTCGGTCGGTGTGGCCGGTATGGCTGCGGTCGGGGTCGGACGGTCGGTGTGGCCGGTAGGGCTGCGGTCGGGGTGGCCGGCGGACTCAGTCGGTGTGGCCGGTAGGATTGCGGTCGGGGTCGACGGTCGGTGTGGCAGGTAGGGCTATAGTCAGGTGGTTCGGTCGGTGTGGCCCGTAGAGCTGCGGTCGGTGTGGCCGGTAGGCTGCAGTCGGGGTCGGACGGTCGGTGTGCCCGGTAGAGCTGCGGTCGGTTTGGCCGGTAGGGCTGCGGTCGGGGTCGGACGGTCGGTGTGGCCCGTAGAGCTGCGGTCGGTGTGGCCGGTAGGGCTGCGGTCGGGGTCGGACGGTCGGTGTGCCCGGTAGAGCTGCGGTCGGTGTGGCCGGCAGGACTGCGGTCGGGGTCGGACGGTTGGTGTGGCCGGTGGGGCTGCGGTCGGTGTGGCCGATAGGGCTGCGGTCGGAGTCGGACGGTCGGTGTGGCCGGTAGGGCTGCGGTCGGTGTGGCCGATAGGGCTGCGGTCGGGGTCGGACGGTCGGTGTGGCCGGTAGGGCTGCGGTCGGTGTGGCCGGTAGGGCTGCGGTCGGAGTCGGACGGTCGGTGTGCCCGGTGGGGCTGGGGTCGGGGTCGGCCGCTAGGGCTGCGGTCGGGGTCGGACAGTCGGTGTGGCCCGTAGAGCTGCGGTCGGTGTGGCCGGTAGGGTTGCGGTCGGGGTCGGACGGTCGGTGCCTAGGCTGCGGTCGGTGTGGCCGGTAGGGCTGCGGTCGGGGTCGGTCGGTCGGTGTGGCCGGTATGACTGCGGTCGGGGTCGGACGGTCGGTGTGGCCGGTAGGACCGCAGTCGAGGTCGGGCGGCGGAAGATGTGATCTGGAGGGCGCGACATCAGACGGCCTGATCAGGCCCTCCCAGTCGCGGTGGTCACACAAAGGCCTGCACAGCGCTCCGATGGCCTGTCGCACGGGCATAACTGTAGCGGCGAGCACACACGGCGCCTGCAAACTGGCCTCTAACGGCGATAGCAATCCGGCCCGATGCAGCAGACGTCAAGTGCCACCGGTCAGCTGACCTGGGCGCCCAGATCGGCCGGTGATTGGCCGCCGCCCGGCAGTCTTCGGAGCCCTCTCTCCCTCTCTCTGGGCGTACGCTCCACATAACATGAAAATCCGCTAGGAATTGGCGCCATTCAATTGCACATAACGTCTGCTGACGTCAATCATGTTCTGAGGAAGCGTTCCCGAAGATCACGTGGAGTTCTAGAGTAGGATGTTCCAGGGAGGTAAAGTCCGAAAGGCCCAAAATGCAGTGACTATCAAAACTTTTGACTGCTTTTTTATTTGGAATGGGTGGCAATATGGCCCTCACGCCGGTAATTGTCCTCTGGTTCTGAGCTTGGCTCATTCTGTTTTCGTCCGACGTCTTCCCCATGGACCGGCAGAAGTTCTAGCTATTCCAAAAGCTATGTATATATATATATCCACATATATATATATATATAATACATATATATATACATATATACATATATATATATATATATATATATATATATATATATATATATATATATATATATATATATACATATATATATATATATATATATATATATATATATATATATATATATATAATGAGTCCGCGGCGTGGGGGCCGGGTTTGCGGGAGCGAGAGTGACGACGGCATGAGCGGCTCTGGCGGTGCGGCGGGTGCTGTTTGCTGAGTGTGCCTATGAAGCGGGGTGCACGGGGCCATCCGGTGTTGGCCTCGGGTCGTCTTGGCGGCTGAGCCCGG
The DNA here is from genome assembly GCA_034440575.1 of Imbricaverruca yamaguchii. Lineage (NCBI taxonomy): Eukaryota > Metazoa > Arthropoda > Thecostraca > Neoverrucidae > Imbricaverruca > Imbricaverruca yamaguchii. The sequence goes on along the minus strand of JAOTOL010001598.1, from coordinate 1,273,507 downwards.
TCGGGCCCTGGCGCGAGGTTGTAGGTGCGGTGCTGTCTGGTAATGACCAGTTCGTGTACCGTTGGAGATGGCACCTCAAATGCAGGGACTGAGGTCATGAGACTTCAGTCCACTAGCGGGCAGGGAAAGTGAGCCTACCTTCAGAGCATACATGTATACGTAACACCTGAGTCCTTGACATTCTGTTCCACCGAATTCCGATTTTGGTTGGCCCAGAAGCGAAATTTACCTTTTTCCGGTGTATTGAATCCTGACGAATATATGACAAGCTGACTCGACAGCGCTGCTGCGGTGAAGGGAAAGGCAGGCGAAGCCACACGCTGAAGGACAGATGCCGATCGGTCACGCCGAAGCGCCTTCCACTGGACGACAGGGCGGCGGGTGGAGGGGAGGTGTCCTGCCAGACCAGAACACCAAACACGAGCCAGCAGACGCCGACCGTGACCGCGCCGAAACCCGATCACGGCGGTCGGCCGGCGGCGGCGCGTGCCGACGTTCACGAGGTCGAAGTGGCGCGGGTGCGGATGCGGCCGGTGTTCGGTGTCGGGTCGGAATATGGCGCGGCCGGCGACGGTGCCGGCGCGGCACGTTTGAGTCGGTCGACGCGTCGGTTCGGCCGCCGACCGCCGGCGCTGCTGTCGGAACGACTCGCCTACTCCGAGCGCCGCCGTCGAGGCGGAGATAGGCGGGCGCCGCACTCCGAATGGTCACCAGCCATGCAGAAGGGGCGGGCCGCGACGTGGGACATTACAATATCGGGCGGGCGTGCCGGTCCGGACATTACAATATCGGACCGGGCGTGCCGGTCCGGACATTACAATATCGGACCGGGCGTGCCGGTTCGGGCGGAGGCCGCGGAATGCGGGCGGCGTGCGTCTGCGTCTCCCGCTGGCCGACGGAGACGCGGCGTCGAGCCGGGCGATCTGTCGGCGGTGTGCGGTTTCGTCAGCCGGCGGACCACCCGATCCGGCTGTTTTTCAAACGGCACGCCTAATTGCCGCCGGCAGGCCGGCCGTCCGCCCGGCCAATTACTTTAGCGCCGCCATCCATTAGGGCCGAGCGCGGCCGACGCGTCGCGATAGGCGGAATATACGTCGCCAGGTCGGCGCGCGACGATCCCGGCTGATGAATTGGCGACGGGCGCGGCGAGGACGCGCCGGAAAGGGTCGCCGCGCGGCGGCCGGCGCGAGATGCTGGCCGCCGATAGGCGCGACGACGTCGCCGTAAACCTCGCCGCTGACGGGACGCTTTTTGCGGGCGCGCGGCTCGCCGTCGGGCAGGCGGGCGGGCGGGGGCGGGGGCGGCCGGCCGCCGCACGACAGCTGGACAACGCTCGGTGTGGCCGCGCTGGAGGCCGGCGGCCGGGCCGGCTGTTTTTTCTCTCGCGCCCGCCGACCGTCCCACACCTGGGGCGGCCACGGCCGCCGGCGCGCCATATCCCACGGCGCTGCGGAAACTCGCCATTACGGCGGCCGCATTAGCATGTGCATGAGACGGCGGCCACCGCCGGCCGCCCCGGCCGCCGCCTAATTAGTGCTGTTCCATTATTAGCATACGTACCCGAGTGTTGCCGCGCTCTCCTTGTTCTCCAGCGCCGCCCCCATCCGGCCAGTTGTCCAGCCGCACCTTCGCGGGCCTCAGAGGCTCCGGCGGGCGGCTTGCACGGCACTGCACGGACAGTCATTGATTTATGTGGCCCAGTGTTCGCCGACTTCACACTAAGCTTGGCTCGCATGCCATTACCGCAGCTGCGTCAGTCGTCGCGGCCGTCAGCCGCGGAAAACGCTTAAGCAACTGCAGCCGGCCCGGGACGTGCCTTTCGATCACCGTAGGACGGCAGCGCAAGCGAAGCCAGACACACCAGCCCGACGTGCGCCGACGCTGCAGCCTAACTCACCGCGAGTCCACCTGTCAGGCGTCGGCCGTGTCCGCCTGTCAGGCGTCGCCCGGCTCCGCCTGTCAGGTGGGACCGCATCAGTCCAGTCGGCCAACTTCTTCATGGAAAAAGTGCTGATCGCCGCGAGCTAGCCGGCCGCTTGCCTGCCCTCTCGACGGCAGCAGCCACTCGTGCCGGCTGAGAGAGGCCTGCCCGCCCGCAGACAAAGACCGCCCGTCCGCCCGAGGCTGGCCTCGGTCCGCCCGCCACGGGCGGATGGGCTGCCCTGCCCCGGGCGGACGGCTGCCCTGCCCTGGGCGGACGGCTACCCTGCCTGAGGCGGACGGGTTGCCCTGCCCCGGGCGGGCAGCTGCCCGGTCGGTCCGTCAGATGCGGCGCTGCTCCGCCGCCGGCGCCGCTGTGGTCCGCTGCAGTGAGCTGGCGTCGGCGGCCGGCCGGAGACGGTGCCGGGCGGCGGCGGCGGCACGCTCGGCAGCGGCCAGGTGCAGACGAGGCGGCCCGGTCAGTGGCTGTATTTACACGATGCAGATAAGGCACGCACACCTGGCACTCACGAGAGCAGGTCACTGTCCGAGACGACCGCACAGCGCCGGCGGCGCGACGCGCTCCAGTCGCTCGCGTTGCGCCAGCACGGGATGACGAGCAAGCCGACGGTCGACGTCGCGCCGCGTCGATCGTCGACCGTAGCTCGAGTGCCGCGGGCGCCGGCTGCCGCGACCGCCGCGCGAACATCACAGGTTGCACGTGCCGACGACGTTAGCGCTGTACAAGTCCGGCGACCGCGTGGTGGCGTGCCGTCGCGCAGCTGCAGCTGCCCTCGCACCCAGCACGCGTCGTACATGCCACTCACGCCGCGTCGGCCGCTGAGAAATCACATACATGACTTTGCGACAGGCCGGCGTCCGGTCGGCCAGGCCGCTGGTCGGCCGGCGAGGGAGCCGCGACCGGTACGGCCGCACCACCACTGATGCGGCACTCCCGCCACAGGTGATGCGGCACTCCCGCCACAGGTGATGCGGCACTCCCGCCACAGGTGATGCGGCACTCCCGCCACAGGTGATGCGGCACTCTAGACACAACTGATGCGGCACTCCCGACACAATTAGTGCGGCACTCCCGACACAATTGGTGCGGCACTCCCGCCACAAGTGATGCGGCACTCCCGCCACAAGTGGTGCGGCTCTCCCGCCACACAGGCGGAGCCCGCCGCCTCAGCGACGACGCAGTATCACAGGGCGGCCGACGAGCGCCGATTTCGCCGCACATGTCCGCACAACAAACAAACAAACAAAAACACATCACAGCCTCAACAGAAGATAGCTATCATCTTTGGTTTGCTTCGCGAAGCGGTCAGCCCTTCTGCCCTCCCCCCCCCCCCCCCCATCCATGCCCTCGAGCGTCCTGTCGCCGGCGGCGCATCGTCTCACCGCTTGTGACACGGCACCACAAACACCGACGCTTTTCCCGGGTCGGCGAGCACGTGCGGCGGCAGCTTTCGCACGCTGCGCGCCAGCAACGTGCCCCGATCGTCGCCGTCGACGTCGGCGGCGTCGACGGCGACATCGACGAGCGCCGTCGAGCGGCGGCGGCGGCGACGCCGCTCTCCGCCAGACGGCGAGCCCGGCCAGGCCGCCGGCGGCGGCCACCAGCAGCAGGAGCAGCGCCAGCAGACGAGCCGGCACTGCCGCAGGGGGTGCCGACTGTTCCGGCGCTGGCGACGGACTCCGCGTGCTCAGGTACAGCGTGTGGCTGGCACTGTCGCCAGTGAACACCTGTCGGGCCGGGCAACACGTCAGCACCACAGCAAGGAGACCACCCCGTCCTGTGTCTGCTTCTGTGTCTGTTGTCTGTCGGTGAGGTTGTCCCTGCACGATTGTCTATCGGCCTGCGTGGATGTACTGATGTCTGTCTGCATTTCCATTCTCTCTCCTCTTTTCACTACCCTTCCTGTCCTTTCCTTTTTGCTTGCTCTGTTTCTATTTTTATATCCATATCTCTGCTTTTCCTCTCTCACCCTGCCCCTCGTCCTCTCCCTTTCTCGCTCCCTTCTCGTTTTCGCCCTAACTCTCTCCCGTTCAAAAACGAACGCGAATATGTGCACGCGCAGATCGCTTGCATGGAATGATTTAGAGTGTTTGGATTTATCGCAGGGTCATACCACGGCATCTTACAACAGTGACAATAAATCTCACTGAGATGGCTCGTGCAAAGAAACGCCAGATTAGCATACGGCCATACAACATGTACGACGCCTGTAAATTGCGCTCACTTCTCAAACCAAGAAACGCGAGTGATGCAATAAAATCGCCGGGAGGCACTCTTCGAACGACCCTCCTCGCGTCTCGCTGCAAAATTGACGCGAAGCGCGTGTCGCACTAAAACCGCCTCAGAGGCGGCGCCGACGAGCGGCCGGTCGTGGCGCGCGGCATCACCTGCACCACGTAGTCCTCACTTGCACCACGTAGTCCTCACCTGCACCACGTAGTCCTCGTCGGGCCAGAGCGGCAGCGTGGCCGAGGTGTCGGCCGACACGACGTGGCCGCGCAGCCCGCCCGACATCAGCTCCCAGGTGGCCAGGTACTGCAGGCCCTGGCCCTGCGACTCCCAGGCGACCGTGGCCGACACGAGCGGCGAGCCGAACAGCATCTCCGTCAGCCGCAGCGTCCAGCGGGCCTGTCGGCAGACGACGACCGGGCTGAGTCGAGCGCGCCGTGATAAGATCGAGAAAAACCCGCGCACCGTTCGCTCTGTCGGCGGCGGCGGCGGCGGCGGCGCGCGGTGGGCTGGACGCTCGTGATTTGGCGCGATGACGGGACGGTCGGGAGGCGTCCTCCGTGGCCCGGTCTGGAGATACTATCGGCCGGGATAACCGATGCTAATCAGAGGACGACTGATGCTTTAAGTACGCTGCAGATAGGATCGGCCGGCCAGAAGGGGTCCCGGTGACAACGCAAAAACACACGGCCAGACAATGTCGCCGCTGATCTGTGGGCAACGAAACGGGCCCGACCCTGAAGACAATGGGACGAGGTATTTAGGAGGAAAAAGTCCACAAGAAGCACGACCGGAGATGTCAAGGGCCCGGGCACCGTCCACAGCTTCGCTTTCAAGTTTGGCAACTGGCCAGCATACACTCATTAACGAATAGCAGCGAGACCGGCGCAGCATGCCATGGGCCCGGGCAACGTCATCCCAGGCAGTGCGACGCGCCGAAGCGATGGACACTGCTACACGGACGCAGTCGTACAATCGCAGCACCTCACCTGACCGTCGCGAGTGCTGGAAGCCGAGCTCTTCCTCATCCGGACGTCGTCCTCGTCCCAGACGGCCTCCTTGCCGTCCACCATGCTGTAGATGGGCGCGTGGCCCGCGCCAGCTGACCTCCAGTCGAGGTTGACCACGACCGGCCGAGGCGAGGGCACCGCAGCCGACCTGGTCGGCTGCGACGACGCGTCGCTGGGGTTCAGGTAGAAGGAGCAGGCTTGCCGACAGCCGACCGTCTGCAACAGAGATCAGCGGTGTGAGCAGAATTGTGCGTGCTCGTGGTCGGAATGGAAGCGCAGCGACACATCGGCAGTTGTACTGATCGGGTGAATATTCGGGTGACGATGCTGCTCCTGCGCTGACTCTGACACTGGCTCTGACACCGACACCGACAGGGGTGCGGAGCCGGGAAAATGTTGGACGGCTCCGGCTCCGACTCCGGTTCCGGGCAAAATGTACCGGGTCCGGCGGCTCTGGCTCCGGCTCCGTACATCCCAAACGTGAGCCGCCCTGCTTTTGACGGCTCCGGCTTCGACTCCGAGTAAAATGTCCCGGCGGCTCCGGCTCCGGCTCCGACTCCGCATCCCTGGACACCAACACAGACACGGACTCGACGGAGACGATCGGATCCGGCTTATCACGCCAGGATCGCCACTCGCTGACTGGGTCCGAAAACCACGATACTTTCAAACGCAGTATTTCGTGATAGAAGACTGCGAACAATCAACATCCGTTCACAAGAAAGAAGTAATTGTTCCCTACATTGCTTGCTCTGTCAAGTGACTGTAGCTGTCGAGTATCTATTATATCAAATGTCGTGATAACCTTTTTCATAAGTCGACGTTTACGACTATGAACAAAGCCTGGTCAGGAGATGATCCAGGAATTGGGATGGGGGAGGGAGCACCGGTTCTGAAGGGGTACCATTTCTCAGGAGAGGGACTCCTCTACTGCTCTGCAGGGCACCATCAGCTGAAAAACTCGCTGAGCATGGAGTAGTGCACTCGAGCATCCTGCAGGGCCGTTACTTCTCCATCGACGGACCCCCATCCAGCTTTATTACCCTTAGGAGCGCCATCGGCTAGACAAACTCGTTGACCGGAAAGGGGTGTACTTTAGCGCATTGGAGTGACGTACATATCTATCGGGAGGCCACCACGAAGTTCCTTCCCATTCCAGCCTGGATTCACCACGCCTCGTGAACCAGGCAAACTGGAGAAGAATTTCAAGATTTTGCCTCTAGATGTATGTGTGTGTGTGTATGGGTATGTGTGTGGGTGTATGTGTGGTGTGTGTGGGTGTATGTGTGTGTGGGTGTTTGTGGGACCTAGCTAAGACAAGATTTGAATGGGATTCGGTAGTGTTCTGTGACCGTTACTGTTAATTATCGTATTACTCACGCAGGCTTTGTTGCGCTTGCAGTAGTCTCTGATGTAATGGTCGCTCTGGAACGCTTTACAGGAGGCCCAACACTGAAAAGAGAGAGATAGAACGGCATCAGCATGGTTTCAGTGGTGTAAGCTGATCGCACCAACACGAACAACAGCCATAAATCCCTTGCTCCATTACCGATCCCCTGTGGAAGACTGCAAATGAAAAGACGTGAGCTACCGTGAAGAAGAAAAACGTCTCGGTGTGGGTTCACGACACTAAAGACCACTAAGGACCTTTACAGCGACACAAATCTACGAAGAATCTTCCGGCGACAAGGGCTTTGAAACCGAGGGAACAATGTCGGCCAGCTTGCCTACCGAGCCGTACCGCGTCGTTCTCGACCCCCCCCCAATCCCGCAGGTGTCCGGTGGCCAATTTGTCAGCTTGGCGAGCCGCAGCTCACACGAGGCGTGATTTGCACTTTCAGAATTGAAATCGATTTACGGCGCTGGCCGCGCGGTCGCCGCGCGCTCCATTGAGCCGGGCGGCGCGCGAACGGTGGCGCCAACAAAAGGCGCCAGATTTCACGGCGCCGGCCGCGCGCGCAACCCGATCTCGGCCGGGTCGGCGCGCATTCACACGCGCTGGCGCGCCGGCAGCGGCGATCGCGGCCGCCGCGCAAACAGATCGCAGCGGATCAGGCGGCGACCAGTCGGTCGGCCGGAAAATGGCGACAATGGCTCGGGCCGCGGCGGTGACGCGCCGCGCCGCCGCAAACAACGCGCTCGACGGCCGCCGCGTGGGCAGCGCGTGGGAGTGGGGAGGGGCTGGGAGTGGGGCGCCAGCAGGCCAGCCGTGAGTGCGTCGAGATCGGCCGGCGCTCCGTCACCGTCCGTCCGACCGGCTCGGAATGCGATGCGGCGATCGCGGCTCGCGACAGCGCGCCGAGATCGCCGCGTGCACGGGCACGATCGTGGTGCAGCTAGCGAGGGACGTCGGTTCGGGGACGCGCACATGCTGCTGGGTCCTAGCAGAACGCACATGCTGGTGGGTCCTAGCAGAACGCACATGCTGGTGGGTCCTAGCAGAGCGCACATGCTGGTGGGTCCTAGCAGACGAGCACCCACAAAACACTCGGCGAATCTGACAAAATTGGCGGCGGTTGAACATTTTCTATGTGAGGCACTCAGTTGTGGCACTCCGTCTTTGCTGTCCCATTGCGACGCGCTCCATAGCTCTTTTATTTTGCATGACCAAATACCGTCCCGTGCATTGGACGGATTGAGTACTCAGAGCCTTGCTAAGCTACCCTCTCGGAGCCAGGTGGCTCACGTCCAGAGCATGACTTACGGCCCCGCGGCACAGAACAGCGTGAAAAAGATTGATTATTAGGGTTTTAGGGTGCGTCAACCCCAATTGGGTTATTTTGCCAGCGTGAAAAAGAACACACACGGCACCCGACTCCCACGTGACGAGTCTCCTCCGTGGGAGCTACCGGAGCGGATTGCCAAACAGTGCCGCGACTCACCCTGAGGCACTCCTCCTGGTCCAGACAGCTCTCCCGCGACGCCTCCGATGTCAGCTGAAACAGAGGGAAATTTGTCATTAAGCGCGAACGACCGCACAAAAAAATCAGGTCGCCGACCGGCCAAAGCCACGGACAATTATGGCATCTATATTGCTTCCGTACGGCGGGCCTACCCCTTTGAATCGCCGGACCGGTGGCCCTTTCATTATAACGCCATTACGGCGTCCTCGTAATAGACTCATACATGTGGAATAGGGGCAATTCCTGGGGCTAATTCCATGCCGTGTAACTGGGCTCGATCATTATCCGGCCGATGTTTAGGGTAAAAACAGTAATTACGGCGATCGGCGGGCTGGGTCGATTGAGCCGGGGCGGCGGCGGCGGCGACCGGCCGCCGGGAGAGGGCGGGGTGGGGCGCGAGCGCCGACCGCAAGACCGGATCAGCGCCAGAGCGTGAAAACAGCGGCCGATCCAGGGGGCCGGGCCACGTCAGCGGCCGCGCTCGCCGGCCACATGGCGCCGCAAACGCCGCCTGATCGGTTCATTATGCGGCGCGCCGGCTGACCGGTCTGCGCCGCGGTGTTGTGCGCACGCAGCGCCTCGGCGCCGGCGCCCGACGTCCCGTCGTCAGGCGGTTGTGCGGCGCCGGTAGGGACGGGCTGCGGCTGCGATGGAGAGGTCGCCGGTCGACCTCGCGGGCGACGCGGTCGAGGTCGGGTCGGGTCGGGTCGGGTTGGGGGCCCATCCGGCGGTCGCGTCCTCCCACCGAGAAGAGGTGACGCACCGACGCGCCAGGAATGCCGCAGACCGGCCGGAGTCGCACGCTGTCGCGCCACGCATCGCCGCCGGCCGATCGCTTATCGGCCGTGCGTCAGATACGCCGCGATAGCGCGCGCGGCAAAACAGCGGCCGTCGCGGCGCGCGCCGGCCGCGCATTCCCGCTCTGTCGAGATGCATTGACGCGCCGACGTCGAGTGACGGCGCCGGCGGCGGGTCGACGCCGGCGCCGCGTTCGTCGCCGCTCCGGCAGCGAATCGCCACCACTCCCAGTCGGCGAGTCGTCGCCACCGCCGCCGCCGCGTCGGCCGTGGGATCCACTAACGCCCGTCGTACGGAGCCCTGGTCGGCTGCGGCGGTGCCGCAACGGTGCGTTTCCAGCTTTCACGCTGTGGCGTAGTAGGTGAAGTTGAGGCAGACGATGATGCAGGACGCCCGCGGCGAGCGGCGGCGGTGGCGCTGCGTCGCAGCCCGTCGCTCGCCGCCCCGGCGGGCGGGGGCGTATCGGCCGACGACGCGCGTGGCCGCACTTCTGGCCTATTTCGGGCGCGGCCCCATCGAACCGATCTGACGCGACCCGTCTGGGCGTCGTGACGTATGGCGTCGATTTGTATTCCGCGATAAGCTGTCAGCGCCATGCAGTCCGTCACGGCGATCGTGGCCAGTCGAGCCGGGACGGAGGCTACGTCACCGCTGGCACCGCTGGCGCCGCCGACTCGCTCGCGGGCGGCCACGGTGGGCCGATCGAGGCCAGGGGACGTTTTCTGGCGCGCAACCCTTTTTCCGCGCGCCGGTCAGTTCCCCATATCGGCCATCTGGGCGGCTGACGAACGGCGCCGATGCTATCTGGCCGCCACCCCGAGGTGTTGTGTATGGGAGGGTCGGCCGCGGCGGGGGGCGGCGCGTCCGAGACGAGCCCGGCGCGCCGCGCGCCTCCCGGCTGGCCACGTCGGCACGCTCGTCGCGGCGCCGTCTGTCGTCGGCGCGCCGCCGCGATGGTCGCCGCCGCGCCAGCTGGGAGCCGCGGACGGAGCCGCCGCGCCGGTCACGCCGCGTCGCGCGCCAGCTGGCGCCGTGACGCGCCGTCACGCCGTGACGCGACTCTGAGCGCCCGTGACGTGACGGCCTTGGCGCGGTAATGAGAGGCTGTGTCGCGACGCCGGAGATGTCGGTACCGTGGAATGCAAGCTCACGCGAAGCAAATCGCGGGAGCGTCCGTTCCCCCGAGGCGGCCGTGTCTGGGACGTGCAACCGTCCGGCCGTAATTGCATCGATGACACGAGTGCCTGAATGGAGATTTACAACTGACCGGGCGCGCCACATTGAGCTGGATGGAAGCACAGCTTACAACTTCTGGCGGGTCATCCTTCCTGTGCCTTCCCGCTCCGATTGAGATGAGGGGATACGGAGCATCAGGGCCAAATACGCAACGGCAGTGATGTTGGGTGCATCAGAAACATGGACAGTCACATTACAGGGTGGATGTCACATGTCTCATCACATGTCCGATTCGCTCAGACATGGTGTATGTGAAAGGACCTGGACGGCGATGAGATGTCGGGATACATGGTGAATGTGAAGATGAAGGACGACGATGAGATGCTGGGATACATGGTGAATGTGAAGGATGGCGATGAGACGCATGCACGTGCCACACGTGATGCGCACAGTGCATGAGGCGCGGCAGGTGTGAGGGTACGTGCTGGCCTACTAACAGACGTACATCCTGCCAGTGGGAAGACGACGTAGTTATTATGGCACGTGGTACGAACGCAGCGTTACGCTTGTGATTGGATGGGGCACAGACACAATCGTCAATTGGAACCAATTGAAAAGGGAAGTGATCTTGACCCTGAGTACGGAAGACATCGCAACAGATTGTAAATGCAGTAGCGGTCCTTGTTATTGCATCGAAAAATAGGACATACAAGTATCCTAGCGAATGCAAAGAGAAACACGTGACTTTTGTTGGTGGCTTCCACTTGTTTGGAGGCCTACCTTCGCTCCACAAACAGATTTCCGTCAGACGCAACAAATCGTGGGACAAATGGCTGAGTGTCTTTGCGGGAAACGAGCGGAACTTCTACTTGCAATCTAGAAACGCAGGCATGGAAACTTGTGCAAGTTTGAACAGTCCAAACAAACAATATCTTAACGAGCTCCCAGAAATACGCAGTTGGTAGGGTGGTCAGAAGTTCTTCAGACCGGCCTCCGGGGCCCGAATTTCCGGAAAGGTCGACATTGTCTCGGTGTTGGCTTTCGTCAGAAGTGATAGCAGGAGTTCTTTGTATCCAGAGCTGATTTAGAAACGGATATGCAGGAAATGATGCAAGTTTAACCAGTTGAAGGAAAAACTGTTCCAACGTAGATTTCCCTATGATTTTAGTGCGATGCACCTGGCGAATGAGACAAAAAAAGAAATCGCTGCGCGAGGAAAAGTCGCGACGAACGAGTGGTGGCGCTTTGTGCAGGGTGCGCTTTTGTTCTTTCTAACCCAGTTCTAACAAATTAGGCCATATTTGGAGAACAATGACCGGCGCAGCAAAACTGACGGCGGCCCGTTTCCGTCGATGCCGCGATATTTCCATTCCGTCACCACAATGGTGACCTGGATGGGCTCTCGGGCATACGCAGCTGGGGAAGGGGAGGGGAAGGATCTCGTTGGGTGCCCGCTGAGGTCGGGCGCTGACAGGCGATGTTCGGCTGATGACCGAACCCGCCCAAAGGTCAGAGGTCACGGTGCAGAGCGGCCGGAGTGGCGGTCTTTGGTGATGCTCCCTGCACAGTTGAGGACGGCCGCAGGGACGGAGAGATTGCGCTGGACCCAATACTGACTGGGCGTGCAGGGTGGGAGGGGACTGTGTGGAGTCGAGGGTAGCTGGGTGTAGGGTGGGAGGGGACTGTGTGGAGTCGAGGGTAGCTGGGTGTAGGGTGGGAGGGGACTGTGTGGAGTCGAGGGTAGCTGGGTGCAGAGTGAGGGGACTGTGAACCGAGGGTAGCGGTGCAGGGTGAGAGGGGGGGCTGTGGTTTTGTCGGAGCATGCCGCGGCCGCTTCCATAACGTTGATCTAGGCGCCACTCACTGAAGCATCGACCCACCGAGCCAGACCACCTACCGCTAACGGCGCGATGCGAGCGGCGCTGCGCGACATCTAGCGCTTATGAAATCAATCTCGGATATCGAAATCTTCAGCCCAGTCGGGCCCTTAAAGAGCAGAAGCTGAATTAGAATTGGTAAATTTGCGTCAGGACGGTGCCTGCGGTAGTGCTGTCATGCTAAATCGAGGGGAATGCCTCGGCTATACGCTACGGCGTTTCTGCTTTATAGCCCGTTTATGTGATTGGCAATAGTTTGCTAGACATTATGCTGGAGAAGCATAATTAACAGCTGATAACTTGACGAGAAGATTGCCAGCAGATGTTCACGTATCGCTTGTTTCGCCACTCTTACGATGTTGATTCATAATTTTTACTCATTCATTTAGGCACAGGCTATGATCAGCGGTGAAGTGCTACGAAAGTGGTCGGGTGGACACATCAAGTCCACAGCAAAACAGGCTTAATCACCGTATCGGAAGACTTCTCTTGCGCTGCTTACTGAACAAAGTGTTCAGTAGATAGGTGGGAATGCGGGCGAGGGTGCGCTCCGATTTTTTCGGCACAACTTTGACGGTGTGGAAAAACTTATAACCAGGAAGGGAGCAGTTCAGCACTGAAGGGGCATATGATGACGTTAAAAATATACAAAGCGACACCAGTGACCATTACATAAGGCGTGACGAGTCCTCAACACGATCAGTATGTATTTATGATCGTATGTGTTGCATACTGCGACCTAACTAAATCTGCTCCAACTTGGAGCCAAGCTAACGGCACGTTCACAAAAATGAATCGAGATTGGAAGGCATCCATCCAAATAATCGGTCAAAGGATTATGCCTGGTAAATACCGCAATTCCCGGGGAAACTATCCCACACTAATTTTCTGAGTTGCACGTGAAGAAGTTTTCGGCGCATATACAAATTAGCCTCCATTATCTTTGTTCCCGAACGAGTTGTTTCACTCAGTGTGGGCACGTGAAACTACGGACACGCCGTCTTTTCCCGAGACGGCAACACGCTCGCAATGACACAGACAAGCGTCGCACATTGGGAGATCATGAGGTCGGAGGCGAGCTGGGCAGGCGTCAAATCTTTCGAGCTTCCACTAGCCTGAAAATCACCAAACACAGCCCCAGCACGCGTAGCGCCCTCGGCCCGCGCTCGCTCGCTCCTTCCCTCCGGGTGGTGCCCTCCGCCACCAGCGCGGCCCGCACGTGCAACGCGGAACGACAGCAGTCGCGCTGCGGCCGCCGAGCCGACCTGGAGCGGCGCCGGTCCGCGCCGGAAGCGGCCACTTCCGGTCCGGAGCGCCGGCGCCTCCGCCGGGCCTTGGTTCTCACGGAAGCGGACGGCTCTCATGGTGCGCGCCGCTGTGGCGGCGCCGCGCGCAGCGCACCGTGAAGCCGACCAGCGCCGCGCCTGCTGACGCCTGCGCCTGCTGACGCCTGCGCCTGCTGACTGATGCGCCTGCTGACGGCTGCGCCTGCTGACGGCTGCGCCTGCTTACGGCTGCGCCTGCTGACGGCTGCGCCTGCTGACGCCTGCGCCTGCTGACTGATGCGCCTGCTGACGGCTGCGCCTGCTGACGGCTGCGCCTGCTTACGGCTGCGCCTGCTTACGGCTGCGCCTGCTGACGGCTGAGCCTGCTGCTGACGGCTGCGCCTGCTGCTGGCAGCTCCGCCTGCTGACTGATGCGCCTGCTGACTGATGCGCCTGCTGACGGCTGCGCCTGCTGACGGCTCCGCCTGCTGCTAGCGGCTCCGCCTGCTGACGGATGCGCCTGGTGACTGCTGCGCCTGCCGGCGGCTGCGTCTACTGACGGCTGCGCCTGCCGGCGGCTCCGCCTGCCGATGGCTGCGCCTGTTAGCGACGGACTGCGGGTCGCTGGCCGGGTCCGTGGAGAGGCACGGACCCGGCCACACCGCGCCGCCGACCGCGGTCGAGTCGTGCCACTTCGGTTGGCTTGGCAAAGCTCGCTTCATCGTCGGCACTGTTCAAGTGCACCGCGGCCGTGAGGTTCGAGTGTTGTTTTTGTCAACCGCCTGGCGCCAGGCCATTCCGACCACTCACCAGCACACATTCGCCATTGCTGCCACATGTACTCATCCGACGCTGGCAGCTCGTCGAGATTCTTGGGATGGATAAGCCAGACTCATAGGAGCCTCTTCTGGCAGCCCGTAACCGTTGGAAGGACTTTGTGTTCTCAGAAGCTTTTAGTCACCGCAGGGAGCGAGCGCTCCGTGATATTTTCTCGACAACCAAGCATACATTGGTCCATAAAATCGCTACATGTGTGCTGAAAACTACCTGAAGATGCCATGACACCCTAAGAAGCCTGCACCATAAGATGATCATTTAATATTTCATTGATATACTTGAGGAAAACTGTCGGGCGTATCTGGGGAGTGGGGTGAACCATATCGGGTGTGGTACATACGACTGTCACAACCAAATGTGGCATGGAGGCAACGCCTCACATCGGTATATTCTTACAATGCGCAAAGATGAAATAATAGAACGGGAATCTGTCCGCATCTATTTCGTTTGAACGCTTCACACCCTCCACCTAATTTAGTCAGCGAAATCCACCCTCTACATATCTTGCTGAAGACGTGACTCGCCGCTGTGAAGGGAGTGCACATCGTCTCTCACGTGTCTGAGATGACTAGACACAGCGTAGACAGGCTTTTCTGCCGCTTGACCAGCGGAGGGAGACACCGTCGTGCGTGCGCGTCGCACGGCTGCTGACGGTGCTGGAGAGCATGACGGACAGCATGACGCACGTCACACGGCTGCTGACGGTGCTGGAGAGCATGGCGGACAGCATGACGCACGTCGCACGGCTGCTGACGGTGCTGGAGAGCATGACGGACAGCATGACGCACGTCGCACGGCTGCTGACGGTGCTGGAGAGCATGGCGGACAGCATGACGCACGTCGCACGGCTGCTGACGGTGCTGGAGAGCATGGCGGACAGCACGCCGCACGCCACCGTGTCCGCCGTCGCGCGGGCGGCTAGACAGTCGCGGATGGTAGTCGGACGGCGCAGTGTGCATGTTGCGGCGAGAAAAACCGACGCCAGACATGTCGCAAGTGTGATGCCATCATGTTCACTGATGTGAGCGACAAAAAAAAACGCCGAACAGGACAGGACCAGTTAACGCGCCAGTCGGATAACGCGGGTGCTGGCCAATCACAATAGGGAGGACAGATCCAATCTCGGAGAATAAATGGGCCTCGGGCGGGTTTATCCTCAATAAAGACCGGTATCAGTCAGACTTTGCGGTGTACGATCTTCCGCACACAATGACATACTTCTGAGCATCTGATATTGCATATAATACAAAGGATTAAGGTCAAGTATAAATTGGTCCACATTAAGCAATCGCGCGGACTTATTTCGTGACCACGAGCAGCTTACAGGTCGGGTCATATACAGCCGCTTCACGTGAAAAAATAATAATTTGTGCTTTATGTCTACACGCCAACGATTCCTAGCTTATCATTTTCACATCACCTTCACCTCTGCACCACGCGTAATAACCTCGAACAGGGGTACTCATTTTGCAGCAACAGTCGGCGTGATTACCGAAGAGTCGTGACGCGCCTTCGCTACTACACCTCCGGCATGGGCCTGCAGTCGTGCCACTGTGATTCACCCATTATAAGCCAACCTCGGACAACCATGTACCTCGCACAATCCAACAGACCCTTGGCGAGCTGCATTAGGCTCCCTCCCATGACGTGATAATGAAATGACTGTTTAGCGCCGCAATGGAACCAGCCACCTGACCCGTGCGCAGTGTCACGTGACCAGTTGGCAATGGACGAACGTGGCGCTCGAATTGAGCAGCAAACGCCGGCAGATAACGGTTAGCTACAGCATGAGTGTAATGTCCGTAATGTGCAGGCGGTGCAAGACGTCCAGCAGGTGACGATGTCAACCTGGTGACGATGTAGCTATCAACTAACTGGAACAGGGACCAGCGTCTGCATGAGGTTAATCGTGTCCGACACTACGAATTTCACCGAGACTAATGCTGATAAATGGAGCCGGCTCCCAAGCGTGTTTCTGCGCCATGCATGTAAGCATGTGTCTCGGGCCGAAAACGACCGACAATGCTTCGTAGGATGAGGCCGAGGCACAGCACGCGGTGTGCGACAGGCTTATCGTGACAATGTACATGACAGACGGCCTTTTGACGCAGTAGGTACAGCATTGCTGACCAGACTATTCTCCTTCCCCCTCCTTCCTAGTCGTCACCAATCGCAGCATGCACAACACTAATCTGGAGCGAACTGTAGACTAGGCAGGTAGCGAAATTGAAATGCTGCAAGTTCGATCCCAAGTATGGAGTTGCAGATGAGCACGTGGCGAATTGCCCGATTAATTAAGGGAGCAGAAAATTGTAGGTTTGCTTGCATACCTTGCTATGGCTGGCCGCGGGCATCTAAGCACCCACGCCACAATTGGCAATTATTGGAGCCACGGGCAAAGCGATCGGTTCATTACACAACAGTAACAGTCAAGCGCATGTGCACACAAAATGTCAGAATACCAAAGAAGCAAAACCGTCATACGCCCACTGGGAAAAGAAACGCCAGGATGCTATTTGTTTCTTCATTTTCCCCCCAAACTAATAATTCATCTGAGTGCGTGTACAGTCCTTGGTAACCGATAAAATGCCCCGGCTCGGTTCGCTCGGGCACTAAGTAAGCTGCAACAGTCGCTACCAGCATTCGGATAGTCAGGTTCTCCGGTGAATCAACCCACGTCTCGATTGAAGTGGTGGAAACAATTCCTCTCCCCACCAAGCATTTTTGACTAAACATGCTTAACTGTCATCTTCTCGATTTCTCTCGATCGGATAGCAGTGAAATGGTTACAATCAACACTCCTGTCGAGTCAGTACATCTAAAATCAACGACCTATAGCAATTTGATAGGATTCAGAGAATGTGTGCCTACGAGACAAAACTGGTTTCCTCGTCCAAACAAGTTGACCTGTTCATCAGGATGTACCGCAGTCGTGGCAGAAGCGTAGCCAAGTTTTTTTAAGGGAGCTGTCGATGGAACGCTTTACGGAAGGCCTGGCAGAAGGGCAAATTTCACGTTAAACGTCAAGGTGAAAATACAACTCATGCATGAATCGAACACACGCGAAACGTTGTTGCTTGTCGTGCATGAACGCGACCCAAGCACGACATATATTCGCTAAAAATCAGGAACCAGTTTGGTTTTTTTCAAGGAAATGTCACCTCGTCTGCGTCAGGACATGTCTTCGCCCCTATTATCGCTCATTTCACTTATTACCATTCATGCAGATTCCCTTTGACCTCTGTAATTCCTAATACTTAATTAATATTATTCATGACATTCAATGGGTTTAATTACGGCCGATAGAACTCATGATTTATCTATGACCCTTGCAGCCGTGCAGGCATGGAACCACGAACTTGAATTTCGAACTAAGCACGTAAGCCCTCCAAAAGGGGGCATTGGTGATGACAAAGCAGGACATGCAGCTAAAGACTGGACTGGAGGATGGATATCCAGCCTTGTCATTATCCAGTGAATGTTGTGGGAAATATGTCGGCTTGGCCGGGCGCCGGACAGGGCACAGATGCCGAGATGTGTAACGCTTGGGCGTGCGAAACGCTCCATAATTCGAAACATCTGATGTACAGTCATCAACTGGCGTCGCATTTAACATGGGCGGTGGGTTGCCGATAAAGAATGCGTTCGAAAAGTTGTGGGAAGTTACGAAAAAGCGCCAACATAGAAGGATGCAATTTCGACTGCTCAGTGCGGTTCAGTCAGCACATGATTCAAAGCTGCATGTTGAGTAGAGCCCACTGCGTAGACTTCGAACTCACCACACCGCGGCTGGATTCGGAATTGCTGGTTGCGGGGAGGGTGGAGGTGATCCTCCAGGTTGCACCATGTATTTCCTTTCTTTAGGGGAATCTCTGTGGGAAGATTCGAGAGGGTGCAGTGGGGCCTGTTCAAAGGGCATCGCTAGTGCCCTTAAGTGGCATCACATCGTGGAGGGGACACCATTTGTGAGCCTAGGGAGATGAGACATGAAAGGCACGCTCCCAATGCCTCCTCCCTGGTATCAGTCATTGTCATCATCCATGGATCATATAATTCCAATTCAAAAGCATAATCGCTGTTCGGAGATTCGTGCTCTAGCAATGTTACAGTATGGTTTGTACTTGGGGAGGATGGCGGTTGATATGTTTGCACTTTTCCTGACATGATGATGATGTATCAGGTTTCTCTCACCACATTTATTAAAACAAGCATGCTCCAATAAGCTAGGTTTTCTATGCGAAAGACTAATAACTCAGCAACATAATTACAATGTCAATAGACGGACAGCTAGATCTTTTCTGGAGCGATCAATTGGAAGAACTGCAACTCATTATACCCAGGAATAACTTAGCATAACATGATGCGGTTGCAAAAGTAAAACCGAACGCATACGTAAAATAAAACGTGGTGCCTTGGCAAAGAACAACCTGGAGTTTGAAAGAGCCAGCTAGAGTACAAAATAAACAGCAGTTCCCTTTGTAGCATCAGCAGCCAGAATTATTAATGCCAGAACCTAATGAGCCTACTTATTCTCCACTCCACAGAGATCCCTGCTGTAATTGTGAGTGCACGTGTGTTCTCCTTGCATCGGGACGTAGCACACATGCACATACACATGTGCGCATACATAAACAGGTGCCAACAACAAAGCCTGCACGGCGGGAGAAGCGGCAGCAGTGCACACGGAAGTAGGCCTTAAAACAGTGATGGGAACGTTCCCACTGCAGTTAGTTGAACAGGCGCCCGGTGAGAAACTAGCAGAGCAAGACCAACAGACACAGCGGGGCGCCGACTAACACTTTCTCAAGCACCTGGAGCTTCCCAGGCGCGTGAGAAGAGTGCAGGACTAAAGACCATCGGGCCAACGGTTCCCCGATGGGTGGCAGCAGCCGGTAATGGTTATATTCGTTGAACTGCGTCGCACACATAAACCGTCCGCACGTTAAATATTGCAAATTACGGAACCAATGAATCACTGTTGTCGCATATCGTGGCGATGGCATCACATTGTTTCCCATGGTTTAGCTGGAGTTGCATGATCGGAATGTGCTGCTGTACGGGCGACACTATAATTGTGAATATGCAACGGCGGATGAGTCAGCAAATCCCTGGCCAGTTGCCTGTACTCCGATTTCCTGTTTGTACCCATGTTGGTTAATTTGGAATTCAGCTCGTGTGGAACCGCTAAGTGTATAATGAAGTTGTTGTCTCTAAGATGCTACGCGAAAGATGCAACGCGTTCGACTTCTTCACATTGGCGGCCTGGCCGTCGGCAGCTGCTCGTGATAACCGGCACATTTTGTGCTATTGCGTTGCTTTCTTGCAACTCTTACTAGCACCTCACACATTCCCCATCAATGATGTATCCGTTGGTTTAATATTTATCCAACTAAAGTTGAAAAGCTCAGTAATGCCAATATACAAACACCAGGTAGAGCTTCAGCTGCATCAGTCGTGTGGGTGGCCTATGGCGCATACGGACACGCTCTTTTCACACGGGCATTCTCAAGGGCCAAGGGAATTATCTCCTTACCGAAAGGTTACATGAAACATTCAAATTTTGTCAAATTCGTTTGAAACTTTGGTTTTCGAGTTTAGTGTAGGTGGAAGGGAACATAAAGTCGAACTTGTTAATGTGGAAGACACCAATCCAACCATGAACGGAGGCAACATAATTAGAGGGGGAGGGCAAATAGGCAATGGGGAAGTGGTACCGTTCCCACTTCAAAATTCTTCAACATGGAAAGGTTGCCAACAATACGCATGCAAGCTCATGCCAGTTAAGAACATAATTTCGTTAGATAAAACACACAAATGTAACCTTTCTCACGACCTTCTCACTTACACCGGGAACTCCCTGATAAGCTTCCGGACTTTACTGGTCCCTCCCTCACATTAATTCTGTCTTCACTAATTAATTCTTAATTCTGAGGGATTCTCGGCTCTATATATCTTTGCATGCTGAAACAACCTTTACACCATACCTAAAACCCTTGCAACCATCACGTACTTCACCTACGACAATCCTGTTTGCGACAGCTCCAGTGAACCTCAGCCTCCTGGACACCCAGTCGGCCGACAATATACCCGTCCGACACCACACTCATCCCCCGGCCCGACACCACACTCATCCCCCGGCCCGACACCACACTCATCCCCCGGCCCGACACCACACTCATCCCCCGGCCCGACACCACACTCATCCCCCGGCCCGACACCACACTCATCCCCCGGCCCGACACCACACTCATCCCCCGGCCCGACACCACACTCATCCCCCGGCCCGACACCACACTCATCCCCCGGCCCGACACCACACTCATCCCCCGGCCCGACACCACAGTCCCTTCCAACGACAATCCTAAGATATCTTAAGATAGTCCTGCATTTCCCAAGATTTTCGTCACGACAGCCATACCTGCTGGCACGTCCTTACCATAATACTGCCCAGTAATTATCCTCAGAAGTGCATCCAGAAAAAAAACAATTCTGGGCTTCGGGGAATTCCATCTTAACGCTTGAGGGATTCTCGGCTCTATATATCTTTGCATGCTGAAACAACCTTTACACCATACCTAAAACCCTTGCAACCATCACGTACTTCACCTACGACAATCCTGTTTGCGACAGCTCCAGTGAACCTCAGCCTCCTGGACACCCAGTCGGCCGACAATATACCCGTCCGACACCACACTCATCCCCCGGCCCGACACCACACTCATCCCCCGGCCCGACACCACACTCATCCCCCGGCCCGACACCACACTCATCCCCCGGCCCGACACCACACTCATCCCCCGGCCCAACACCACACTCATCCCCCGGCCCGAACACCACACTCATCCCCCGGCCCGACACCACCATCCCCGCTGGACATCACACTCATCCCCCGGCCCGACACCACACTCATCCCCCGGCCCGACACCACACTCATCCCCCGGCCCGACACCACACTCATCCCCCGGCCCGACACCACACTCATCCCCCGGCCCGACACCACACCCATCCCCGGCCAGACACCACACCCATCCCCCGGCCCGACATCACACTCATCCCCCGGCCCGACACCACACCCATCCCCCGGCCCGACACCACACCCACCATCCCCCGGCCCGACATCACACCCATCCACCCGGCCCGACACCACACCGGTCCACCCGGCTGGACATCACGTCACCCCTCCCTGACACTCACCTGCGCCGCGCAGTGACTCCGACACTTGCCGACGAACACGTCGCTCTTGGTGTCGGCCGCCTTGTCGGCACCGTCGGCCGCCTTGTCGGCACCGTCGGCCGCCGCCGTCACCAGCAGGGCCAGCAGCAGCCACGCCGCACTCGTCTCCGCTCCGCGCATGTCTGCCCGTCCGTCAGCACCGCTCGCGCGCTGTCGTGTCCGCCCGCGCCCACCGTCGCTGAGTGTAGGGAGAGGCGGCGCGCGCACGACCAGTCGCCTGCAGCACCGGCGGCTCACTGTGCCTGCAGCAGCGGCGGCCGCTCGGCTGCCGCGCCGCCGCCGCCGCCGAGCCGCCCGCGCGGGGGAGGGGGAGGGGCGGCGCACGCCTGGCGCCCTGGGCGTCGCCGCCGGGAGAGGTGTCCCCGCCGGACACCGTTCGCAGCCTGCATGGCAGCTGCAGCCGGCGCGCCCCGAAGCCAAAATAGTCAACTGAAATGGCAGGTGATTGAAGAGACAAGGCAGGCACTAACTATGCAGTTAAGCATGGACACTCGCATGCCTGCGACTCTAGATCACAGCACGAGCATCCGAAGCGACCATGAACGCTGGCGACTGGCTGGCATGTCTGACCTCCAGAGCTCTGGCACATCTTTTGAATGAGAAGGTCTCTACACGTGTGGCGGATAATTATCAATAATATTATCAATTCGCATAATAACTGGATTTTTCACTATGGCCAGAGCAGTCGAAGCGCCCGAAAGCCCAAATAATTGGATTAAAAAAAAGTGTTTTGCCAGGGAGTAGGTATCTTTTTGTAGTGACGACCAGCTCAAGTGCTGATCGTCGTAGATACATGGAAATATGCTGCCTAAGTCGGCTATTCTCAGCCTCGATTGATGTTACTCGTTAGCATAGTGGGTCAGATATTAAGCGCTAAGTTTTCTTGAGTGAAATGTAAAGGAAACAGGACTTGAAATTGTGTGGATGTACCTCAGCTGCAGGAAAAATGTGTCTGCTTCCTATTATAGCCACCCGCCAATGGGTGGCGGTGGAGGTCACACGTGACCATAATCGCGACGGCGTCAAAACGCAGCTGGGCCGCTGCTGTTTGGCATCATGATGAAACTCGTCGATATTCTGGTAAAGTTGCCAACTCATATCAGCCCACTGACTGGTGACGTTGCTGAGTGCACGCTTGGCGCTTTTCCCAGAAAGCGTAGTTACGCCAGCTGTGATAGTTACGAGTTACGCGGTTACGATAGCTACGATAACTACGAGGCACAGCCAAGGGGGAAGAGCTACCCTTCCTCTTAGAATGCAAAATGCACTGGATCAAACGAGTCATTTGAAGTCTTACCACGCAAAGCCAGTAACTCTCGTCAAACATTTTTTTTTGGTCGGGTCCCCTTAGGAAAATCCTGGCTGCGTCCCTGGTTACGGACAATGCACAACCTGAATATCTTGAAAATCTGGGCGGACCTGAATCCAAGAAGGCCGACATTTAAAAAAAATCCTCCAGGACGTACTTGAAACATCGACCTATGGATATTTTCACTCAAAGCATCCACCGTTCCACCAACTGAGATACCAGAGCCTTTGTGGTGCACGTAACTAAGATAGCGTTGCGGCGGCCTGCTTTCCTCCAAGTCACAGCTCCGCCGATACTTCCTCTCAGTGGTCTCTCTGTCATTCTGCGCCAGCTAATGGAAAACGACCGTCCGCTCCTCCTCTCCCCTTTATAATTTGCTTTCTCTCTGCTCTATTTCTCTCTCTCCTATATATCTATCTACCTATATTAATATACATATACATATATATATATATTTATATATATATATATATATATTTATATCTATGTCTATTTATATCTCTGTTATGTCTCTGTCTCTGTCTCTGTCTCTGTCTCTGTCTCTGTCTCTGTCTCTGTCTCTGTCTCTGTCTCTGTCTCTGTCTCTGTCTCTGTCTCTGTCTCTGTCTCTGTCTCTGTCTCTGTCTCTGTCTCTGTCTCTGTCCCTCTCCCTGTTTCTCTCTCTCTCTCTGACGATCTATCTCACGGTCTCTCTCACGGTCTCTCTCGCTTCTAGTCAATCTTACACACGCTTCATTTTCCTCTCTCGCACTTCCATCCGTTTGGTCCCCTCACCGGTCTGGCTGTTCCTACTCGCAACATGTCCACTTCTTATCGCAGATCTCCACAGGCGTTAGCCTGTATCCTCATTGCAGGTGCCGGAGCGGAACAGCCTCGCGCGGCAAAACCCGGAGCGGCCAGCCGTCCTGTCGGTCCCATCTTGTCAGCGACGACAGAACGTCGGCCGGTGCAGGTGGTCCAGCCGACTCCCGCCGGATCAGAGCTGGTGGCGCGCAAAATCGACACTGATGGCGCGCCGGGTCAACGCTGGTGGCCAGATCATCGCAACAAGGCAACGGCACGCTTGGATCCGCCAGCGACAACCGCCGCCCACACGCTGCCCACACTTTCCGCCCCCCGCCCCCCCTACCCTAGAGCGGCGCCGTTGCCGACCCCGCAGCGTGTGTATGACGGGGGCGGGTGTCGTTGTCCATCACGGCATCATCTGCCCGGCAACGGGGGCGGTGGGCGATGGCCGCCTCCGCCCGATCCCAGCTGCGATTCCAGCTGCGATGTGCAGCGGCACCGATCGGCGCGTTGGACATGTAAATCGGCGCCGATAGTCGACTGTAAACAGCGACGGCACGTCCGACCACCAGCAGGGTGTGGGGTCTGTGCAGGGTGCGGAGGTGGACCCGCCAAGGTTCTGGACGGCGCGATGGGACAGGCGGCCACTGCCTCGGGCTGGCTGCTCGGTGCGGCGCTGTTGCAGATGTGTCAGGCGGTGTCCGGCCGTCCAGCCTGCACCCAGGCCCGCCTGGCGACGTGAGACCGTGCCATCTACTGACGGCGGCCGACCGTACGGCTCGCAAGCCAATGGAATGATTGTATTGAACTTAAAATGCGCACACCCTGAAGTCCGTGGGTCACACATGGAACATGTATAGAGAGTGACGTTCGTGGCGCCCAGGCCAGGCATGTTGTATGTGTTTATAGTGTAATGCGACATTAGGCCTCGAAGGTAGCGTTTCGACCAGTTGCTTCTCCAGCCGTTGTCAATCGTCTTGTCAGTAGTAAGACGCGAATTGGTCCACAGTCCAACTCAGTTGCATATTGCAGAACCTCAGCTCTGATAGGATTCGACGCTGAACCTCCTAGTCGGAGTCCGCCGTCTTGCGAAGTGCACTAACCGACCGAGTAGTCGACCATGGAAAATTGTCAACATCCAGAACGTAGCACCCGATTACCTACACAGGGTTATGACAAACCCACCTCTTTTACTGTGCTGTATTCCTGTCTCCTTCAAACAATATCGCCGATACGCTGCACTATCTCACAGTCAGGTGTCGTGTCCCTGCTGCGATTTAAGAGCACAGCAGCGGCGATCAGCCACCGTGAACCGGAACACCATGTGACACGTGCCGGGTGCATGTGGCTACTGGGTCCTGGCAACATCGCCACCCAGGGGCGGCAGGGGTGCGGCAGTAAGCGGGCCACTGGGTCCTGGCAACATCGCCACCCAGTGGCGGCAGTGGTGAGCAGTAAGCGGCGCACAGGGGCGAGGCGGCAGTAAGCTGGGTCCTGGAAACATCGCCACCCAGGGGCGGCAGGTGGTGCTGGGCCCTGGAAACATCGCCACCCGGGGGCGGTAGTGGTGCAGCAGTAAGCGGGCTACTGGGTCCTGGCAACATCGCCACCCAGGGGCGACAGGGGTGCGGCAGTAAGCGGGCCACTGGGTCCTGGAAACATCGCCACCCAGGGGCGGCAGTGGTGCGGCAGTAAGCGGGCCACTGGGTCCTGGCAACATCGCCACCCAGGGGCGGCAGTGGTGCGGCAATAAGCGGGCTACTGGGTCCTGACACCATTGCCACCCAGGGGCGGTAGTGGTGCGGCAGTAAGCGGGCTACTGGGTCCTGGCAACAGCGCCACCCAGGGGCGGCAGGGGTGCGGCAATAAGCGAGCTACTGGGTTCTGGCAGCATCGACGATGCACCTCTGATGCACGTTTTCCAGCTTATCGGTATGTGTGTTGAGCCGACACGCTGGAATGTGTTATTTATGCATTGCATGGCGTCATCTCGAGTGAGTGATGAAGGATTTTTGGGAGTGCCGGGCCATAAAGGCCTTTTATGTCGCCTGCAAAGCAAGAGGTTCGAGTATTTTGCCAGTGTGCCCGTACATGGTCTGATCCATTCAAAAGGCACCGAGAGATAGTCACCGTGCGAGCAAGGAGGAAACTGTCCACACCGCCGTGCGCCCAGAACGCCAAATGTTAGCAAACTGCAATCTGGGGAAGGAGCGTCAGGTGGTGTTGTTTTGTGAAGTCAATAGGATGTTTTACGACCACAAATTGGCTCATTTTGTCCAGTGTCGCCATTGGGCAACCACTTATCTTGCTAACATTCTACATCCACTCTGGCTGTTGCGCTCAACGCCCTACACTAGTTGTCTTTCCCTTTATACTATTTTCTCCATCTCCTCCAGGTCTCCATCTCCTGCACCGTCTCGACATGGGCGAAGTAAGGCGAAGATGCTTTAATTCATGTGCCAAAATATCCGACTTACGTTACATACTATGGACCAAGTGCATCACAGTGCAGCGTGCATATTGCCGACGGCGCAAGGCACCATTGTCTGACGCTCTGACACCCTGCGACGTTTCGGGCACACTCCTATTGCACGTGGTGGCACTACCTTGCATATGTAAGTATCCATGTAATGTTCACCAGTCACCGAGAGTTGAAGAAAACATGGCTAATGCAAGTTCGACAAATCTGCTCGGACTGACAAAGATGGCTAATTCAACATGTAATTATCGAAAAATGCATGCAGTAATGTACGTCCGATGCACATTCCTGTGGGTTTCGCTAAGAGACGCCACCACTCGGGACCACTTATGACGACCGCAACAGTAAATTCCTCCCTACTCAACAGAGGCGGCGGAGGCCTGTACGTGCGCCGGCCAGTCGGTGCGCATGACATAGCAAACGCATTCGCCACTGAAACTGCGACAAGCATCGCTTCTGAGACCAGGGCGTGGCAGCCTCGCCGCTCAGACCAGAGTGTGGCAGCTTCACCGCTGAGACCAGAGCGTGGCAGCCTCGCCGCTGAGCAGACCAGAGTGTGGCGCTCCCGCTGGCGCTCCGCTGGCCGTGGCGCCTCCGCTGGCAGCTTCGCCGCTGAGACCAGAATGAGGCAGCTCCGCCGCTGAGCGCTGACGCTGGCGCTCCGCTGCGCTCCCGCTGGCGCTCCGCTGGCGCTCCCGCTGGCGCTCCCGGCTCTCGCTGGCGCTCCCGCTGGCGCTCCCGCTGGCGCTCCCGCTGGCGCTCCCGCTGGCGCTCCCGCTGGCGCTCCCGCTGGCGCTCCCGCTGGCGCTCCCGCTGGCGCTCCCGCTGGCGCTCCCGCTGGCGCTCCCGCTGGCGCTCCCGCTGGCGCTCCCGCTCCCGCTGGCGCTCCCGCTGGCGCTCCCGCTGGCGCTCCCGCTGGCGCTCCCGCTGGCGCCCCGCTGGCGCTCCGGCTGGCGCTCCCGCTGGCGCTCCGGCTGGCGCTCCCGCTGGTGGAGAAAGGCGTCCGCCGGCGTCCGGTGTCACGTGCGGTAGCCACCTACAGTGTGTCGCGCCGGCGACGGCGGCGCACTTTCACGAGGCCGTCCGTCCCAGGGGCAGACAAAACGCCCGGGGCAAGGTCGGACCTGAAATACACCGCCTAAATCTGCCAGCTAAGTGCATTGATATATCGGTGTGTATACTCGGTCGTAAAGTCGTAAATGTATCAAGGAGCGGAGAGTGGTCCAATTGGCATCGCAGTCAATGCCGGCCACTCGCAATATCGTCGATGTCCATGAGGAACGATTCGGCCGGCTGTGAAGTTTCGGCTTTCGCTGCGACAATTTGAACAGCGTGGGCTCCAGTCAAAGGAATGGGAACACTTCGAACTCACCGTCCCGCACTGGGTGGGAATCAGAGTAGGTTCCGGTCAGCCGAATGGGAACACTTCAGACTCACCATTCAACACCGGATGCAATGCTCATCAGAGTTCAGTTTGCATGTCTCTTATTCTCGTATTAGCGCTCGCAATGTCGCAGAATTTTCCACGCCCATATTGGGATGGGGATGGGGGTCAGCCCCCTCCTCCTGTGTTTTTATCCTCCTTCACCTGCTAGGCCTGACAGAAAAGATGAAATATTGAACTTTTAGGTCAGATCAAGCAGGTGAATGTTGGTATATGTTGATACATCCAACAATCGTAGTAATTTAATATGTGCCACGAAAGCAAGGTAAAACAGATAGACACACATCAATAACAAACTGGGAGAGAGGCAAGGATAATGAGGGGAAGAAACACATCGATGATAGTGTTGATCACGTCAACCATAGTGAAATTGTTGCATTAACTCCTATAAAATCATGGATGTGGACCTGCGATGGACTTCACTTTAGACTTAGCCATTTCCACCTGGTTTCTGATTCAATATATTCCGGAGACGTTTCTGGTATGGCATAGGCGAAACCTATAGCAGGTAGCATACCAACTGCCTTCTAAAATAATTGTGCCGTAATTTTATAATTTTACTAAGTGGGTGAGTTTTCGTGGCTGAAGACCAAAGATTGTTCATGGGCAGACTTCCTGTCCTTCCTGGATTCGTACGTAGGTATGTGTGTGTGCGCGTGTGTGTGTTTGTGTGTGTGTGTGTGTGTGTGTGTGTGTGTGTATGAATCAAATAACACTCCATGTGGACATGGGTTTTCAGGATTTTATCTTATTACACAATGACCATGCAAGTGGTAATATATAATGCCGATACGGATAACCGAAAGATATTTGAGGTAACGATTGCCAAGGTAAATAAATACACACACACATCCGAGGTCATTCGTTGCGGCAGTTCTTAAACTGATACAGCTTTCAGGCCGTACTTCAAAGTGCCAATGGAGACACGTGTCGTGCATCGGTGCACGCAGTGTCCCAGTGTCACAGTGTTACAGCGTCCCAATGAGTCAGTCTCTCAGTGTCACGAGATGACATTGAGTTTCACAGTGTCACAGTGTCTCAGTGTTACAGTGAGTCACAACGTCACAGTGTTACAGCGTCCAAGTGAGTCAGTCTCTCAGTGTCACGAGATGACATTGAGTTTCACAGTGTCACAGTGTCTCAGTGTTACAGTGAGTCACAACGTCACAGTGTCACAACGTCACAGTGTCACAGTATCGCAGTGAGTCACAGTGTCACAGTGTCGTGATGTCGCAGTGAGCCACAGTATCACAGTGTCACGAGGTAACAATGAGTGTCACAGTGTCACAGTGTCACGAGGTAACAATGAGTGTCACAGTGTCACAGTGTCACGAGGTAACAATGAGTGTCACAGTGTCACAGTGTCACGAGGTAACAATGAGTGCCACATTGCCACAGTGTCACGAGGTAACAATGAGTGTCACATGTCACAGTGTGGAACACTGAGTGTCACAGTGTCACGAGGTAACACTGAGTGTCACATTGTCACAGTGGCACGAGGTAACACTGAGTGTCACATTGTCACAGTGTCACGAGGTAACACTGATCGTCACAGTGTCACATGGTCATGAGGTTACACTGAGTGCGGGCACTGCATGACAGATGGAGTCGATGCGCCACTAAACTCCAATAACCAACCGAAGTAACACTGAGTGTCACATTGTCACAGTGTCACGAGGTAACACTGAGTGTCACATTGTCACAGTGTCACGAGGTAACACTGAGTGTCACAATGCCACAGTGTCGCAGTGAGCCACAATGTCGCAGTCAATCGCAGTAGCACAGTGTCCCAGTGAGTCGCAGTATTGCAGTGCAGTAGTGTCGCTGTGAGTCACAGTGTCACGATGTCGCAGTGAGTCACAGTGTCACGATGTCGCAGTGAGTCACAGTGTCACGATGTCGCAGTGAGTCACAGTGTCACGATGTCGCAGTGAGTCACAGTGTCACGATGTCGCAGTGAGTCACAGTGTCACGATGTCGCAGTGAGTCACAGTGTCACGATGTCGCTGTGAGTCACAGTGTCACGATGTCGCAGTGAGTCACAGTGTCACAGTCACGCACGTTATCGTACCGATAACGGTGTCAGTCTCATTATAATTCATCTGCAGTCAGTTCATGATGAGCCAGGCTCGAAGAGACGTTTCAATGCGGTGTTTGAATGCTGACACACTTTCGACTTGTGGTACTTGCACAAGTCTCGTCTGTATTTTTTATCGTCCGGTTTTGTTCAGCCCTAAGACTGGTTGTCGTAAAGGGCAATTGTTGGCATTTGGAAGTAATCCACGTCTAAGGTCAGTATTTGCATGGCGGCATGTCTGAAAGCCTGTTTGTTCTTGAAGGGAAGTAAAACCGTAATGCGCAGTAATCCTCCTGCTTCGTGCTCATCCGGCACTATCTAGTTAACATTCTCCAGTAGGTCCTCTCCCATCTTCCAAATGGTGTGCCCATATTCGTTCTCTTCGTTGGCACGGATGATTGTGATTTTTTGCACTTTGAGTCGCAACACCGAGCAGCCTCTCACGTAGTGATTCATGTTGCTGAGTTTCGAACGAACGAGAAAAACTGCATTGGCGAAGCTCAGCTTGGGGTTCGACGGTCCCACGATGTATTATGTCACGGTTAAAACTTCGGAGTGGAAAAGCTGGGCGGCGCACAAGCCTACCAGATACAGCAAGATAGAAGCACAAGTAAATTTCAAAGCGTAGCGAATGGCTCGGATCAACCGTCGAACAAGTAGCAGGGTTGCCATGACAACAGCGACACCGCCTCGGACCTGGCAGGTGTACTGCCCGCCACCGCCGAAGCTTACCCTTCTTACTAGGTCGCCACCGCTTTTAAAGGTGCAGCGCGATAAGAACTTAATAAAGAAGCTTTTTGGCGTCAGTGTTGCACCACCAGAAGCCAAACATCATCATGGCACATCATACATCATCATACATAATGGTAGGTAGGCGAACATCCAACAGCGATCACTGCGAATGTTTTGAACAGGTTACATTGCTACCACAGCGATGCGACCGTGTGATAGCTCTGCTGAATAATTTGTCAGCGCCAGCGCGCTGGATTCCCGCTGACACGACTCCCGCAGCCGCCCCGGTGACCGGTCAACACGTCACGGTCTGACACCGCCTGCACGTGCGTGCAGAACCCGACGCCTGTCGGTAAACATAGAGCGCACGCGGTGCGGCGGCGATGTGGTCGCATGCCGCCACTGGCCCGCTGATGCCATGCTGATCGTAGAACACGATGTGCGCGCCATGCTTCCTGAAACATTCATGCGAGCGAGTGGAACTTTGCACGCCATCGGGGCGACGACTAAGGCGATCGGAGCCGCCCGCAATGTGGCATTCAATGTGGTGGAATTGAATCGATCGAGAGAGGTCGGCCGGCGGAACGTGTACGCTGAGCGCCGCATCGAGTTGAGAGGTGGCTGCTGTTGTGCCGTTTGGCCGAACGGTCGGATGATTGAGGGCAGGATGATCCTGCTGGAAGAGTGACGCCCGGGTGGTGGAGCTGTCGTGACGAAAGAGCCGACTTGGTGGCTGTGCTCTTCCTCGTTTTGAGGACAAACATGGTCATGAGTACCAGTAGGGGAGCGGTGCTAGGGTACACTGCGACCTAAGTCCGAATAAAAACACATCAGGAATGACGAAAAGAAGAGAACAAATCCACTGGTGCTGTCTTCCGGCTGGGTGTTGAAGCCGACATAAACAGTGCCCAGCAAGCCCACCCTGTTGTGGTTGGCTGTGCGTCGCCAGTCTGCCACCAGGTAGGTGACATCAACGTTTTCGCTCTGTGTTGTGATGAGTGATCTTTGCGTGTTGTCTTGGGGTCTGTGACGTGCAGAGTTATCGTTTTATTAAAATGATTGGGACGCCTCAAATGTTTGAATTGATATGATGCGATGGATGTGGACGGGAATACGGAAAACTATACTGGACACATAGTACACAATACGCGTGAACACAAAATGTGAATTACATAAATGCATCAAAAGACCAGCACTGACAAAAGATCCTGTTCATTAGTTCGTATTTCCCAGAATGCCCCTTTTTGCACGTACGATGATCTGAGTTTGTTGTTTGTACTCTGACTACACCACCCACTCCCTAAATTCAACGGAGTCACCACCAAGCGATATGTGGCGGACGCGTCCCACAGTTATTTCCTGTTTGGGTCATCCATCACAGTTGAGGTCGTCCACCACAGTTGAGGTCGTCCACCACAGTCCCTCTCCGACTATAGACGGACCCTGCTTAAGTTCCCTACGTAACCAGAAGACAAACGAACTGTTGGGACATGACGAGCGAGGACTGCCTGTTCCAAGTATGTAAAGACATTCATCGTGTGGACAGTCATGTGGTACGTATTTAACAATTACAATGCATAACATGAGCCAAGTGTTTTACTACACTTCATTAATTTTAATTACTATATGGCTCGCGATATAACCAAATGAGAGTATGCCAGCTCGGAACAATCATAAGTGCTATATAGAGATGTGTTCTTTATTCAGAAATACAGCTCAAATTGATCACTGGAATGATAT
The DNA here is from genome assembly GCA_034440575.1 of Imbricaverruca yamaguchii. Classification (NCBI taxonomy): domain Eukaryota; kingdom Metazoa; phylum Arthropoda; class Thecostraca; family Neoverrucidae; genus Imbricaverruca; species Imbricaverruca yamaguchii. The sequence goes on along the minus strand of JAOTOL010001598.1, from coordinate 1,241,670 downwards.
TCGCTGGAACGGGATATTCGCACTCGGAATAACAAACATGGTACCTTTCCTTTGCTTTGGCTATATTGTTTGCAAAGTAAAACACACTGCAGCGTTATCGTCAACCTTGCTCTGGCGGAGTCGCACATTGTGTGCACAACGTAATGGCATGATTAGATGTATTAGCTGTTCATATATGGCTGGCAGAGACAGTTCAACAAACAAAAGGATCTGGCATAACTGCCATTGACGATCGTCGTGGTAATGACCGCGCAGGTACCAGCCCAACAATGTTGGCAAAGCACATCAGCGAAATGGTGAATAACTAACATAATCCAGATGCATGTACCCTGTTGATAGGATACGTAAGCAAGATAATAATGATTCTTAATAATCTTTGGACACGCACGGACTGTGCATTGTTGCCCTTGTGGGTGTTATTTTTTTCTTCAAAACCAATGGGATGGCTCAAATCCTTATTCGAGTGATCAAAAGAAAATTAGAGTGGCTTGAAGCATCCGAAAAAAATATACAAAACGACACTCCTGGTGAATTGTGTTTGCATATAGCTATGGATGGCTAGGTGGGAGAGAAAGGTGCATCGAGACGAGAACAATAAATGAGAATGAATGATGGTGAATTGAAGAGAATTGACAAGAAGAGACGTTGAATGGTTAGTTAGTTATTAGGGCTTTAGGGCGCATCGACTATGTTGGTCATGTAGCGCCCATATGTTGAATGGTGTCTTGAAGATAGTGGACGAGTATATGAGTAGAGGCGAGTTGATATGGCGGTCCTGAGTTGTAGAGACGGCGACAGTGGATGGCGGAGTAGATATGAGTTGCCAGTGCGGACGACGGAGTCTCGGGTATGAGGTGTATATACTGGATTGGAAACGGTTCATCGCACATTTACCAATGTCAAAGCAGGGTATGCGCTTTTTGAAAATTTTTGTTTTTCCGTTTGATGCTCGTTTTTTCTTTCATTTTCGCAAGTCACATCTTCATTTTCTTCTGTTTTTAATCCCGCGCCGTCTTTCCGGTCAGATCCTCACCCCGTCTCAGGGGGAGAGGGACTCCTGAAAAAGCTTCCTTCTAACTTCCAAACTAAGCGTTGCACAAAACCGAGCCAGGTACCACTGGAAAGCCCTCCATGAAAGTAGTCAGAAAAGGGATTATTTTTCATTTTCAGGTTATTTTGAACACCAAAATGTCAGTTTTGGGGAATAAATCGATGCTTCCAACGCAATTAATATAGGCATGTTAGGGTAGTTTAGGTAGTGCAATGCAACTTGGATGCATAGATGCATAGATCAGGATATGGATCAGGCTCGCATTCCTAAGAGGAGAGGGAGACCCAGGAGACGACCGTGATGTCGGGTGCTGTGTGCGATACTTGTGGATTGATTGGGGTGACGTAGGTTTGTGTGCCGGTGCTCAGTATTGTGAGACTGCGTTGGTTATCTAGTGTGACGAGTGTGTGTGTGGTCTATGACCGGCGAGTGTTGTGTGTGCCCCGGTCAAACAGCACGCCATCCCGAACCACCGCCGCACCTGGACAGCGCCGACGACACCACGGCCAAACATACACCTCTGCCCCCACCCCCAGCTGGCCGTTGGTCGTCGGTCGCGCAAAACGCGGCCGACCACCGCCTCCGCTCGAACGCCCTCTTCCGCCGCTGCCGCCACGCCCCGTCACGCCTCGTGCGTCGACGGCTCGTCCGCCTTGTCGCGCTAACAACGCGCGCCGGCTATTGCAGCGACAGCTGAATGCAGCCGGTCGCGACGCGCCGCATTCGCCGCGGCGATCGCGGCCAATTGGCATGCCGGCGGCCGCTCTCGCCGCCGCGCGAACGTCGCCGACAAACAGCCGAGCGTCGTCTGATGCGGGCGACGTACACGACGCGCCACAATGGAACCGGAGCGACGAGCTGTCTGTTCAACAAAGGCGCGGCCTGCACGAGCGGCGCGCGGCGCCCGGCGAGAGCGGACGCAGGGAGAGAGGGAGACGATGGAGGAAATGAAGGAGGTATGCAGGCGAGAGGCAGATGGAAAGACAGAGCGACAGTCAGACGGGCAGATTGTTCTTGCCAAATAAGAGGAAATACAAAGGCAGATATACACCCAGACACATATACAGGAAATACAGACCGACACAGACATACAAACACAGACAGACAGACACAGACAGACAGACAGACACAGACAGACACAGACAGACACAGACAGACACAGACAGACACAGACAGACACAGACAGACACAGACAGACACCGGCAGACATAGACAAACCGACAGATACAGACAAGCACAGACACAGACAGACAGACACAGTCAGACAAACACAAATATACAGACATAGACGGACAGACACAGACAGACACAGAGACAAACACAAAGAGACACAGGTAGACAAACAGACTCAAATATGCAAACACAGACATATATGTATACATACAGACAGGCATACAAATATGCACATGCATACACAAACAGAAGACACATACAGACAGACAGACAGACAGAAGCAGACATACACAGTCGGACAGATACACACAGACACAGACAGATACATAGAGACAGAAACAGACAGACAGACATACATACATACACAGACGAACAGATGCACAGACACAGACAGACACAGACAGACAGACACAAACAGGCAGACACAGACGGACAGAAAAGCAGGCAGACAGACAGACAGACAGCCAGACAGATGTGCTGACAGACAGCAGGGGCGGTTCCGAGGCATCGAAATCGGGGGAGGAAGTCACCACTGCACCCCCTGCCCCCACACTAAAAAAAATCGTCGGCTTTCCACCACTCTATTTTTCGGTTCCCAAAATTCGGAACTTGTTTGGTACCTATACTTTTCAAAATATTCATGCAATTGTGCTTTAAGGCATTTTTTGGACTCTTAGATTTTTTCCAAATATACTCTTTATAAAAGTGATGAAGCTGGTGTGACCACTAATTTCCTCTCCAAATGCTTGCTTTTCAGCTCGCAAGCAAAATAACACAAAGCAAAGTGGTTTTGAGTTTTTAGGTAACATGGCGTAAAAGTAAGGTGTAAAATAAAACGTAATATGCCCATTTCCTAGCTTAGACTAACATTAATGAAAAAAGAACACAATTTCCCACAACAAAAACTGAAGAAAAAATTGCTGTTTTTTTTCAAAATTGAGAACATAAAATTCCAATCCAACAGATCACTTTTAATGGAAAAATTCACACCTTCCAAATGAAAAATACCTAGAATAGCTAAGCCTGACCCCTTTGTTTGCTTTCTGGAGGTAACGGGACATGTGTAAAACATGTCCTGTGAATACCTTAAAGCACAATAATAAGATGTCTTGCATGCATTATCATCAGCGTTTCCTAAAATGGGTATGGCTACATTTGCCCATTCCACAGACGCACAGCACATCGGAGAGAGGAACTTAAGAATAACCAAATCAATTTTTTGGCCAGACAAAAACTATACGTTTGCTAGGCATGGAAATGCATTGGTTCACACATTAAGGATCCAAGTTTATAATAATATACAAATGTAAGCTTGTTCAGGGTTTCAAAGTCCATAAAAATATCATGGAGCATAGCAATTGGAAAAAAGACCAACAACATTTCCACATGTGTCAACCAATCATTCAATTTAGTCATAGCTGGTCACATTTAGAGATTGCCAACATCTCCTTTCACTCTCTCTTATAAATTTCCTTGGCACTTGCAGGGCTGGAGATATCTCACAAAGTCAGGGGATCCAAGTTCATATTTTCAAAGCACATTTTCAGTGCATATGGAAAATGACAAACTAAGATTAGCAGGATACCAAGCATGGGCACATGGTTACAAGGCATGGGCACATGGTTACCAACTATGAGGAACATGAACGATATTTTAAGCCCAAAGATCAGACCAACCTCGTTTTCAATTGGGAACAGTTCAACATACCAGTACAAATTGGATGCATTGGAAGATTCCGAACTGGTTTTGAGTTGCTTAGCGGTGCCGAGCAAAACTAATTCTCAGATTTGTTTTAATATTTTGCACAAGTTTCTAACCCCTTGAATTTGGCATCAAATGTTTTTAGTTTTGCAAACATTGTGTACCATAGACGAAGTCTGCTGCAAAGCAGGCTGTTAGCTGGGATAACTGAGAAGGACCACATCAAAGCCCAGGCTTAGCCCACCATTCCTGAAAGCTTTTAGTTGAACAGAATTTCCCACCTCTCCTACCCATCTATGTAGGTACGAAACTTGTGCCAACCCCAAAGTGTCGCACAATTCCTTAACACTCGCACGTCCGGAGGTCCGCGCCAACTTCGCATGTCCTGGGGGCAGATGTCTGCCCCTTAAGATCTCTAGAACTATGCTAGCTAGCGACAAACGGAAAACGGCGTTGGATAGCTGATGACGGGCTCTATCGAAAGTGTTTCGGTCATTCTTCGCTCAGGTCAACATTCAGGTCGCTGGATCATCATAGGTCAAATTCGACCAGATCAGGTGTGACTCAGATATTGACACATATCTCAGGACATGTAACAGATAGAAACAAACGGCGAACGCTATTCGAAAGTCCTTGAAATGCACTGCCGACAATAGGCGGTGTAATATAAGGTCAGGTCAACCGAAGCTCAGGTCAAGGTCATGGAGTTGCCTAGGGAGGTCATGTACTGTATCAGTCGACACGTCTTGACGATACAAGCACAATGGCGGTAATTTCAGCCTCCTAGCTCAATGCAGTGCGATATAATGCACATAAATGTGTAGTGATCTCAGGTAACCTCAGATGACCTTGGCGAGGCCACTGAGCAAGAATGTCAGCGGTAGCATTTAGCATAGCTTCCATCTACATGCCACAACCGTTGAGATCATTCCGAGCGCAAATATGTAACCAGGAAACATTTGTATATCTTACCCTAGCCCTATAATGGGGAAGCCATGGCCGCGACCTGACTTAAGGTCAATGTTACGAAAAAACGATATACATATTATGGTCCCTGATGAGATCATGACGTGTTATAAGTTTGAAATCAATCGCCCAATTATTGTGGAAGTTATGCCACCTAGAACTCCGAGTGTAGTTGGGTCACTTCGCCTGACCTGGTGACCTGACCTGAGATGACCCAGGATTAAAAATGTATGGGCATATGTGGAAAAGACTAATGAACAGCTATGTGAGGTTTGGCCTTGCCAATCCGATTAGTTTAGCGGCAAATAAGGAAAAACCGGAGGGGGCAGATATCTGCCCCCGGACGTGCGCGTGTTAATTTCATGAATCAATGGGAACTTTTTGTGTAAAGCATGTTCAGATGGAGCCCGAAGGTCAGCTTGCACACAATTTCTTCTGACGGTGCAATGCAGTCCGCAGAAACGTTTTAGTTCATCTTGCGAAGGCTGCTTTTTTCTTCTTTCTTTTTTTATACCCTACGCTTCGTATGAAACGAAAGCGCATAATATGGTGACATTTGGATTAAGGTCTACCTCACTCATACGTAGTTCAGATTAATGATAGAGCTGTTCGAAATTGAATATGTAAATCTTAACTTAAATTTTCACGATACTTACGAATCACCAATGCACGTTTCATGTCGACTCTTTAGTTTTGTGATTTTCCAATGGATAAGAGCATCGTTATGCACGAAAACAACATCAGAAAGATCTGTCAGCTCTACTGAAGTCAGACACTGCCTTAAGTGCCTTAGTGCGCGGACCGCCCCCGACACACAGACTGACAAACTATACAACAACTGTAAGTGAGCCGATATTCAAGAACATTTGGTGCTGTGCAATTTGTAGGTAATTTCTGTATAAAGAGGAATGACAAACTGACGATGCCGTATATTCCGTGACCAACATTGAGGACGAATTATGGGAGAGAGGACTACTGGTGGAACTGTTGTATGGTGCTAGGTTGCACATGCATCCCCAATTTAAATAGCAATGCGCATCCCATTCGTCACGATACATCCACAACTTTGCTCCAAAAGCTCGAAGTATATGTCACACCTGATAGTAATATTTGAACGAAACTCTTAGAGTTGAAGAGCATCATAAGGCTTTAAAATAATTTAGTCCCGATTGATGATGCCAATGTTCGCCCAACGTGGGGGAAAACATCAGAATGCATTTAACCAGCACCTTATCCAATCTCATTTCAAGAACGTTATTGCAGGAAGCATGAGTGCAATTTTCAGTGAGCATCCCCAATAAGAACCATGTAGTTCTGATCCTGATCAGGAGCTATTTTAGCATACAGACATGAAGCCTTCAAAACGCTCGGTAACTGCATTAGATGTAATTTCCAATAATCCATTTGCATGTGGAGCCAGCCGTATCCCAGTATCGTAAGCTCCACGATTATACACGCCAGCTATAATAGTCCTCTTTGTGGTGCTCCAAGCGTTATATCTGAATATGGACCGTTATAAATCGTGGCGATTGAAGCGCGCACTGGAGGACCTCTTACATAACGCGCACGGGGGCGGGCGGATTCGCCCTCGCCGTATAATATCAGAAACTACAGAAGATAGAGGCACAATATTTCAAGGGAAGGTTACGGCTGTACTAAGTATTCTGTGGTGTAAATTTCATGACCCTAGATCAATTCCTTCAGGGTCAAATAAGACTGAGATCGGCCGGCGTGCCGAGTTGTTCCGTCACCGCCCCGACGAATCCCTGATGACCTTGA